>PVIJ01000157.1:0-227766 GCA_004024925.1 Scalopus aquaticus
GGTGCCTGTCTCCTGGGTGGCACCTGGACAGAGGTGCCCTCCTCCTATCCCTCTGTCTCCTGCCGGACTTGTCACTGCCAGACACATGGTAGGTGAACTGTCTGAGCTAAAGAGGAGTGACCACCACCCCTGGCACTAGGTACTGCCTCCCAGGCCCCCACCCCACCCCTCCACCCCCACCAGCAAACTGGCCGGGCTTGCTGTGGGGCCCCTCTTGCACTCAGGCAGTGAGGAAACAGGAGGTGGAGGGCAGCATCATAAAGTGGCTTCTGAGAGGCAGCAGCGTTCTTGAGACCCCGCTGATCTCGAATCTTGGCCCCATTGCTTAATACTAGCTCGTGTATGGGGTGTTATTTGCTTGCTGCTCTGTTTTGCCTCGGTTTTCTTTTCTGTGCAATGGGGAGGAAGCTAGATTGAGGAAATAGATATTAAAGCACAGTGGCCGCACTTAGGAAGTGCTGGCCCTGCGCAGCTGTGCTTCCAGCCTCCCTTCCTGGCTCCCCGCTCCCGCCCCCTCCCCCCCCCTCCCGCAGACGCCGTGTTTACCAGCTGCTCACTAGCTAGTTCGCCAGCCACCTCAGCCGAGGCTCTGGGGCCGAGCCAGTCGCCTCCTTCTTTAGATTCTGGTCACAGCAGGGGCTGGGTTTCTAAGGCAGGCGTGATCTCTCTCTTCTTATGGACACCGCTGCTGCTGCTGCTGCTGCTGCTGCTGCTGCTGCTACCGCTGCTGCTCCCGTCGGTGCTGGGCACAGCCAGAGGCAGCGTGCAAAAGAGCCGGCGAGAGGTTGCCCGGGCCGGACAGCCTCCCAGCCTGGCCGGGCGGGCGAGGTCCAGGACAGTAAGTACCATGCTGTGTGCAGCCGGCTTTGGGCTCA
This sequence comes from Scalopus aquaticus, assembly GCA_004024925.1. Classification (NCBI taxonomy): domain Eukaryota; kingdom Metazoa; phylum Chordata; class Mammalia; order Eulipotyphla; family Talpidae; genus Scalopus; species Scalopus aquaticus. The sequence continues at coordinate 876 of PVIJ01000157.1, forward strand.
CCTCGGCAAGGGCCAGAAAGTGGGGCGCCTGGTCTTTGAAGCTGAGGTCTCGGGTGGGTGGGGGAGTCGGCAGCCCAGTGCTAAGGTCTTTGGCAGCCCTCACAATGACTCGGGGTGGCGGTGGCATGGGCCCCTGGTCCCCGGTGCACGCCCGCCCGCTCCGAGCCCGCACTTGATGGATGGAGTTGGCGTGCTGGGATCCGAAACCCGCCCCCTCAACCCCCCTGGAGACATTTGGGCATCAGTCTGCCTGTGGACCCCCTTCTCGGCACCACTTAGGAAATTGGAAAGCATGATGCACTGAGCTGGGGGGTGGGACCCGCTGGTAGAAAAGTGGCGGTGTGAGCGGGAAGTTTTCCCGCTGGAGATGGTGGGGGAGGGAGAGAAGAAGCGGAGATAGCTGAGAGGAAGAATCCCGGGGAGCAACCAAGGAGGGACAATCCCTCCAGCGGCTCAGGGCCACCTCCCTCTGGCCGCTGGGGCTTGCTGGCTCCAAGTTCAGTAGCAAGCGCAGTATGGGGCGTCCCAGCTCGCAAAATGCAAGCGCGGGGGTTTCTAGGTGCCCTTACTCCAGCGCCTCGGCGTCCCCAAGGCCCAGCACCCCGGCAGGCCTGCCCTTGCAGGGCCTCGAGTGGCCTCGCGTTGGCACAGCATCAGGGCTGGGAAACAAGCCCGCCCTACCAGGTGGTGCCTTACCTGTAAAAACCTTGACAAATGGGAAGTCACCCACCCATTACTACTTATGAACTGTGTAAGGAGGAGGTTCTGAGATCATAAAGGCTAGCTTGTCCTGAACCACTCAGGCCCCCTCCCAGAGAAGACACAGATCTCCCTTCTGCTCTGATGAGCACAGTAGCTGCTATTGCTGTGTGCCTGGCATTGTGCTAAGCCCTTTAGAGGTAAGGACAGTAGCTGGCATTCTGCATTTTTTGTGTGCCAAGCACAGCCATAAAGTGCTTTTACAAGTATTATCTTACTTAACCTTCACAGCAACCTTGTGAGGAGATACGAAATGGGGATACTAATATCATGCCCATTTTACAGATGAGGTAATTGAGGCACGGAGAGGTGGATAAGTCCAAGATCCCACAGCTAGGGAAATTCAGAGCTGGAACTCCCACCCAGTCTTACTTCAGCACCCACACTGTTAACAACTACAAATGTGATGAGACGTTGGCTTTAATGAAGTAGTAAAACAGAGTTGGTTTTCCTCACCCCAAAGCTTATTTGTTGTGCTGATCTGAAGTCAGGGCTCAAGGTCCAAAAGAGATTTGAATTCGTTTTCAAATCACCCCCATTACATTCTCTAGAGAAAGGCAAACCAAGTGGGCTATAACAGGACCACAGATCCTATTAGTGGGTGGCTAAAAATAACAACAATAATTACTAATAGCTATTACTGATTGAGCACGTACTTTTTGCCAGCACTCTATGTATATATTTAATCTTTGTGTAAGTACTTTGAAGTAGGTGCTATCCATGAAGGAACTGAAGCTCATAAGGGTAAGTCACTTGCCAGAGTTGGCATTCCAGATCCATCGCCCTAACGCCCAGGTTGGAACTAATCTTTGGCAGATTTGTGCCAAAGGAAGAGCTTCTCCCATTGTCTTCCCTTGTCAGGCTCCTGGAGCTGTCCCTTTTCTTCCCAGGTTAGTTGCCCAGAGCTCTGCCCTGACCTCTCCGTTCCCCAGCCCCCTGTCTGCATTAAAGAGATTGCGCTAGTTGGCAGGGAACAGGCCTCATAGTGAACTTGGAGCGCCCTGCATGGCGCTGGGTTTTGTTGTACTAAATGCCATGCCTGTAACATCAATAAGTTGTTCTGCCTTACAAGTTTTATTAATTAGACAAGTGTCTGGTCTGCTGGCTTGGAGTTGTTAATCCGACGTTATGGCTCTATCTGAGTACCTCTCCGAGGAATTATTTTTCTAAAAAGTTTTTAGAGTCTTCCTGGCCTTGCTCAGCAAAGCCAACTTCCTACCTCCTGGGAAGGGAGAATGGGCTTGTTTCTTGGTCAAGTTCCCTTAGCTCATATCTGATACTTGGATATAATATCGCTGTGCCTGTCAAAGTTTGTCCCTCCTTCCCCTCAGATGACACTTGTGACCGGAACTGAATGTGATCAGAGCCCCCAGGGGCTGTTCCCCGCATCGTATCAGGTCCTGCAGTGGAGGTCCTTTAGCTTCCAATCGCTGACCCCGGCCCATGCACAGAGCTGGCCTCCGGGAGCCATCTTCGACATGGTCGCAAGGGGACAAGTGACCCTCGTGACTTTGGTCTCCATTACTATGGCTGTATCTCAGTGCAGCTGCGACAGTCCACCCTTTCTGCCTCTGCACATGAAAAAGGGGGCCTTCCATGTGCAGCTTTGGGGTAGTGCATAGGACACTTGGCTGGTAACCCCAATGCTGGGCTGTGTCCCTAGTTGTCTCTCTGGCCTCTTCTGAGTGTACTACATATTTTCAGAAGTCCTCTGTCTCATTTCTGCCACCAGAGATTAAAGATTCCCTTCATTTTTGCCTGAATTTGTTCTGATTTCTTCACTTAATTGCAGTGGCTTAAATATCTAGAGGTTTCCCTCTTTACTGAATCTTCCTTATTATTCATTTGCTGTGATATGACATTCCTTTCCCGGAATGCCCTTCTCTGTCTTGTTCATCTGCTGAAATCCTATTCACCTTCACTGTGCAGCTAGGGGGATCTGCTGGCATTCGTGGGGAGTGGGGAATGGACCCTGCCCTGTGTTCCCATAGTACCTTCTGCTGCCCTTGTCATGCCACCGTTTTGTATTTGTCTACATGCCTGTCCCCACCTCAGACTGCAATTTCCCTAAAAGGACAGACAGCCTGTACCTAATCAGTCTCCAGTACCCAGCACTGGACCTGGCACCTAGTAGGTGCCCAGTGAGTTTTAGTTGCACTTATGAGTGAATGCATGGGTGCCTGTTATCTAAAAGCTGGTGGAAGGAGCCCCTGACTCTCAGCCAGGGTCTCCACTAGAGCCCCCTCTATAAGAAGGGAAGTGGAAACAGAGCTTGCATTATTCTGCAGTAGTATTCTGCAGAGTGCCAACCATGGATCTTCATCACTGAAAAAACTACAAATGCACTGTAATGCCAAAACCTAAATGCTTGCCGAAGGGCTTTTTGATTAATAGAACATTCTGGGTAACGGAGGGTTAGGCCCCCTCCAAAATCATTTTTCCTTACCCTTTTTGGTTCTTTTTACAATGCACGGGTTTGCCTCAGTAAGTCAAACCTGAGGTCCATTGGTGAATCTGTGTTGCCCAGTACAGAGCCTGTGGGTCCTTAGGATTCCCTAGGATTCTGGCTCCCCCAACCCTGGTGGCAGAATAGAGTGCAGTCTCCTCTCCACCTCCACCCAAACACAAGTGCAAGGGCCCTCTGAGGTTTGCAATTTTTCTGCCACTCACCTCCAGGAAATGGGCAGGGGCTAGTCCATCCCTCACCCCCAAATATCAGCACGGGGACATGTGTTTTGGCGCTAGCTCATGCCCACTGAGATAATAACTCAGCACCTGCTTTCATCCTTGGCTTTTATTCTTAGATACATGGTTCACCAGCGCCTTCCCGTTTTCTGATCCCATAGGATCTTTCCTTTTCTTTAGGAAATACCTTATAATTCCTTCCTCTTTCTCAGTAGGAAGATGCAATTAGGCAGACTAAAAGGTGTCTCGTTGTCCTGAAGCTGTAGTTGGCATCTTCTGGATGTCTCCAGACGGCATGACCTGAGTTTACCAGGCCTCTGCTCACATAACCTCTTTTTTGAGTTGCTTCTTGGCCTAATTTCAGCCCTGCCCCCACCCCATGCTCCTGGATGGATGGGTTGGAGATGGCGCACAGAGGGAGAAGCCAGGGGTAGCTCCTGTTTGCTCCCTCACAGGAGGTCAGCCTGGTGCCTGCTGGGCATGGTGCCTAGGCTTCATATACCACCTGCATCATCTCAGGCACACAGGGGCAGATGGCATCTAGGCAAAGCAGCCAGATAGATGTGCTTTTCTTGGTCCAGCTATGACCAGACTGGACTGCCCATCTCACAATGTCCCCAAGGGGGCACTGGGGAGAGGGCTTTATACCCCAGCAGAGCCAGACAACGAGTGGGGGGGGGAGGGAGGGAGAGAGGAAGGGAGGGGAGGAGGGAAGGAAGGAGGGAAGGAAGGAGGGAGAGGTTTACTCACTGTCTACCTGGGTAGGCTCCAGCTTCTTGCTGCTGGGCTCATCTTTCTCCAGCAGCCCCTCCTCTACTCAGGCCTCCTGCCAACACCCCCTGCTCCCTTCTGTCTCTGAGCCTGTTCTCCACACACCCCCCACTTGCCCAAACCTGGCCCCCTCTTGTAGTACCCAGCTGCAGTCCTCTCCTCTAGAAGCCTCCCCCTGCTGCTTCCAGAAATCAGCAGGGGGTGGACAGGGGTGAAGTGTGTAACTTCCAGGGTCCCTGCCAACTCTGCGATCTCTGGCCGTTTGACCAGAGTTAAGGGTTAGGGACATCTTAGGCTGGTGGCCCAGGCCATCAATGCCCGCGACCTCACCGAGAGGAGGCGCTGGCACCGCCAGCCAAGTAGGCTCCTTTGGCTTTGGGAGGCTCTCCTGGGAGCCCTGGGCTGCAGGCAGCTGCCAAGCACCCGACCCCCCGCCCGCCAGGGGTACTCTTGAGCCCTGGATCTTTGGCTGCTGGAGGCAGCTACTTGTTGGGATGTTCCCAGCTGCTCCTGCCCACACCTGCTCCCCTATCTGGCCTCCAAGCCTTGTTTACAGTTCAGCCCTTGGCAGACAAGAGGCCAGGAGCCAAGAGCAGAGAGAGATCTGGGTGGCCAGGGACCCTCTCTTGGCTTCTCATTCTGTGCCAGAGCTCTGCAGCCCAGCCTGGCCTCGGAGAGATGTGTTCACTGAGGGGAAGAATTCAGGCCTGCTGCTCCCTTTCCTGCCAACTCCACTTCTCCCATCATGACCATTCCCTCCCACCTTCTGGAATTCTCTCCCCTTCCTGTTTTTCTCCCCTTGATCTCAGTCTCTTTCACAAGAATAATCCAGCTGGTGGTGGTTGGGGAATTGGCCCACGCCAGGTCAGTGTTCTGGGTCTCTTCCTTAGGCTCTGTCACATTTGCCCATCTATGGAATGGGAAGGTGCCATTTCCTGTCAGCATGGTATTTTACTAGCAGTGCCCCTCCAGGAAAAGCTTAATCACCCAAAGTCCGATACCAGGAGACTCACATTATCATGTGGCCCTTTTACAGTAGCAGGAGCCCTGGGGTAGAGCTGGGGGAAGCTCAAGGGCACTGGGAGAACAGGCCACTCTGCAGCAGGCTTCTAAAAACAATGCAGACCAGAGCCAGTGGGCACCCGTTCTCTGGAGGGCCTGCCTTCCCCAGGCCTGGGATTTCTCCTTCACTGCCACCGAGGCCCTCCTCTCGTCTCGTTTCTGCTCTTCTGTCTGTTTTTCTCTGCCTCTCCTTACCCCTCCCTCCTGGCTGTCTGACCCCCTTTCTGCTCAGCTGTCTTCCTCTCCATTCCTCATCAGTCAATCTCCGTCTCTGCCTTCCTCAGAAACACTAGGTGTGGTACATGGAAGGTGGGGGCTGGGGTGCCCAGGGCTCATTGGAGTGACATGACAGCTCCTTCAAGCTCCTGTGAATATTTCATTGCTCTAGTTCCCCCTCACTGCTTCTGCCAGTGACAGGTGAGTGGGGGCTAAAATACAAGGATCTCCCCACTAACTCTGCCACAGCTCAGTGGCAGCAGCTTCAGACCTTATGACCCACAGTGCCATATGGCATCAGCCTCACATCTGGCACAGCCCTCACATCTGTCACCTCCCCAGCAGGGAGGGTTTAAGTGCTTGTCTGGGCCTATTAGACAACATGTGTGAGTCTACTGGATGTGTAGCCTCTGGAGGGAGAAGTAGGGGACGGTGGGGAGTTTGTGAGAGGGTCCTTTGCCGTGTCCTCTCAGAAACACTGGAGTTGGTGTTTTCTGAGGTGACTCTAGGCTCCCGGGTATTTGTGAAAGGAGAAATAGCAGCCTAGGTCTCTCTACCTGCTCCCTCGTGACCTGCTAGAACAGGTGACAGATGTTCACAGTCCAACCCACTGGAGAAAAGTATCTGTTTGGAAACTAGAAAAAGAATCCAGACACCAGCAGGTTTTCCAGAGATGCTTGTCCAAGCTCAGTGGAGGAGGAAGGTGCAGGGCCTTGAAGACCTGGGTGGGGAAAAAGGAGGCAAGCCTTGGAAAGCAACCATATTGTTTGCCCAGAGGCTCTCGGGAGTGGAAGGACTGTCCAAAGTTATCCTGCCCATTCCCCCACCCGATGCTCACCTTAGCCCCCAGCCATTCTGAAAAGAGACTTATTTGTCCTTTAAAGAAACATTCCTTCCGTGGGCCTCCCTGGTGGCACAAAAGGTTAAGTCTCAACCTATGAAGCTATCAGCAGCCACTGCAACATGAGTTCGATCCCCAGCCAAGGAGCTGACCCACATGATGCGGCAGACCTCTCCTGCCTCGCCCACTGCTCCCCTCAGCAGTGTATTTCAGTCAATCTGCCTGTTCTGCTCCCCACTCTGTCTCTGGTGAATCCTCTCACCACCCCCCAACCCCCCCCCGCACCTCTGGCCTACACCCCAGCTCTTGTGTGCATAAATAAATACATCTTTAAAGAAGAGAAACATTCCTTCCCTAAGAAGGAATCACCATTAGACTTCCCTACCCTGGCATCCTCAAAAGGAACAGGGCCATGCTAGCTCCTATTTCTTCTTAGATTGCAGCCCTCCTTGTACTCTTCCTTTCCCTTCTCTCCCTAGCTTTGTCTTTGGCCAGAGATGTTGAAGGGTTTCTCCCATGCTCTAGAGTCCCCATTCAGCAATCCATCTTTCACAGATGTAGACAGAACCAGCAGGCATTTAATAATGAAATGGAAGGACCAGATGACCCTAATCTATATCTTCAAAATCACACCTGTCTACACATCCGTCAATCCATTTAGAAAATATTTATTAAGCACCTACTATATGCCAGTACCATATTAGGAGATGGAGAAAACAAAAGGGATAGCATTTCTATTTTTGTGGGATTACATTACTTATGGGATATGCTGTTATGGACAAATAATCATATAAATGGGTCTATAATTACAGATGCTGACAATTCTCATGAAGGAAACAGGTTGCAGGGAAAGGGATAACAGGCAGAGTTATCCTCTCTGTGAGGAGGTGACATTCAAATGGCGACTTGAAGAAGGAAGGATCAGCCATGTGAAGAACGTGGAAAGGGGTTTCCAGGAAATGAAGAATATCAAGTGGGGAGGCCTGGAGGTTGCATAGAACTTGAGACGATCAGAGACTGAAAGGAGGCTAGTGAGACCAGACTGTACTAGGGCAGAGTAAGAGTAGCATAAGAGGGGTTTGGCAAGGAGGGCCGGAGTAGATCCACACAGGACCTTGTAGGCCATGGGAAAAGTGCTTGGGTGTTATTCACATGTAGTGGGAAACACCTTCAGGGTTTTGAGCAGGGGAGTGATAAGATCTGATTTGGACTTCTGCAATATCTGTAGAGTCAGACTTGAATGGGGCAGCAGTGGCTGCAGGGAGACCAGTACAGAGGCTGCTACAGCAGTCTGGGGGAGAGATGGTGATGGCTTGGACTGGGTGATACCTGCGGAGATGGGACGAGTTGGTCAAATTCTGAAGGTGGGGATAAGGGAAAGGGACAGACAGACTCAAGAATGACTCTGAGGTTTCTGACTTGAGTCACTGAAGAGATGTAGGTGCCATGTTCTGAAATGAGGAAGGTAGAGGGGGGCTTAGATGTGAAGGGGAAGAAATCAAGAGTTCAGTTTTGGACATGTTAAGTTTGAGATTCCTGTGAGACGTGAAAGTGCAGCCTTCAGAGTAGAGAGTTGGAACAGAGCAATTGGGAGCTCTCAGAGAGATGCGGATAGAATGCACATTTAGGAGCTGTCTGCATATGTAAGCCAGGGGAGTGATGAGATCACCTCGGGAAAGAGAGTAGAGGATAAGGTGGGAAGAAATGCAGTACCTAGTGACTAAATAGAAGAAGAAAAATCCACAAATGGGACTAATAAAAGGCAGAGAGTTCACTGGAGACTAAGAAGAGAATCATAGCAGCTAAGAAAAGAGAACATTTCAAGAAGGAGGGAGTGTTCAACTAGGCACAAAGCTGGTAAGAGGTTGAGTAAGATGAGGACTGAGATATGATCTGGAAGGCCTTTGGTGATCTCAACAAGAGCACCTCTGGACTGAGAGATATGGAAGCCGGAGTATAATGGATTGAGGAGCAAGTTGGAGATGAAGTGGAGACAGTATGTGTAGAAAACTCTTGAACATTTTTGCTGTGAAAGGGGAGCAGGGAATGAGGACAGTGTTAGGGGATTGTGGAGAAAGAAGTGGTTTCCGTTTGCTTTCTAAAGGATAGGTGATTTCTATCAGTATGCTAGCATGATTCTGGAGAGGTATATAGATGACAGATTTAGGGGGGATAGTGAATGCCCAAAGGAGCAAAGTCCTTGAAAAGACGACAGGAGGTGGTACTCCAGCATCAGCAAAGAGATCTACCATTGATAGAAGTACAGAAACATCCTGTATGTTAATAGGAGGATAAAAGAACTCATGGGTACAGATGCAGACAAGATGGTGTATAGATTTGATGATAAGACAAGGAGCTCTCATTTGATGGCTTCTATTTTCTCGGTAACATATGGGATAAGGTCATCAGCTGAAACTTGCTGGGGCAAATGAGAAGGTGAGGAAGATGGAGAAGAGAGCTATGAGATAGTCATTTTCATCGGTGAGACGTGAGAAAGTGGTTCTGTTGAAACCCCATACCAGGTTTGTGATTGAATTTAAAGTGAAAGCCATCTACCCAATGGTGTGGTTTTTCTCCAGCTGCCTTCAGCTACTCAAACACTGACATGGAGAATTCCGTGTGTTTGCATTCATCAAGTCGCAAGATTTCCTGAAGCAAGTGTCACGGAGGGAGAGAAAGGAAGGGAGTTGAAGGTGTTGGCAAGGAAGTGATCCCAGTGATAGACCAGGAGCTCTAATCAGGATATGAAGGGAGGTTAAGATAAGGAGGTGCTTGAAGGAGAGTAAAAAAAAGTGAATAATTAGGGGAAGGCCTCTCTGAGGAGGTAACATTTAAGCTGAGACCCAAGGATGAAGAATGGACTCTTCGTGGAATAAAGACAGGAAAAGGACAGGAAGTGGGAAGTGACTAGGAGATCAAGATGCATTTCTTTTATTCCTGCATTCCTTGAATCCTGTGGGGGTCAGCCCTCGAGTCTTTGTGGAGGTGAACTGGCAGGACAGACGGGGTAGCAAAGTGTGGGATGACAGCGAGGGATACTGAGAAGGAGTGGCAATATCTGCTGATGGATGATGACCCGAAGTCTAGGGGTGACAATGGAGTGAGTGACTGAGCAGAGTGGAGGAAGTTGTTGTTGGAGGCCCCCTCTCACTAGGTGGATGCCAAATTCACCATTGACAAGATCAAGAACTAGAGCAGGGCCTCTCTGGTGGCGCAAGGGTTAAGTCGCAGCACTATGAAGCTATCCACAGCCACTGCAGCACGAGTTCGATCCCCAGCCAGGGAGCTTCCCACATGGCACATCAGACCTCTCCTGTCTTGGCCGCTGCTCCCCTCTGCAGTGTGCTTCAGTTAACCTGCCTGTTCTGCTCCCAACTCTCTCTGGTGAATCCTCTCATCTTCCCCCACCCCCAAACTCACACCTCTGGCCTACACCCTAGCTTGTATGCATAAATAAATAAATCTTTAAAAAAAAGAATTGGAGCAGGCACACCCAATAGAATGACTTATGAAAATAATAGAAAATAATTTTACAATAAGAAATAAGAAGGATTGGCAAAGAGGTAGACACGTAAGAACCCTTGTGGAAAATGGTGCTGTCACTGTGGAAAATGGTATAGCTATTCCTCAAAGAATTAAACCGAGAGTTCCTGTATGATCCAGCAATCCCACTTCTGTGATTAGACACAAAAGAAGTGAAAGTAGGACTCCCATAGATATTTTACACCCGTGTTCATAGCACATTATTCACGACAGTCAAAAGATGGAAACAACCCAAGTGTCTGTTGACAGATGAGGAAAATGTCGTGCACATACACAATGGAATATTATTCAGACTTCAAAAGGAAGAAAATTCTGACACATCTTTTAGCATGGGTGAACCTTGATGACATCAATGCTTTGTTAAGGAGGCCAGTCAGAAAAGGGCAAATATTACATGATTATACCACTATGAGGTTCCTAAAAGAGTCAGATACATAGAGACAGAAAGCAGAACAGTCGTTGCTTGGGACTAGGGGGAGGTGGAAGTGGGGAATTGGTGTTCCTGGGTCCAGAATTAGTTTGGGGTGATGAGAAGTTCTGGAGATGGATGGTGAGAATGGTTGCAGAATGGAGCTATAAAAATGGTCCATTTTATGTTATGTGTGTTTTAGCACAATAAAATCAAAAGATTTGGGCGGAGAGGAAGATCACATGTAAGTAGAAACTAAAGTCCTCGGTCAGACTGTGCACTTACCCAGGAAGTCTTAAATAACAACAAGAAGGGAGAAAGTCAGAGAGGTGGGTGGCCGGCTTGTCCTCAAAGGCACAGGAAATTTTGCAGAAGGAAGGAGGAGGAGTGGCCTGGAGACACAGTCGGCAAGCAGAGGGCCGCCTACTCCGCCTGCAGGGCCTGAAGGTCGTGAGATTTGAGAGAGAAAATAAAACCAGCTTCCCCTTGAGAGGACTGGTGGGGAAGGAATGTCCTCAAGGAATAAACCAGGGCTTCCCTGGGAAATAAGGAGAAGGGCACTTTCAGACAATATGTCAATGTTAAGGGAGAAGGGGAGTTTGCTATTGGTACCACAGGGTTTGAAGGGAGAAAAGAAGGATGGCATTGGGGTATGAACAGACCACTGTGTGTTGGGTTGGGCTCTGGGGGATGATCAGAGGCCTGAGGGCTTCTGTCTGGTGGTCAGGCACGTCAGGCCTTGTGTCTGCCCTCTGGGAAGGTAGACGTAGAATCATGTAGGAAGTCAGGTCAGGGCTGGGGTCTCCAGCTGTCCCCTCCGTTGTGGTGGCTTCAAGGAGGGAGGCTACTCTGGCAGATAGCACTGGGCTAACCCTCAGTTCACCTCAGAGGAACAGTCTGCTGAATCCTCCCACGGGGTCAACTTATTGCCTCCTGGGAAGCTGCCAACCACAGGTCGTTGGCAGAAATTGTGTAGGAAATTGGCTCTGAAGTCAGGCCAGACCTGGGCTGCCATTGTGGTTCTCCTACAGTGCAGATCCAACGTGTGTCCTGAAGCCAGCTGCTTAATGACGCTCCCCAAATCTCAGTTTCCCAATCTGTCAAATGGCAATAACATGGCCTGCTGGTGCGTTGTTGTGGGGCTGGAGTAAGGTAACACGTGGACAGTGCCTGGTGTCTAGCAAGGTCACAACGAATGGCAGTCATTGTTTTCTACACTGGCCTCTCTTCCAGAATCTTCCTTACTTTATTCTCAGATGTCTCGAGCCCCCAGACTGTTCTGCTGGCTGAACTTTTCAGTAAAGCTAAACAATGTCCCACCTAGCCACATTTTTCTCTCCTTTTCCCTATCAGCAGCTTTCTCTGTCTTACTTCATGTATGTTTAGAGCCCTCCCTCTTCTCTCACGGGGTAAGTCATTACAGTCAGTGAGTCCGTCGTTTGCAAGAATTTATGTGTCCTTTCTTCAGGATAGCATTTGTGTTTTAACTGGGGCCTTCAGTGCTATAACCTGACTGAACGAAAGCCCCAGAGTCCTTCCCACCTGACTGTGGCTCTCCCATGGCTTGGGCATAGCATTCTCTCCTACTCTTGCTTCTCAGAGTGTGGTCTGTGAAGCAGCTGCGTGGCACCACCCAGGAATTTGTTAGAAACTCAGTCCTTACTCCAGACCTACTGAGTCAGGATTGTTTTTGCTATCGCCCCAGATGATGCACAGACACTTGCACGTTTGGGCAGAGCTGCTAGGATCAGTAGTAGCTGCCACAGCGAGGGCTCCTTTACCGAAGAAGGGTTTGCATCCAAGCTCCTTGTAAGAGGCCATTCCAGAGCCCAGGGGAAGGAGCTCCCATCTCTGCCACCAGCAGAAGATGACATCTCTGGGGGCCCAGCTGCCATGCTGGATCCTCTGGAGCTTCCTGGAGAGTCAGGCTCCTGTGATTGAAATTACAGGGCTAATTGGCCCCACATGGCTCCAAATCTTGCCAGTTGTGAGGCGGAGTGACAAGACTCCCCAAGGAGCCAACCAAATGTAAGGAAAAAAGAGCCAAAGGCAAGGAGGGCTGGGGAGCTCGAAGCTGGTGCCTAGGAGTCTAGTGTTAGAATGTCTGTCTTCTATGCCCAGCAGGCAAGCGCCAGAGCATCAGCTCCAAATCCATCCATCTCAGTTCACCTGTCCTTTCACCATGTCCTGCCTAGCAACAGTCGTCAGCATGAGCTCCAGCCCCTGGACCCTCTTTGGATGGCGACAGAGGATCCCCTTAGCCGCTCGAGCCAGGCACCCACAGGGAGCCAGGCTGTCTGAGAGTCGTCTGCCTGCAAAGCCAGGGGACAGAGTACCTTGTCGGGCTGCCTCTTCCAGGCCAGGAGTTGGTGGGGGGAGGGCTGGATTGTGTGAAGCCAGTGAACTTTATTTCAGCCACCCCAAATAATGCTACCAGTAATATCGCCACCTCTACATCTGCGTGCTGTGTTTAACCTTCCAAAGTGCTTCTGTAGCCATGATCTCATTGCATTCTCCCAGCAATGCCGAGAGGCAGGTTAATTAGGATGTAGGCCAGCCCTCCAGACCCGGCCAGGAGTCTGGAGTGAGGTGATGGAGCCTGAATAGCTGGTGGGTCCAGGACCCCGAGGGCGTGTAGCTGAGGCTGCCAGGATGGTGAGCCCTGTCTTGAGAGAGCTGAGCCCTTACTGTGCTTCCAGCTGCTTCGGGACTCAACTTCAATCACCTACCTTGGCACTGGGGTGAAGGAGGCGCAGTACTTAACTTATTTGACAGGACAGTTAGAGATAATGGGTGTGAAAGCACCCTTTCTCAGATGAGGTAATGCATGTAAAAACAAAAAGAATCACATGGTTATAAAGTGTTGTTATCGTGAGGCAGAAGAGAAAGATGAAGTCTTTACCTGGGTCACTGATGAGAGAGGGCAGTTCTGGCACAGGATGCTGGGCTCCCTTTGGGCATCTTGGGTAAAAAGGGGACAGAGTGGGTGAAGGCATTGTGTGCTGTGGGGCAAACAACAGAAGCAAAGAGCAGGTCCCTGAAACAAAGCTGGGAGGGTAAGGGATCATAAACATTGGCTGCTTCATAATTTTGTTCAGGATTGCCCTGTTTGAAGGGACCAGAAGCCAAACATCTCTCAAAAATCAAATTGCCTATTTCCTCACTAGGAGGGCTATCACGTGATCTGTGGACAGCTGAGCTCCTGTCATCCATCACTGCTTGCCTTCAGTGTCACTCCCGAATCTCCTGGCACTTAGCAAATTTCAGAGGGACTGAGCTGCAGACACTGGAAGATTCAAACCCCAGAAGAGACGAGACAACCTGCATTGTAAAATGCCTGCTCATGGAGGGGTTCTTTCCTGACCACAGATGCCTGGGAAGGCCCAGATGGTGCGAGGACAGGGGTACTTACAGAATTAGGGGAGGCTCTAGTTAGGGACAAGTAGTCCCACTCAGATAGCGACAACTCACAGCCCAGGGGCTAATGTGCTCCAGTCACACCTGGAGAGGAACCTGTGGCTGTGGGAGAAAGAACTGGGTCCCCTGCAGGAAGATGGGGGTGACCCATAGACCAAACTTGGCTTCTCACCCTTCCAATCACTGCCCTTTCCAGGCCATACAGCCCAGTTCCCGCCTCCTCCTCTAGCCCCTCTCCAGAACCTCTCTACCCCTCTCTCTGAACCCCCCCTTTGGGCCCTAATTTCAGTCTTCATAATACTATCCTCAGTGACCACTCTAAGTCTCTTATTTGCTGTACCCCTGTCTTTTGTGCCCCCTGCTAGACTGGAGGTTCTTTGTGGGCAGAGATCCACAACTTCTCTTGCGTCTCTCGGAGGCTCTGACTGCTGAGTAGGCACTCAATAAATACTTGTTGATGGCTTAATGAGTGGAAGCAGTAAAGCACAACACTCGTGTCACAAAAAAGCTCTCAGCTCATTGGCTCCTCTGGCTCCAGAAATGTCTGTGTTCATCAGTGTTGGCTGTGCCTGAAGGCCCAGTGGAGAGCGAAGTGTCCCCGGCTTCGGATAAAGAAAAAGGCGGTGAAGTGGAGGCTGAGGTGGCCAGGACGCTCCAGGTTCAGGGACACAACAGAGCACTTCTCCATGCGCCTGGCTCTGCCCTGCTGGTTCCCTGCTCCCCATGCGGACAGACTAGCCCCTTCAGCTTGCCCTGACTGGCGCCCCTGTTGGAAGTTAGCTGTGTCTTGTTGTCCCAGGAAGAAGGCTCTTTGAGTGCTACCGAGGCTTGGTGATGGCGACACGAAGGGCTCACTTCCAAAGCAGCCCTGGAGGCAGGAAACACCAGCAGCTGCAGGAATCTTCTCTGACTCCCTCAAGGCCGAGTTCCTGCCAGAAGCACCCGTCAGGAGGCTGCCTTCCGGAGCCCGTGTCCTGGGAGAGTGCCTGTCCCAGTCACCAGCTTCTGAGAGACTTTCCATTAAACAATTGTCCTCCCAGTGTGGGAGGGAAGGAGCCGGTTTCTGAATTCCCCTTCAGGAGGCTTGACTTCATCCTAGCAGCCCCTTTGGCCTCCCTAAGTGACAACAGCCCCCAAGCCAGCTTGGGGGCAGCCAGAGTTGAGGCTGGGTCACGCCATCCAAGGTCATCTATGATAGCGACAAGCCCAGGACTGTGGATTCTCTTTGATATATAATTACTCTAAATCTCCCCCCACATAAATAGTCCTAGAGCTCCTCTCTAATTACTGAATTTGTGTCCTGATAAACATCCTAATTGCCTGAAACCATTTGCTACCGAGGAATTTGGTATTCTCCGCTACTCAACAACATTCTCAGAGTGTCAGAACCTCCCACTTCTTTTAAAACCCTTATACTAGTTTGATTAATTAGCTCCTGGCCTTCTGTACTTTGTTCTGAAGGGCCCTGCCTGGAACCTTAATTTTCAGAACATACACACTGAGCCTGGAGAATAAGCCCCATCTATTAGGCCAGAGCCAGGGGGTAGAGAGATGCCAAGTCAGGGAGCTAAGGCTCTGGGCCCCTCTCTTCCACCTGCCCTGCCTTGCCTGTGGGCCAGTCATTCGTCTCTTTACCTCCTTCCCTGCCCCTGGCCCCCAGTGCCCTCGCAAGCCCCAGGCTTCCCTTCTTTACCCTTCAGGCTCTTCATTGAGATACTGCGCTCAGCCCCATCTCTGCCTGCAGTAGGCCTCTCCCTGGCCCGTGCTTTAGGACCTTTATGAAGCCCTTGTGTAATTGCTAAGCTTCAGTAACTCATGTTGTGGGTACCAAGAGAACCATCTGGTCTCTGTCCCAGGTGTTAGGACAGAGATTTCTCTTCTTCCAACTTATCTGGGGTTCAGGTCTGCAGGTAGCCACAGGGCACAGCTCCCCTTCTTGCCCACAAGAGCCATTTCCCAGTTGTCCCGTTAACTGAAAGAAGTTGGCATTACGTACAATTGTGTAAAGTAATGGTCCTCAACATTAGGACATTTGTTTATATATGCCATCTAAATCGTTTATTTTTATATATAACCCAAGGGATATTAAAGTTTAAAATTGCACAAGGACTCCATGAAGATGCTCTAAATTCTGAAATGACTTCACATTCCTTCCCCACTAACGTGCTTGTTTTGTGGTCTGTTCCTCAAGGTTTGGATTTTCCTTAGGGAGTTAATAGCCAATTCGAGGGGGTCAAACCAATTAACCACTGGAATAACGCATTTGCTTTCAGGTGCCTTCTTGCGTCCCAGTATCTTGGAGGAAAGGACTGAGTTTAATGCCAGCCTCTGTGGCACCAGTCTCCTCTGTTGGCTCTGGCCCTGTAGGCAAGTGGCTTCTCCTTCCTAGACTCCTCTTTCTCCAATCTGAAATGTGAGGCAGTCGTCACCTCTGCTGGCTCCAAAGGATGTAGGAAGCTAAGCTCGTGGACTCCAGGGTGCCAGGGCCGACACCCTGATGGGTGTCCCTCGCCACTGTTTCTGAGGCTTAGGTGCCTTTGCGTCTTGTTTTGCTCCCATCTTCCCCCTCCCCCAGTCATGTGATGCAGGAAGAGAGCGCAAATGCTATGGAATGTGAGCAGCTGCCAGCAGAGACGCTGCGACAAGTGACCATTCACCGAGACCCTATATATGGCTTTGGCTTCGTGGCTGGCAGTGAGAGGCCTGTGGTGGTGCGATCTGTGAGGCCAGGTAGGTGCCCCTCAGAGTGTCCCCCTGGCCCTGGCTCCTATACCCCAACACCCACCCATCTTCCCAGCAAGCAGAGCTCCCGAGTACACGGTGTTGCCCAGGAGTTAATGAAGAGTGGGTGAAGACTTGCCAACCAGTAACTGTGAGGGAGCTAGTCTTTTAAGACTGAGCACCACAAAGCATGGAGGTGGCTTGGGGCCTAGCCAGAGGCTGTAGTTCGTGGTCTGGTAGGGTCTGTGTCTTCATTAAGCTTCCCTTTGCGTAGCACCTTCATGGAAGAGCCATGCTGCCTTGAATGAGAAATACCTGTTCAGTTCAATTCAACAAGTATTTATAGATTGCCTACTCTAAGCCCATCCAGGTTGGAGGGAAGTTCAAGACACACTTCCTGTCCCCAAGAATCTAACCATCAGGCAGTGGAGAGTGGAACATGCTCATGAAATAGGTCAGCCATTGAAGACTGGAATCAGGACCCAGTGAGGGCTAGGAGAGGAGGGAAGAGGAGAATGAAATCTGAATACACAATTGCAGGAACAACAGCTACCCTTGATTAGTACCTACCTCTTCTTGTTTGGTCCCCAACAGCCAAACCTGTAAGGTAAGTGATCTCACTCCCATTTTATGAATGAGGAAACTGAGGCATAGAGGAAATGACTCATCCAGGGTCACTCAGGCAGAACGCAGCAGAGCCAGGATTTGCATCTGACGTTTGCTAGCATGGGAAGCACGGTTTGAATAGGACCATGCATGAGGGCACCAGCAAAAGGCCCACCTGAACTGTGGCAGCATCATGAATGAAGGGGGAAAGGGCCAAAGCATTGTTTTGTTCCAGCTCTGTTAGGCAGTGACAAAAAAGAAAGAGGAAAAGGAGCTTTATTCGTGATTTGCTGGGCCTGAGGCTTTAGATGTTTACAACAGTTTCTCGCTCAGTCAAGAGGAGCAGCCGAAGTACAAACTGGTCTTGCAGAAATTTGATGAATTTTGCAATCCTCAAAGGAAAAGAAAAAGAGCTTTTGTGAGCTTGCTCTTCAACTAGAGGGCATAGAGAAAACAACATTTCAGTACAGGAGTTTGTGGCCGACCTAAGGCTCCGGAGCCAGTCATGCAGTTTGGCAAAAGGTTTTTGAATCTCTGATCAGAAAGTTAATTTGTTTTGGGAAGGAGGCACCACATAAAATTTTGTCACAGACCACCAGGAGCCCCTGCTTCAACTCCACAGGAGACAGGATTCACAGGGCCCTAGGAAGCCCCCAGGCCTGCACTAGGAGTTCAGCTGCAAGCAGAATGAGAACGAAGAGGGACAGCTAAGGGAGAGGAAAGAAGGAGCGTTGCAGGTGAGAGCCACATAAAGGCCCAGCGCTGGCAGGCACAGCCCTAAAAAGACAGGCTGATCTGCAGAACTGCTTCCAGCCCAGGTGGCTCCGGAATGCAGAGGGCTTGTTTGCTTCTGCTTTTGAGAACCTCAAAAAAGATAAGATGTAGCCTATAAAGGAACGATTTTGCTTGAGCGAGCCAACCATTCCATGATCCAGAAGTAGATCAATATGACCACTGCTATCACAGAGCCCAGGTGTGTGAGGGAGGCTGAGTTCCATGAGGACCTCTTCCATTAAAGGGAGGGAGGAGTGGGAGGAGAAAAATAGTGACCTCCACCTAGAAGATCAGCATTGGAGCAGAGCTAGATCGAAGGAATGCAGTGAGCTGAAGGGATTGTCTACCATTTATCCGATTCCAACCGACATCAATCAGCTGTCTGAAGTGTTGTCCATTCATCATCTCACTTCTCCCAACATTCTTGTGATGTATAGGCGCTGTTATTTTCCCATTTTACAGATGAGGAAAGACAGACTCACGGAGATGAAATGTCTCTTCCTAGGTCATGCTAGAGAATTGCAGCACTGGGGTTAGAGGCTACGTCTGGCTGGCTGCAGACAACCTCTTCACCCCCAGGCTTTCCCCTCCTGAAGTCACTGTACTGTCCAGAGACTTGGCCTAGTGGGTTGAGGGCCACTGCACTTCAAGGGGTGAAGCCTGCTAAGTCAGCAGGCACAGCCTCGGCACACAGGCCCCACACTCCACAGCCATCAAGCTGTGTTCAAGTGACATTGTTGCCCTCTGTTCACGTTCGTGGAATTGGGGCAACATACGTCTCTGTGGAGAGAGGGGACAGTTGGCATCTGACCTATTAAAGTGGACATTGCAAGGGTCAAGGCTGGTTTGTGAGTGGAACATGTCATGAAATATTTCTCTGGGTCTGAATTCACTGGGTTTGACCTCTCCTTCTCCCTGAATCTCTGCAAAGTTTTCCTCCAAATAAATCTTCACTAAACACAAGAGGTAGTATCTATAGCCCATGACACTCCTCTACCCCACCCTTTGTCCCAACCAAGAAGGTCGGGTCCTCAGACAGGTCTGCTTTCTTAACTAGACTGTGGGCATGGGAAGGAGAGAGGCATATTTCTGACAGCCCCTGGTAGAGGGTCTGTGCCTTTTTCCTTTTGTGCACTGGGGGGTAGCATCTCTCAGTATGGCAGAAAAAGTTAACACTTGGGTCTTTCAGTCCATCCCCCTGTCTATAGGCAAGTGAATGCCTAGATCATTCTAAACTAGTGAATAATGTTTAGGTAAGAAGATTCCTCCCCCTCCTGTAGTTCCTCCAGCAGTCTAGAAGTCACTCCTTGTGCCTAAGCAGATCCCTCATAGTGAAACAAAGTCTGTGTTCCTCTTTAGAATCGAGGCAGCCAAGTACACATTAAGCTCATTTGAGGACCAGACCTGGGCTTGGGGTCTTTTGCTACCACATCATTCCCAGACAGAGGAGGTCCACTCCATTCTTTCTTCAGTTCTCTGCCCTCGCCCACCCGCCAGTTGCCATTGGCAGGAGTGGCCAAGAGCTCCAGCAGCACTCCTGCGCCTCCCACACCCCACTGCGCCTGCGCCTTGTCCTGCAACCCTCAACGCACTTCAGCTCCCACCAGCACTGGTAACTCCAGCCCAGACCTGTGCTTTCCCTGCAGTGGCTCTAAGCCCTCACGCCTCTCTCCTCTCCTCTGCAGGAGGCCCCTCTGAGGACAAGCTCCTGGCTGGTGACCAGATTGTGGCTATTAATGAGGAAGACGTGAGTGAAGCCCCCAGGGAGAGGTTCATAGAACTCATCAGGTAACAAGGGCCTCTTGGGCCTTGGCAGGAAGCTGAGCAGTACCCCTTCCCCTGTCCCACGGGGCTACCACTATCCTCCCTGACCCTACGAGATGCGCCCTCCCAGGCAGAGCAGCCTAGTCAGGGCTCCTGGCTACCCAGGATTTCAGGGTCTAGCCTTCTGCAGCCAGGTGAGCCAACACAAAGGACAGGCTCCTGTGAGAGCCTCACCTTACCTCCCTCCACCCAACTACTTCCCTCCCCCAAACCCTTTGCAGGTTTTGACTGACTTACTGTGCAGTGGGCCAGACCAAGCAACCGACAAGAACCAAACAAACCATTAAAGGAACACTAAGAGAAGCACAGTGTGAGGAAGACATAGTTGCCCGCCTTTCTACACCCCCACCCCAAAATCCCAAGGAGAAGAGCATCCACATTCCTGGCCAGAGGGTTAAAGAAGGGAACCTGCCATTGTGGATTTTGCTTATTGTGTGTATGACCTCTTAGTGCCTGCCCTGGGTGGGGGTGGGTGAGAGAAGGACAGGAGTGTATGGGCACCACCACCTGCACGTGGGGATAATCACACGGATGGCATTTCCCCTCCCTTACCCCGTACAGCACACATGCACACCACCCACAACATGTACCACACACACGCCACATGCACACATACACACACACCATCCACAACATGCACACTACACACACATTGTGCATACCACACAGACACACCACATATACCATATACACACTGTGCATACCACACACATCCTACCTATCACACACACCACACATGCAAGTACAACATCCGTAACATGCGCACCACAAACATACCATCTATACCTTGCACATACCATACATGCTACACACACAGCATGCACATCATACCACACATACCACAGGCACACACACAACATCTGCAACATGCATACCACATACCACATTCACCATGCATATCATACCACACACTGCAGGTGCACACACATCTACAATATATACACCACACACACACACACCATGCATACCACACTCATATGCATATACACCATCTCTACCATACATATGTCTTGCATATCTTCACACAGCATACCTATCTCACACACACACCGTGCATACCACAACACAGATGTGCACACACCACTCACAACACACAAACCATGCATTACACACACATGCACACACATGCCATCTATACCACACACACACACCATTCATACCACACCCATACCATATACACCCCATGCATACCACATACCATGCATACCATAAAACCACACCCACTATGTATACCACATATCACACGTACACACAGTATGCAAACCACACACACCTACCCCATATACACACATACCACCTATATGCTTCCTTGCATAGATTTGTTGATAAAGAATGAGAAGATAGAAATAAAGGCTCTAAATTTCATGGGCTAGTTTTGGGGACCTTGACTATCTTCCCCCAAATGGAACCATGGGTGCTCTCTCTCATGCTCCCTCTGCCTCATGTAGTCTGTTCCAGCTTCTTCAGCCCCTCTCGATTTGGAATGTTTCCATCTTATTGTCTGTCTTGTTCTCCCAAAAGCCAACCTGCCCCCAGAGCACCTCGCTCCCCTTCACAGGCACACTTAGCACCCTGTGTATGGAACCGTGCCTCTCACTAGCTCTCAAGGGGGTTGAGTGTTCCCTTCTGAGGTCCAGCGTGGGTCTTCCTGCCATGCGTCCCATCAAGCTCAGTATCTTGGAATGTGTCTGGTCCCTGATAACCTTTAGTTTGTCTCCTCCAAGTTCAATCGTCCATTACATTCTCCCACTCTCCACCCTTCACCACCACACTAATACCGGTGAGTTCTTTCAACCCCACAAGGTGTGTTGGGGTTCTTCTAACTCCTCAGAAGTCTTTGCTTCTAGTAGATGTCTTTGAACCCTAGAACAAGGTAGCCCAATTTTGTGAGGGAGTCCAGAGCTCTTCAGAGTCAAGATAGAAATCACTCTTTTGATAAGCTCAGGGGTGCATGGCTTATTCATTCATTTATGCATTCAATCAATATTTATTATCAAATGCCTAATACCCACCAGGTACTGTTCTAAGCACTGACTACACAGCAGTGAATAAGACAGAAAATGCCTGCCCATTGGTATTTACATTCTAGTGGAAGGAGACACACTATAAGCAATAAATATGATACATCAGTAGTGTCCCAGTATACCAGCAGTTGATGAATGTCACTGAATAGAAAACTGGTGAAGGTAAAGAGGATCTGAAGTGCTGGGTGCAGGGGCGTAGAGTGCAACTTCAAATAGCATGCGCAGCGCCTCCCTGGTGGCGCAGCGGTTAAGCGCTGTGCTGCGGAGCTGTTTCAACGCCCGGCCAGGGAGATTCCCACATGGCGCCGCAGACCTCTCCTGCCTCGCCCGCTGCTCCCCTCAGCAGTGTATTTCTGATCTGCCTGTTCTGCTCCCCACTCTGTCTCTGGTGAACCTTCTCGCTGCCCCACACCTCTGGCCTGTACCCCAGCGTGCATGCATAAATAAATAAATCTTTAAAAAAAATAGCATGGCCAGAGGCAGCCTCATTGAGGTGACATTTGAAGAAAAACTTAAAGGAAGTGAGGGTGTTGGAACAGAGAGGAGCCGGTGCAAAGACCCTAGGGCAGGAATGTGTCTGGCATGTTTGGAGAGGGGGCATGCCAGCGTGTGGAGTGGGATAGACATGGTAGGGGGCGAGTTGTAGTCATGTTAAGGACTTTGGCTTTGTTCTACATGAAACGGGAGACCTGGCAGGGCTGGAGCAGATGAGTCACATGATCTCGCTTATACTCTGCCCCCGCCCTGTTCAAGAGTCAGGTTTTTCCCTAGCGTTTTCCTTGGAACACAACTCTTTTCTCCCCTCTGGACCTTCCCAGCTCCTGGGACTGATTTATCCCTGGATTTCGCTTCACTGAATATGGAAAATGTTCACATATGAGCGGGGGGCCTTGGCCTTTCTTGAATACCCTGTATCAAGGGCATTTTGACTCTTGAGTATCCTTGGTCTGGGAAACATCTGAAAGACATCAGCAAGGAGAGGGCAAGCTCCTTCAAGGCAAACTCCTTCCATTTCTTTGAGGTTTTTCAAAGGATTGTGTGTTCCTGGGAGAGATGTTCATACCTCACAACCTGTTTGATTGTTGGCATAATTCTTGTCAATTTTGAAACTCTTCCGAGTATTTGCTATCTGGAGAGTCTTGGCACCCATCTGTTGCTCCCTGGTTCTCATTTTTTGGTCCTTCAATTAAAACAAATCTGCTGAGTATGAGTCATGGTGACCAAATGACCTCCTTTGGGTTTCTCCTCTGAATTTCTCCTCTTGCTTAAATACCAAATTGCCAATAATCATGGTACATGCTTCCCAAGACTTTGACTGTGTACCCTTTGAGTTCCATAATTTCAGACCTTTAGTTTTCCTTGAGAATTTTCTTGTCTACCGATAAAATTGCTCCTATGGTTTGGGGATTTCTACAGAGAGAATGTAAGAAGGAATATAAAAAGAAGTCCTGAAAAATGACAACCCCGGTGGTAATGGTAATACCGTCTTGCAGCTGCCTGTGTGAACCTTGATGAATGGTTTGTATCAGTCGCCACAGTGATGGGAGGTGAGACCGTGATGCAGATACTCAGATTGCCCTCTGTCCTAATCCATATACCTGAATGCAGCCCAGGGGAAAATTCTGGTGTTGCTTCTTGTGCTAGATGAATACCTAGTGCATGATACATGACTCTCGTTCCCTCTTCTCTCTGTAGGAGTGCTAAGGACTTCATCGTTCTTACAGTTCTGCACACTCATCAGGTGAGTGAGCCTTTTTGTCACCCGCCCTTCTTCCTAACTGAGCAGAGAGGACACCATATTGGAAAGTGACACTGACTGGACAAGAGGTGGGGGGAGAGACAATGACCAACAAATTGTAAGCCAAGGACTTAGCAGTGAATTCAAAGAATAATTTCTGAACGTCTTGTGTACTCTCATAGCCAAAGCTTGAGAATTTTGAAGGGTCATCCAGTGCTCTGTTCTGCCCTGTGCCCTCTGCTTTACCCCACTTGCACCACCCGTGGTCCCTGTTCCAGAGGTAATTTCCACATCTTTTTTGCTGTGCTCCGTGAAAATTTACCTTACAGTGTTCAACTCCCATAAAGTCTTTGTGAGTGGTAAGGTGCTAATCTTGTTCATTCATCCGCACAGCTATTTACTAAATGGATGGAAATGCATGAGATCCAGTACCATAGTGGGGGGCTTTAATATAAAGTTGATAGGCAGGCATAGTTGAACAAATAGGTTCATCTTTGTCCTGGTACAGTCACTGACTGGCTATATGACCTTGGGTGAGTCATTTTCCTTTTCTGAACCTGTTTCCACACTATTAATTGAGGGGTTTAAACTAGAACAATGTTCCCCAAACTTGCCTGATAATAATCAAGACTGCTTATTTAAAATGACGATCTTGAAGGGAATGGGGGAAGGGAAAAAATTAAAAAATAAAAGTGAAGATCTCCAGGCCCCTCTCTTCAAGAATTGGAACCAGAGGCCTAGTGTCCCTTACTCAGTTATAATCTTCTAGAAATTTTAATTCAAGTGTACAAACCCAGGTGCAAAACTTCATCGGCAAAACCTGGAGCCCTCCTTCCACCTCCAGCCTCTTTGTACCTTCCCAGTGTCCCCATTACACCCCAGCACTGATGTCCAAGCCCCATTCCATAGCCACAGAAGAGGTCACAGCAGTTGAGGGTGGATATATGAAGTCAGGGGAGGCGTGTGGAGGAAGCTGCACCTGAGTTGGACCTCGAGGGAGGGGTGGGGTGGGATTTCCTAGGCAGAGAAAGTGGGCAAGATTTTCCAGAGAGACCACCTTTCTGTACAAAGCCAGGGACAGTGCACAGGTGCACAGCACAGGTTCATAGTCAGAGGGATGGGATTCAGTCAAGCTCTGGCACTAACTGCCTCTCCCCAGACCTCTTCTGTGTCATTGTGAACCACACACACACACACAAACGCACACGCATACCGCATGCGCATGGGCACTTGTGCATACTCACTCCCTAAGTGCTAGACCTTTCTCAATAGATGTTCTGCTCAATCTCAGTCCCCTCCCCGCCTCTGAGCATGCAAGCCTCACCCCTCTGTCCCCGCTTTATTACACGTGTGCTGTTGCCTAGTGGGCGGTAGAACATCAGTCCCCACTCCCCTCACTCACTCTCCAAGCTTTTGTCATCAATGTGACCACCAGTTCTCTCCTAAAAACAGCCTTGTGTGGTTAGAACTTCCAGCTCTGAGCCGAGACCCATGGTGGGTTACTTTGTTAGGTCGCCTCAAATCTCAGCTCTTGTAGACTCCTCCCGTGACTGCCTTTTAAAGATAGTGTCAACCAGACGCTGTCTCCTGATACTGCTTGATTTTTCCACCAGAATCCACCTTGAAACATAATTTACTTATTTGAAAGTAATTGTAGATTCACAGGAAGTCGCAGAGCTAGTGTGGAGAAATCTTTGCATACCCTTTGCTCTATTTCTCTCGAGTTACATCTTGCATAACTACAGTACCATCTCCAAAGCAGGACCTTGATGTGTGTGTATGGTTCATTGTCAATCTGTCATCTGGTGAGTTCATGTCGCCACCAGCACAGTCAAAATATTGGATATATCTACCACTGAAAAGACCCAAAGATAGCCCTTTTATAGCCACACACTCCTCCCTTCTAACCCCAGGCCCTGTAAAGTACAAATGTGTTCTCCACACCTGTAATTTCATAATTTCGAGAATATTATAAAAACAGAATAATATAGAATGTAATCTTCTGGGATTTTTTTTCCCCACTCAGCATAGCGCTGTTGAGATGTCCAGATTGTTAGATGTAGCCATAGTTTGTTCCCTCTTATTACTGAGCAGAATTCCATGGTATTTATGGTTTGGATGTACCACAGTTTTTAGTTATTTGCCCATTTAAAAACATCTGGGTTATTTCTGGTTTGAGGCTAGTTTTTGGCTACTGCAAATACAGCTTCCATAAACCTTCATGTGCAGGACAAGTGCCCAAGAGTGCAGTTGCTCAGACATATATTAAGTGCATGTTTAGTTTACTAAGAAACTGCCAGGCTATTTTTCCAAAGTGGCTTTGCCATTTTATATTCCAATGCACTTTCAGGTTTAGATATAGTTATTATTATCTAGCCCATTAGGATGTCAGCCCCGCAAAGGTAGGGACTGTGCTTTGTTCACTGCTGTATCTCCAGCACCTGAAACAGCACCTAGTACAAAGTAGACACTTCATGAATATTAGTTGTAGAAATAAAGGAAACACAACTTCCAGCCATCAGAGCAATCTAAACTCAACTCGAGTTCAAACTTAGACGCAGAATGAATAACCTAACCTTCCTTTCCTCTTTCCCAACTGCCCCATCCCAGTGCCCCCATCTCTCCCTCTCCCTTTTCCCCTAGTTATGTTGCCTTCACATGGTCCATCCTAAGACCTTTTTGCTATGGCCAGGCTGCTTTTTTTCTATTTTTGTACATTTATTAGTTCTTACTGTCCTATGGACTTCTGTCCTTATACAAACACACATCTCATCTAATACATGTCTGTTTCCTTTAAGACCTGGCTTGAGACTCATGTCTTCCACATACCTTTGACTAACCTCAGTGGAACGTTTTCATTCATTCATTCATTCAGTCAATCAGTCATCAAACAATTGAATGGCTACTATTCTAGCTGCTCTTCTAGGCTGGGAATATAGCAATGCACAGGGTCGATAGGGTTCCTACCCTCATAGAACTTAAATTCTAGTTATTGGTTGTGCTCTCTAAACCCTTAGAGCAAAGAAATGAGCACGTACACACAGGGATGATAGTCCAAACAATTAACAACCTGTACAGTTGGGGTCATTCGGTCAGAACATGAAACAGCCACAGACACTGGAGCAGTAGTCTTGGAGGCCACCTAATTGTACCAGGTGTTAGCCCTTGAGTTAATCATTTGCAAAGAGATACTTGGGGGGAGGTCAGGTGACACCCAGAAAATTTAGGGTGGTGACTACTTAGCAGTCAGTGTGAAAGAATCCCTCAACATTTTATAATAGGTATGACCAGAGCAGTATATCCCAACTTAATGTCAGCCTTGCGCACACACAGTCGATTCTCATTACCTGCAGATTCCATACTTGCAAATTTACCTACTCCCTAAAATGTATTTGTAACACAAAAATCAAAACTCATGGTGTTTTCTGGTCACTTGTGGCCATGCACGGAACTTGAAAATTTTGAATTGCCCAATGTACCTATGCCCAACTTAGATCCAAAAATGTGATGAAGGCCTGCTTGTTTGAGCTGTCATACAGAGGTGTCCCGAGGATGGAGACAGTAGGGGGCAGTGCAGTGTAGTGTAAGAAGCTTCATCTCTGGGGCTGATAGGAAGGGGTTTGAATCTCAACTCTGGCACCAGTTAATGGGATGGCCTAAAGCAAATCACTTAACACTTCAAAATCTTATTTTCTCCTGGTGTAATAAAGAAACTAGAACCTACTGGGCTGAGTTGTTTTAGAATTTAAAATAATAAGCTACGTGAGATACACACATACTTCCCCTAGGAACAACTGTTCAGTATTCATTAGTTCAGTGTTCCAGATGACTTTATAGAACATAACTATATGTTCTATACCAGAATCTACTGAGAGGATTTTCTCTCTGAACTGTAGTGAAGGTTTCTTGAAGACTCCCAGTATGTGTTCAGTGGTATGGCCCCTGCATCACACACTTACTACTGTGTCCTCAGCAGGCTCTTGCATTTGATGGCCATGTAGAGACTGGTTTAACCAAACTCTTGTCATGTTGAAGCTTGATTACCACTTCCTCCAAACATCAATTTCCTGATTGTTCCAGGATGCAGCCCAGGAATCTGTATTTTTCATAGCAACCATGGGTGATTGTGGTATTCAGAAGAATTTGGGACACATTGGACCCGTAATCTATAGGATCCTTCCAGCTCCTACATTCTCTGGCTGCTGCTGGTCTAATACAGCGGTTCTAGACCCTGACTATACAGTAGAACCATCTGAGAAGCTCTTAAAATTATTGCCTGGGTTGCAGCCCTGACCAATTAAATTAGAAACTCTGGGGATGGAGCACAGGCATTGATCTTTGGAAAGGGCTCCCCAAATAATTTTTATGTACCGGTCAAGAACTACTGATGTGATATGTAGTCTCTTTCAGATGATATTTTTCATTTAAAGGACTGACTTTGACCATTGCGGGATATTTTAGGAAATTTTCCCAGGGTCTCTCAAATTATACTGCATTGATAGCCACTTATGAAGCCTACATGTAAGTAAGGGTGTTCCTTAATCTTTGACCAACATTCCTCATGATTGAATGAATGTTAATTTTGGTGCTCTTAGACCTTGACCCACAGTATGTCCTCAACAAGTATTTTTAAATAGATAAAGTACTGGGTTGTGACCGAGAATGGCCCTGGTACAGCAAGCAGTCCCTTCCAAAGAAAGTCTAGTTACCAGTTCTGAAAACTTGGCCTTTCCTTAAAAATCCTGAATCCCCTCTGCCTGGAGCCACCTGCCCAGAACAAAAAGCCAACACAATGAGAACTAATGCAGAAAACTGGCTTTCCACAGAGCTTCTTGACGCATAGTGCTTGGCAGATGGTACCTACTCAAACCATCTTTACTGAACTGATGAACTAATTTCACTACTTTAAGCAACCAGCCACTATTTCTTATTCTGTGCCTACTCTGTGCTTGGTGCCAGGGGCAGACATAGTGGTATAAAATGCCATCGCTTCCTTTACAACCTGGTTGAAGAGATGAGTGATGGCAGTGTGGATTAACGAGGAGTACTGTAGGAAATCCAGAGCGGGGAATGGAAGAGTTGGGGAAGGATTTAGGACCAAGGTAGAAGTTGAGCTAGGGTTTAGAGGCAGCCTTTTGAGGAGCCAAGAGACAATGGGAACCCTGAAGTGCATGGGATGGGAAGAGACAATATGAGGAGGTGGGCATAAAAGTGATAACTGACTCTGTGTGTCTAGGGAGCCACCTTCATAGGTGGGCAGTGAGGGTCATGAGTGACATGGGTACGCTTGGAAGCTGGGGAGAGGACACGGATGGTCACCTTTAGGCATTCTGAGTGCAAGAAGGAAGGGTCCTGGGGTCCCATAACAGCCTGCTGGTGAAATCAAGATGGCCCTACCATTGTCTCAGGCTCTCCCAGTGGTTGCTGCGGAAATTGATTATAAGTAGGCTCGGGTGTCAAAGACAACAAGCCAGCAGAAAGGAGAATCAGGAGGCTGCCATCAGAGTTTCAGAGACCTCAGATCCATGCCCTTAAAATCCCCTTTATGGGGCCTCCCTGGTGGCGCAGCGGTTAAGCGCTGCGCTGTGGAGCTGTCGGCAGCGGCGACGCAGGTTCGACGCCCGGCCAGGGAGATACCCACATGGTGCGGCAGACCTCTCCTGCCTCGCCCGCTGCTCCCCTCAGCAGTGTATTTCCTTCAATCTGCGTGTGCTGCTCCCCACTCTGTCTCTGGTGAACCCTCTCACCGCCCCACGCCTCTGGTCTGTACCCCAGCTTGTATGCATAAATAAATAAAATCTTTTTAAAAAAATCCCCTTTATGGTTATCCAAAAGGGGGTCTATCATGCACCAAAATGGCCATATACCCAACTTTGGCCAAGACATGAGTGAATGCAACCCTAAAATCTGTACTAATAGACCCACCAAATTTAAAAAAATGGTCAAAAAAGTCACCAGCTGCTGAATTCAGTCCTGAGGGAGAGGCAGGCTCTCTCATCTATTGCTTATTCCACCGAACTGCTCGCTTCATATTTACTTCAAGGGGCTTGCAGTGGCCCCGGAGGTACTTAGCAATTCTAGTCCCGTGTTTCAAGCTAAAATTCATTTTGGCCAGAAAGGGTGCCTGTTGCAAAATGAGACTCCCAGATGCTTAGAGGAAAAATGGGGTCAGTGAAGAGCTCAGATGTCCCAGCTTTAAGGTACTCAATTAATCTATGCTTAATGGGTTGGGACATTTTCAGCAATATAAATTCCTGGGCCCTAGCCTCACAGACATTCTGACTTCTAAAGTCTGGTGGGGGCCTAGACATCTGGGTGTTGACAAGTACTCCCCTCTGTTTCTTATCAGGCCAGTTTTAGAAACGGTGAGTGAGTGTGTGCTAATGAGTCAGTGCAAAGGTTGGCAAACCTTCTCTATAAAGGGCTGGATAGTAAATATTGTAGTCTTTTTAGACCACATGTGGAAGCAGAAAAAGAACCATAAGCAATATGTACATAAAGATCATGACTGTATCTGATAAAGCTTTTTCCCAGGAACAGCACCCATAGGCGACTGGCCCCTAAGGCATGTTCCTTACTTTTCCCCATTAGCACATTTGCATTTTGACCAGGACCTTCCCGATTTTCAATATTTTAATTTAAATAAGTCACCCTAATATTGAGGACTCCAGGCCCCATAGCTGAAATTTGAAGACATTTGGGGACAGGGAGACCTCTGACAGCCCCTGTGTTGCACTGCAAAGCAGGCATCACCTGTGTCTGAGCACCAGGCTAGATGTGACTCCGTGACATTTGGCAGAGACCAGCTGGCAATGAATGAATCATCATCAACGATTAAGGCCGAAGACTGAGAATAGGATGGAATCTTAGAGACCAGCAGGACAAGGGTCAATGAGGAAAGAGGCACAAACAAGCTGAAAATAACTCTAAATCAGACACCGGAAATGATTTTTACCCCTGAAAAGATTGGCAATTCCATTTCCTCCTTCATGACTCTGCTCCTATAAATATCGGAATCTTTTGTTTCTAGTGGAATCTCTAGGACAGGCTCTAATCTTGCACTTTTGAGAGAAAGAACCAGAAGACCATCCCCTACCCATATGTGAATTCATAAAAAGATGCCAGTTGGGGCCCTTCCTATGTTCAGATCCATTAATAGGACCAATGTAGAACCAGATTCAGAACCAGTGGATGGAAGATAAGAATGCACTTCCAGCTTCAGACTCAGGAAATCTGGGTTCTGGTTTCAGCTCCACTACCAAATTTGATACTTTGAGTAAATCATATCCTCTTCCCAGGCTGCCATTCCTCATATAAAAATGAAGAGTGGACTCTGTGCCCCACTCAGGTCTCTAGAGATGATTTGTTCCACACTGTGCAGAGGGGCCTCCAATTGTGGGTGATACAGAGAAAGGAGTAGGTGACTGTCAGGGAGAATGAAGATTTCACCTGCCTCCTGTTTCTGACACCTCAGGTGAAAATTTGGACTATTGTAGAGATGGAGTCAAGCTGTCTGAACATAGCTATAGATCTTTCTAGCTTTCCTATTCTTTTGCTCCTGCCATAGCCTGTAACCCTACCCAGGATTTGAGCACCAGGCTGGGACACACAGAGACATTTCTTGACTCCTACGAATAAACAGTTGTGTAATCACTTTCTTGCAACTATCTCTAGCCCTGGATTTCAATTTGCTCTATCATCTGCTGCCCACAGATTGTCCCTGTGGCTCAGGATGAGAGCTCGAAGGTTCCTTCAACTCGGTGCTTCTCTAATTGGACCGCACTTTGAAACCATACTGATTTCAAAAAGTCAGTATTTTTTTAAAATTTATTTTTATTTATTTATACATACAAGCTGGGTGTAGGCCAGAGGTGTGGGGGGTGAGAGGACTCACCAGAGACAGAGTGGGGAGCAGAACAGGCAGGCTGACTGAAATACACCGCTGAGGGGAGCTGCGGGGGAGACAGGAGAGGTCTCCTGCACCATATGGGTCCGCTCCCTGGCTGGGGGTTGAACTCATGCCAGCAGCTGTAGTGGCCAGCGATAGCTTGATAGCACTGAGACTTTAACCCTTGCACCACCAGGGAGGCCCCCCCCAAAAAAAGTATTTTTAAATACCAATCCCTGGGTCCCACTCCCAGGAATTCTGATGCAATTGTTCTGGGGTGGAGCCTGGGCATGGTCAGGGATGGGGTTGGGACTTAAAACTCCTCTTGTTTCTGCCCTGCAGCCAGGTCTGAGCCCTGGTGGTTCTCCTGGACTCAGGTGGAACAGGTGGCCTTTTGCAAGCTCCCCTCTGTGGGGAACGAGATTGCTGGCTCCAGAAGATAACACAGCTGGGACCAGGACTCAAGACCTGATGAAGACATTTGTTTCTGGTGTGTCTTTATCTTAGGGCCCTGCCCTTCTGTGGCTGATATGCTAAATGAATCTCAACCGCCACGTTAAGGCAGAAAATAGCTTAGTGTATTGCCTTCTCAGCTGGCAGTGGCCGAACACGAAGGAAACCTAAATTGGAGTACCCAAAGATTCCATGGCAAGGCTGGTAGGAGAGATGGTTTGAAGGTGCACCAAACCTGATTTTCCCCCCAGTCTTCCTCATCTCAATACATGGCACCTCCATTCTTCCAGGTGACTCCTTTTCCTAACCTCCCACATAAGTCATCAGCCCCATGGTTAGCACCCTAGTTCAAGTCTCCGTAATATTTTAACTGCGTTACTGTAGTAGACTCCTGACCGGCCTCCCTACTATAACCTTTACCCTCCTACACTGTTTTCCGCACAGCAGCCAGAGGTGTCCTTTTAAAAGGTCAGACCTCATCTCAAAATCCTCCAGTGGAGTGAAATCCAGTGTTCTCCCCCACAGCTATCAAAGACCTACATAACCCAGCCCCAGCTGCCTCTCTGAGCATGAACCCCTACCTCTCCCCTTAATCACTCTGCTCCCATTACACTGGGCTTCTTGGCTGCTCCTCACACATCCCAGCACTACTCCCACCTCAGGGCCTTCTTTGTTCTTTCCAAAAGAAGGCTTTCTCCAGATAGCCTCACAACTGTCGTCCCCCACCTCGCCTCACTTCCTTCAGGTTTCTGCTGAAATGTCACCTCCTGGGAGAGGTCATTCCTAACCATCCTGTCTAAAATAACACCGCCGTTACTGTCTCGTTCTTTCCTGTGGTCCCTCACCCTGCTTGATTTGCCCTCATAGTCCTTATTTGCCACCTCAAAGATATTTGCTTATTGTCTGTCCCCACTAGAATGGAAACTCCATGAGGTCTGCTCGTCCGTCTGACTTCTTGCTGAATCCCTCATCACCTCAAGCGGTGCCTGATGCAAAATGGTTTTTCCCTCCATTGTGACTTGAATAAATAAATGCCCCCAGGGTCTCCCTGGTGGCACAGGGGATTAAGTCTCAGCCTGTGAAGCTCTCTGGAGCCCCTACAGCACGTGTTCAACCCCCGGCCAGGGAGATTCCCACATGGTGCAGCCTACCTCGCCTGCTGCTCCCCTCAGCAGTGTATTTCAGTTGATCGGCCTGTTCTGCATCCTGCTCTGTCTCTGGTGAATCATCTCACCTCCCACACCTCTGGCCTACACCCCAGCTCTTGTATGCATAAATAAACAAATCAATAAATGACAAATGCCCCCAAAGACATGAGGGCGCCTCTGGCTTGGGGCTAGACTCCAGCATTTGCGAACCATGTGTCCTGATGACTTTGTGGAGTGTTTTCAAGAACTAGAGACCCTAGTCTCTAGTCTCTTGGGGCATTTCTTATAGAATTGGAGGAACGAAGCGGTGGAGAGCCCAGAACTCTGGTAAAAAAAAAAAAAGAAAAAAGAAAAACCTGCGTAAAAATCCCCAAGGTCTCTGTTTTTTAATAGTGTAGAATTGTGGATAAATCTTGAAGCATTAAGCCTCTCTTCTCCCACATCTGAAATATTTTTATGAACCTCCTTCCTAGGGGCAGGGTATATCTGAGATGAATAAGATCATTTCTGTAAGTCCTTTGAGATGCTTGTATTCAGATGTAATAAAAACTACCATTTAGGTCTATCTCACATTAAGAAAACCAGATATATAAAATTTCAGTCTATGTTATTGCTGAAGAATTTTTGCAAACTCCCCTCAGCCTAGAGCATTAATAATGGGATCAATTTACCCAAATTCATTTCATGGCCAACTTTTTCAGAACATAACAATCATACAAGGAAGTACTTAGCACAACCTTGCACCTAGGAGGGAATCAATATTTATTGGCTTATTGACCAGTCAGGCAGAGTCTACCCGTACTGAGATATCTTAACTCTGACATGGCAAAGATCAGGTTTTTCCCAGGGATGGAGAACTCACCAGCCCTGTTCTTTTTTCAGTCCCCCAAGTCTGCCTTCATCAGCGCTGCAAAGAAGGCCAAGCTGAGATCCAATCCGGTGAAGGTCCGATTTTCTGAGCAGGTGGCAGTTGGAGAAACAGATGCAGTAAGTACAGCTTCAGCTCTTCTTCCTCTGCCCTTGGCGAGGCCGGCCTGGCCGTGGAGGTCTCCCTCTGGTGTGGTTGCTCATCTGCTGCTACTCAGAATGCATAGCCTTACGAAGGACTTAGAGGGGGAGGACCCCAAGGCCCCGGGAGGGTAGTGAGTGAGGGGAGGCATCCACAGGGGCCCTGGGCATGGTGGGGAGAAGGGATATGTATATACCCAACACAGTGGCCTACACTCAGCACAAGTGCTCCATTAACATCTTTTGACTTCTTGGTAGAAGCAGGAAGGAAGTAGTGGTTTTCTGAAGATCTGGAGGAAGAGTGGCTGGTATAATTGAGCTCTCTTGAACAACTGAGCTATTCACA
This sequence comes from Scalopus aquaticus, assembly GCA_004024925.1. Taxonomy (NCBI): domain Eukaryota; kingdom Metazoa; phylum Chordata; class Mammalia; order Eulipotyphla; family Talpidae; genus Scalopus; species Scalopus aquaticus. The sequence continues at coordinate 35,109 of PVIJ01000157.1, forward strand.
TTGAAGTGATCCTACAACTCCACATTTTAGCAGAGAAGATCATGCAGCGGTGGGCGAAGCAGCCTAGGGGAAATGATACAGGCACTCATGAAGTCGTGGGGATTTTATTAGGCACCTGCTGTGTTCCCATCCCCACACAGATGCAGAATAAATATCTACTTCCTGCCACTGCATTCCTCGCAGTTATGTTGGGGGGACAGGTGGCTCAGGTGGAGGCAACACGGAATCCATTGTTGGGTGGTATAGTTTCAAGGGGCAGGTGATGTTTGCCAGTCCATGCCATGTAACTGCCAATATAGGAGGTCATGGCCAGCTGCAGTCTTTCTCACTGCTTTGTGGGGTTTACATGAGCCAAGCTGTCGCCTCCAGATGAGCAAATGAGAAGAGGTAGGTGGAGAGCAGAAAGATATGTGCTCAGCGCTCGTGGATTGTGGCCAGAGTCCCCTCGGAGTCTGAGAAAGTTGATGATGTCCCAGTAGGGTGGGGGCTGGGGGAGGGTGGGCAGATCTGACAGGCACTTGTGTGCTTTTGCAGCCTGTGTCGGATGTTTGTGGGGTTTGTGCACTGAAGCACAGCTGCAGTTGAGAGAAGCTAGCAGACCTGGTGCAAGCAGGAAACCAGTGGGGGTGTCAGACACCTCTATAGTTCGTTGAGGCAGAGCCACTCAAAAGGACTAAAGAGTGCGGTGTTTTCCATCTCTACTTCTGTGACCGTCCCCAATCTGGGCCCTTGCCCTCCCCTTCTCCATCCCTCTTCCAGGAAGGTTGTAAAACCCAGGGGACTACAGGGGAGCCCCCACTAGGTAAACCATTTGAGTAATTCATTGAGGGTTGGACTTCAAGTCAATCCCAGCAGAAGCAGTTGGAGAGAAGCAGGCGTTGGTGGGCAGAGAGGAAAGTGAGCAGTGTGGAGTCCCTGCAGATCAGGTGAGGAAGACCTGAGGTCTCTGTCACTAAGGGGACATTTGTGCCCTGAATCCTTGAAAATCCAGAGGAGATGTGACTTGAATTTGGAAAGTACAGACAGCCCCCCCCCCACCATGCCATCTCAGCATTGCGGAGTAAGTCTCCAAAGCAGGCCACCAGGAAGAACCATCCAGCTACCCCTCCCTTCTCTTCTTCCCCTCCTTCTCCTCCCTTCCCCACACTTTCCTTCCTCCACAGCTAGCCACAGGCCTCACACACAGCCCTCACTCCAGACCAATCTGACGGCAGATGCCCCAGAATAGCCAAGACCCACCCAGGGTCTCTTCTCTCACTCCCGGACAGGCCACCAGGTATGGTGTGAGGCCCTTGTCTGAGAGACAAACAGCAGTCCTCCACACTTGCTCTACCCAGGAAATTAGCTGATGCCCCAACAGCACCCCCACTAGCAGCTTGGACCACAGCAGTGTCACCCGTGGTAGGCACCTGGGGTAGTTCAGACGCAGGTGATCGCAGGCCGTCCTATCATCCCTCTCCCTTGTGTTCCAGGCCTTTATTAAGCAGCCAGAGCAAAAATAAATCCTGTGGGCGTTCCTTGCCAACTCTATTTTTAAGCAAAATCAATGAAGTAATTATCTGAGTCCAACCCAGTGTGCTAAATAAAACCTGCCACCGCTGGGCATCATCAGCCTGGGGACCCGGGGCCTCTGGGCTTGGCAAGAGCAAGGCATCTCTGGATCAGGGAGAGAGTCAGCGAGTCACACTCTTCCAACTTTATAGCCTATTTCTTCCCCACTATGGCTTGACGCCTGACTCCCCACTGCTGCCAGCCGCACCCCGACCCAGGTGGACTTGCTTGTTTCTGTTTCCACACTTTGTCCCTGACAGTCTCTGTATCTGGTCTCCCATATGCACCATCGCCTTCAAAATCTAAATCCAGTTCACCTCACGAGGACAGCTTCACTACCTTATTTTTATAGTAGGTTCTATTTTTTATTGAGGTGACATTGCATTATAACATCATGTATGTTTCAGATGTACATGACTGAAAATCAACATGTGTCTATACTACATTAAGTTCACCACTAAAAGTCCAGTTCTAACCATCACCCTACTGGCAACCCCCTTCTCCCGAAACCTTGCCTTACAACTGTTTGGTTGCTTGGGTTTTATAATTGTTCTTTAGTGGGCTCATGTGCGTGTTCCAGGGTCACTACCACAAGAGTGAAAGACCAGACCCAGGTGCTCTCTTTTCACCTTGTTGTCATGGACTTACCATGGAGCTGGGCTTGCAGGAATGACTGAATGAATGCCCACCAAATTAAGGAATGGGCCGTCTTACTTAACTGCTCAGTTCCTGTAGAACTCTAGACATTGGCCCAGGGAAATGGTTGCAGTCTCCTGAACACTGTAATCATTCAAGTAGGCACATATTAAGCACCTAGTGCTCATTTTGTCTGCAGCCATTTATTGAGCACCAACTGGGTGCCAGGAACTCTGCTCAGTGTCAGGACTACAAATACTGAATAGGACGTTATTGTTGTGCTCTGAGTTCACCATTTTATTGTGAAAGACAAACATTCTTCAAAAATATCCTAAGAGTGCTGAGAATAGTATGTATAAATAGCTTATAGGAACACATGGGAACCCCAGGGCTGATGACCTGGCAATATTAACCTGATGACTTTACAGAATTCATATTTAACCTGGATTTTGAAAGACAGGAGTTTGCTAAGGAGAGAAAGAGAAAAGCAAAAAGAATAGTCTTTATTTAATGAGTATTTATTGAGAATTTAACATGCACCGCTCCATAAATAAACAAGTGCCTGGACCAGAGAAACTTTCGCTAAGGAATCATCAGGTGTTCAGAAATGGGTGTTGCTACTGTTTGCCAATGAGTCTCGGTACGACTATTTGGGGTGCTATTGGCGTTTAGCGTGTCGGGGTCAGGGATGCTAAGTGTCCTACAGGGAAATAGATAGTCCTGGATGCCGGACTCTCAGAGGTATACAGGCATGAGAGAGCAGCATGGGCCGGGAATGGCAAGACATGATTCTGGAGAGGGAGGCAGGGCCAGGTCAGAAAGGACCTGGGATGCCATGAGAGAGGGTCCTGGCAGAGCATAGGCATGTGTGTGGGCACAACTGTGGTGTGTGAGGCCCTGGTGACGTGGGCGGGGTCAGGAGATCAGAGCAGGTGAGTGAATCGGGCTAAGGGGCCACGCGTTCACTATGGGCCAAGCACCGCTCTAGACTCTGGAGCTTTGGGCCACGGTAAATGCAGGTGTGCCGGGACATCGGGGCGCGGACTCTAAACACAGCCTGACACCTTTTTGGAGATTTTGGTTCTGGCCTTCATGCAATGTTATTATGGATCTTCCTTTTCCATTCTCTGTCCTTCCATACCATAGGCTCCTTTGTCTCCTTCACTTGCTCCTTTCTCTTGCTTACTACGCCCCTCCTCTGACTTCCTTCCTTCTGAATGTGCCCCTCTTCTTTTTCTTTCCCTGTCTTTTCACAGAAAATGATGAAAAAGGAAGCCCTTCTCCTCATCCCCAATGTCCTGAAGGTTTTCTTAGAAAATGGGCAGATCAAATCTTTCACATTTGATGGCCGGACCACTGTTAAGGTAGATACAGAGTCTCCTCTCTCGGGTCAGCATTGTCCTCTCCGCAGCATACATACCTGCTGGTCCCTGGGGTCATCTGAGTCTGCACAGAGACCCTCACTCTCTGACGAGGTGGTCTTTGAACTCCTGCAGCACCAGGCTGCAAAAACACACTGTACTGGGATGGGGTGGGGGTGCGGGAGGTTTGCATGTGTGTGCGAGTACATATGTGTGCAACCATTTGCATGCACACCCACATGTGTACGTGCACCTCTGCTTGTGAAGTGCTTTGTGTCTATGTTACACGGGGTCCTTCAAGATTCTGAGGAGCTAAGCAGTGTGAAGATCATTAAACCATTTATAAAGTAAAAGTGATTTGTATTGATACAATAACACCTACGCAAATTTACACACAGAAATCAACAAACACAGTCTCTCAGGAGATAGCTTAGCCACGCCGTGCTTTTTAAGTAACAACCAGATCTCAAACACTGAACCAAGATTTGAAAAGCCCAGCCACAGCCCCTTTGGCTGCTCCTTGAACAGAAAGAGCAATTACCGAGCCGCAGTCCTTGACGACTCAGCCAGGCATCTAAAATTGGTTCTCCTGATCCTGAGGACGAGAGGCAATGATAAGACTAACCCCCAGGTTCACTCTGCTCTGAGACAGAAATATTTGCTCCCACTCCCTCTGGACTCCATGGAAAGAAAATGCCATCCCAGAATGAATGGTTTCATGCAACCGAGCTGCCCAGACGGCTAGGCAGCTGAAACACATGCCAAGAAACCCACCTTGACTTACAGGTGTCCTGAGGTAGCCCCACCGGGGCCAAGACAACCTTCTGAAAAAAGAGAGAAGCTCCTGGGTCAGGAAACTTTCACCAAAAGAGGTTATCAGAAGTTCAGGGTCACCACTGCCTCTTCCCAGATGGCTTTGGCGGACTTCTCCGGGTACTTTGGGTCACCCCAATGATCTGGCATGCTACTGGCGCTTAGTGCCTCAGGGCCAGAAATGCTAACTGGGAGCACGACAGTCCCTGAATAATGAAGAATTATCCTGCCCAAAATGTTACTAGCACCCATGTTGCAAAACATTGTGCCATGTTGATTGAACCCAGAGTTTCCTTTGAAAGCCCAGACCTGGGTGAGTTCCCCCAGGGGACCCAGGACTGAAACACACTCGTCAGGGTGCCCTGGGATGATCTCCGGGTTATTGAAGGTGTCAGTCTATATACAGCAGTGTCATTGAAATGGAACTAGCCCACCTATGGGTGCCCAAATGTCCCTCTCCCAGATATGGATGGCTTTGTCACGATCCTCCTTGGTGTTTATCCATAGGTCAATGTGTCTGTCGCAGATCTGTCTCAACACTGGAGCCCCCCTCTTTCCCCTTGGAGGCTTCTCTAACCATCCTCCCCTCTCACAACATCAGCGCCATGTTGCTTCCAGGTAACAGCCCCGGCCTTCCAGGACAGCAGCGTCCCTGGGCTCATGAACTCAGCCTGACTTCCGGGAGGGTGTTTGGGCTGTTCACTGGAACTTGGACCGGCTGCCAAGCCATTTGTCCCACAGAGGTACCTGCGTGAATTGACAGCCTGGCATGGAGGCCGTTACACTTGTAACACCAGTTTGCAATCACTGGCTTGGCTGTCCACAATCCCAATGCAGCCGAACTGCAAAGAAAACCTCATTTGTCCCTGCCAGAGCTCCAGCAACACTGGCGTCTCTGTGACTGCTTGGATAATACAAAGAGGTACTCTCAAGTACTCACCAATTTCCAGCCTAACATTTGAATGGCCAAGCATCTTTTAATGTTCACTGAGGAGCTTGTTCGGCTTCCCTGGCTGTGAGGGAAGTCGCCTTCCCAAGCCCACTTCTTTCCAGCCTTTGGGGACTGGAGTGCGGTCTCCAGGAACACACCACACTGGAGCCCAGCAGATGCCGAAGTCACAGCAAATAGATGGCAGGAGTCTCAGAACTGACATTTGGGCAGCCCCCATGGATGTGTTTCCAGACACTCTAACATTAAAAGTGGGGCAGCAAAGCAGACGGAGCCCCCGAGTAGTCAGATTTATGACTGCACACAAAACACGTGATATAGTTCCCCTGTGTGGACGCATTTTTCAAGTTGCTAAATTGATCATCTCTAAAAGCCAGCTACCATCAAAATTTAACATTTTGCCAGTAACTCAAGTCATTCGATTTAGATTATGAATCCAGAAATAGTCTTCTTTTTAATCATATCATTGTGGCTTCTGCTTTTGTTAATGCCTAAGTAAGGAGTTGACAGACAAACCAGAGTGAACGTTCTGACTGACTCGAGAAGGTGAGGGAAGAAACCGACACAAATGCAACACAAAAATCTAGATCAGACACAAATGCACTTCCTGAGCACTCAGGAAATAATTGGTTGAGTGGAAGGAGGGCAGAAGGGCCATGTCTTTTTGCTATCAGCCTGCCAGGCCAAGTTCAGAAACACTTCCCTCTACCCCTGGCACCTTTGATGTTCCCCCAGGCCAGGCCTGTGCCTGGGTCACCCATGCGTCACTCTCCTCATCAGGGAGCACAGCCTGGGTTGCCACAAAGGCCGGTGTCTCTGTCTTGTCTCACCTGCTTTGCCAGCCTCAGCCTTCACCCCCCGATGATCTTGCTTGGGGTCAGTACCCTTCTACCATGTTGAGTGCTTAGAAGAGCCTAGAACTGGGGCCTCCCTGATGGCGCAAAGAGTTAAGTCTCAGCACTATGAAGCTATCCACAGCCACTACAGCACAAGTTCGATACCGGGCCAGGGAGCTTCCCACATGGCGCAGCAGACCTCTCCTGCCTCTCCCACTGCTCCCCTCAGCAGTGTACCTCAGTAGATCTGCCTGTTCTGCTCCCCCGCTGTCTCTGGTGAATCCTCTTGCCACCCCATGCCTCTGGCCTACACCCCAGTTCTTGTATGCATAAATAAATAAATCTTTAAAAATGAAGAAGAAGAGCCTAAAACTGGAATGGTTCTCCCTCTCAAGGCTCTTTTCTCTTGCACAGGATGTGATGGTGACATTACAGGACCGTCTTTCCCTGAGGTACATTGAGCATTTTGCTCTTGTCCTTGAGTACGCTGGGCCAGAGCAGAACCACAAGTTCCTGCTTCTCCAGGATAAGCAGCCCCTGGCTTATGTAAGTATTTCCTTTCTCTTAGCTTGATAGCTTTGCATGTGGCCTCTACTGCAGAAGAGGACCCAAGGCACTCTCTTTCTGGAATTCATACTCATATGTTCAGCCAGCTCCCAGAAGTCATAGCTCTCAACCAAGATCTGTACTACCCATTTCCAGAGGGCTTTTGGCAATGTCTCTTATAACCAAAGAAGAGCATGAAGATCGTTAGCCTGTGTCCCTAGTGGGAAAAGCATGGGGGGCTGATTCACTTCTTGCCACTCAAATGCTGCGTTGAAGGGTAGTGTCAACTTTCCTGTCTCCTGAAAGCCCTGCTGCTAAACTTTCCTGCCTCTGACAAGAAATTTGGCCTTTGGCTGAAGTCTGTAATATGGAAGCGTCAGCAAATGGAGTCTAGTGAGACCAGTGAGGCTAGGGCACGTATGGGCTGGGAATGGGCTGAATGGGTCCAAGACTCAATCTCCATCACGCCATCCACATCAATCTCCAAGGTAGAGGAAGAGAAAGTGTCTTACCATCCTTGCCTTTGCCCTATAGACAAAAGCTGGGAACATTCAGCATTGCTGGATAGTAATGGCAAAGTACCAGGAAGAGTCATAGGGGCCTGTCAGTATTCCCAGAAAGGGAGGGAGTGTTGGAGAAGGGTGGTTGGGAAGAAATACCGAAATGGAAGCAAAACAAAACCCAAAACTCAGATACAAAAAAATGAAAGGATCTTAGGGAAGAAGCATTCTTCAGATTTGGCGCTCTGTAAAATGTAGTCCAGAGATTCACAGGTTCCCACCTATGAAAAAAGGGTGGTTAGCGGTCTGCTTAGAGAGAAGCCCAAGAACCTCCCTGCCCCTCAAGAGAGCTTTTAGATCCAATTGGTCTCTTGTTCCAATGTCATTATGAAAAATCTCCAACATATAAAGAAGTCAGGAGAATTACATAAGGAACCTTTATTACCCATCACAACTTCAACAGCTACCAACATATTGCCAACTTGTTTCAGCTATACTTTCAAATGGGATTTTAAATCTTGGAGTTGGCTTCTAATCAACAACTTCCTCTGCTTGAGTCCATCTACAAGGTAAAGGTATTAGCTCTCCAGCAAGGAACAAGTTAGAGAAGTTCCCAGAAGCCCTCTCTTCCTACCTAGTGTCTTGGGCCTTAAAACTAGTTGTTGATAAAGGCCATGTCCTGAATACGTGATTTGAAAATTCTAGTCACCTTGGGTCAGAAAGGTAGAAAAGCCCGGACTCCTCATCACTTTCCTCTAAGGTAACCAGAATCACCAGGTGGGAGACAGAGTGGGAAACAGCAGCCTCGCTCTACTCCACGATCAGACTTGAAGAGACACTGAGCTCCTCCCACCACCCCACCCACTAATTCCAGATCTCTTTTAGGTGGTACAGCGCACACACTATCAAGGAATGAAATGCCTCTTCCGAATAAGCTTCTTTCCCAAAGACCCTATGGAGCTGCTGCGTCGGGATCCTGCTGCTTTTGAGTACCTGTATATCCAGGTAAAGTCTGGCTTGGGGATACACAGACAGACACCCAGTGGACAAATAAGCAGGCAGGCTGTTCTGCCATCATAATGAAGTCACTGTGTAAGTCTCTCTAACCTGCAGATAGCTCCGAAGGCCCTTTCCTTTTCTATTACCTTTGTAGACAATGGCCAAGTTGGTTGGCCTGGTGACCTGAGCTGACCCTGGCTCAAAGTCCTGTCTGTTTGTCCAGACAGATCTCATCAGCTTTCAGAAGCAAGCAACCCCAGTAACGCTGGCATCCTCACAGGATCCCCAGGTTTAACAAATGCATTTGGATAACAGAGGGTCCCAGCCCCCAGCTTCAGTCAGGAGGTGATTCCCAATTCAGTTCATCCAGAAATATTTGTGGGCGCTCACGCAGGGCACTGTCCTAGGTACTGGCGATGAGGGGTTAATAAAGAATTGTCTCAGTTTCTGAAGTTCATAGATATATATACATACAAATGAGAGTGTGACAGGTACTGCAATGATGGCAGGGTACAGCCCGGGAAGCAGGTGGCCAACTCTCCATGGGAGGGCGATGATGAAGGCTTCATAGAGGAAGTGATTCATGCACACTCTTCTCTTTGAAGTATGAGTGGAAGTTTGCTGTGTGCAGAGATGGAATGGCGCAGGCACCTTCTAGGCAAAGGGACTTGCATCTACAAAGACTTGGTGGCATGAAACAGCACAGCATGATGAGAGAACTGCGAGTAATTTATTACAGCTAAAATGCAGAATGTAAAAAGCAACAGCAAGTACAATGGGAGAGACAGGGAGCAGGTGGTGAAAGGTCGTGGCAAACACAGGCCTTAAATTGATCCAAGCCAATGGTTCTCTAAATGTGGTCCCTGGATCAGCAGCGTTAGCAGCAAATAGGAACTTGTTAGAGAGGCAAATTCTTGGGCTCCTGCTCAGTACTACTGAATCAGAAACTGGGGGTGGGGCCTAACAATCTGTGTTTTAACATGCCCCTCCAGGGGATTCTGATGCCCATAGATGGTGTTTGGGAACCAATGATTTAGGGTAGTGGTTCTTAACCCTAGCTGCCTCTTAGATTTATCCGAGAAGCTTTGAAGAAAATGTACTGCTGTTCCCCAAGACCAAGTAAATGAAAATCTGGGAGTGGGGTCCAAACACATATTTCCAAAAATTTCCTCAGGTGATTCTAAGGCATAGCCAAGTTAAAAAAAATACATATGCTACAGGGTAGGGACACCAGTTTTGAAATTTCAAGAGATTCCATAGAGCTAAGGAAGTACACCAGCTAAGGAGCTATTGCAGTAATCCACAGGAAGGAGGATGGGGCTGGAAGCAGGACCGTGATGGCAGGGGTAGGGTGGAATTCAAGTATATTTAAAGGGCAGAGTAAATGGACTTTGACTTGGTGAGTGTCTGTAGAAGTGGTGTCATTCCCCAAGTTAGGGAATACAGGTAATGGAATGGGTTTGGAGGAAGATGAGTTCATTTGGGAAAATGTTGAGTTTTAGGTGCCTACAGGCCTTACAGAGCAGTTGATTAGGGGGAGGACTTCAAAACTTTGATGGCAATACCGGGTTGTCCCTTCTGCCCTTTCTTACACCCTAAAATGTTAGGAACAGTTCTCAAATAGCTTCAAATTTCTTTACCAGTTCTCTTTTTGTTTACCCTAAATTTCTCCAAGCTTCCAGAAATTGTCTTGGTTTAAATATTTTGGAATTGGGGGGCAAGACCATATCCACTCTTCATGATGATATGGACTTCAGCTGTACTCCTTTTTTATATTGAACAGCTTTATTGACAAATTGTGGCATATCAATAAACTGCACATATTTAAGGTGCATTTAAAGTCCATTTTTGGCATGTTTATACCCATGAAACCATCATCACAATCAAGATGTTGAACAAATCTAACATGTCCACCTCAGGCACTTTTGTAATTTGTCCCCCTCATCCCTTAGGAACCTAGTGACTTGCTTTCTGTCATCAGAGATTAGTTTTTGTTTTCTAGAGTTTTGTATAAGAGAAATCAAACAATATGTGCACTTATTTTGGTCTGGCTTCTCTCACTCAGTATTTTGAGATCCATCCATGTTGTTGTATGTATCAGTACATAGTTCATTCCCTTTTTATTGAAATATGGTCAACTTGTGGCATTATGGTAGTTTCAGGTGTACAACATAATGATTGAAATTTCTTTGCATTGCAAAACGGTCTCCACAGTAAGTATGTTTGCCATCTTTTCTTAGCAACTTTCAAATACACAATACCATTGTACTGGCTATAGTCCCCTTAGTAGTTCATTCCTTTTTACTGTTGAGTAGTATTCCATGGTATGGACTTACCAAATTTGTTTATCAGTTCATCTGCTGATGGACATTTGGGTTGTTTCTGGATTTTGGCTACTACAAGTAAAACTTCTATGAACATTTATGTACAAGTCTTTGTACAACGTACACTTTTTTTTCCTCTTGGGTAAATACATGAGCATGGAATCATTTGAACGTAAGTTAAATCTATAATTTTTTTAAAGATTTATTTATTTATGCATACAATGCTGGGGTGCAGGCCAGAGATGTGTGGCAGTGAGAGGGTTTACCAGAGACAGAGTGGGGAGCAGAACAGGCAGATCGACAGAAATACACTGCTAAGGGGAGCAGTGGGCGAGGCAGGAGAGGTCTGCTGCACCATGTGGGAATCTCCATGGCCGGGCATCGAACTCAAGCCACAGCTGCCGACAGCTCCACAGCACTGTGCTTAACCCATTGCGCCACCAGGGAGCCCCAATCTATCTTTAATTTTTTAAAGAAATCCCAGTGTTCTTTTCTGAAGTAGCCATACAGTTTTACATCCCCACCAGCCATGTATGAGATACTCCATGGCCTCATCCACACTTGATATTGTCAATATTTATTTTAGTCATTCTAACAGTGTACAGTGGTATCTCATTGTGGTTTTCATTTGCATTTCCCAGCAACTAATGATATTGAACATCTTCTCATGTGCTTATTTGACAACATGTTTCTTTTTTGGTGAAGTGTCTATTTAAGTCTTCTGCCTACTTTTTAAATTGGGGCTGCTTCTCTTCTTACTACTGAATTTGAAGCATTCTTTCTATAATTTGGATGCTAGTTATTTGTTGGATATGTTATTTGCACTTATTTCTCCCAGTCTCTGTCTTCTCTTTTCAGTCTCTAAATGGTGCCTTTCATAGAGCAAGAGTTTGAATTTTGATGAAGTCCAGTTTGCCAGTTTGTTCTTTCATTGATTGTGCTTGTGGTGTCATATGTAAGAAATAGTTCCCTAACCAAAGATCATAAAGACTTTTATCCCTTTTTTCTAAAACTTTTATCGTTTTAGGTTTTACATTTAAGTCTGTGATTCATTTTTTGTGTTAACTTTTGTGTGTAGTACAAGTTATTGATCAGTGTTCCTTTTTTTATATGACTATCCAATTCATCCAGCACCATTTTTGAAAAACCTATCTTTTCTCCATCGAATTGCTTTTACATCATTGTAAAAAAATAGTTTATGTGTGGGCCTGTTTGTTTATTCTATTCCATTTATCTACTTGTTTGTCTTTATGCCAACATCACACTATTTTGATTATAGTAGCTTTATAATAAGTCTTAAAATCAGGCAGTGTTTGTCCTCCAACTTTGTTCTTCTTTTTCAAAGTTGTTTTGGCTAGCCTAGGTCTTTTGCATTTCCACATGAATTTCAGCTTGGAAGTTTCTACCAAAAATCTGCTGTGATTCTGGTTGGGATTGTGTTGAATCTGTAGATTGATTTAGGGGAGAATTGACATCTTAAGAATATTGAGTCTTGGGCCTCGTTGGTGGCGCAACAGGTTAAGTCTTAGCACTATGAAGCTATCACAGCCACTGCAGCATGAGTTCGATACCCAGCCAGGGAGCATCCCACATGGTGCAGCAGACCTCTCCTGTCTCACCCGCTGCTCCCCTCAGCAGTGTACTTCAGTCGATCTGCCTGTTCTATTCCCCACTCTGTCTCTGGTGAATCCTCTCACCCCCCACACTTCTGGCCTACACCCCAGCTTGTATACATGAATAAATAAAATAAATCTTTTTTTAAAATAATATTGAATCTTCCAGCCCATGAACACAGAGTGTGTCTACGTTTATTTTGATCTTCTTTAGTTTTTCTCAGCAATGTTTTCTAGTTTTCAGTGTACAGGTCTTTGAAATATTTCGATAGATTTGTCCCCTTTTCTGATGTTATTGGAAATGGTTTTGATTTTAAATTTCAATTTCTAATTGTTCATTACGAGCATGTAGAAATAAAATTGGTTTTTGTATACTCTTACATCCTGTAAACTTGTTAACTCATTAATTATAGTAGTTTTTTTATTTTTTGTAGATTCCATTGGATTTTCTACATACACGATCATTTATGAAGCAGTCCTTTTCCACTCTCTCCTATGCTGTAGTAATACCACTGTAGATTCCTTGTCCCTTAGCTTGTCCTGGTTCTACCTCAACAAAACAGCAAATGGTCTAATCAAGGCTGAATCATTGATGGCTGGGATTTTGAGCTCAGTGTTTGGGGACTGTCATACCTTTGGCCAGTAGTTCAAGGGAACCCCTTTTAGGGTAGCATAGTAGTCCCCAAGGAACAGAATATCTGAGTCATCTCTGAATCCATTTTTCACCCTAGGCTTCTACACCAGAGCCTGGTGGAGAGCCCCTCCCAATGTCTTTCTTCCTTTGTTCCCATCTCAGCTAGTAGAGGAGTCCTGTGTGGCTAGGGGCTGAGTGTAGGCCCCCAAGAAAAGATGGGGTAGGAGGGGCTCTTGCAGTAGGAGGAGAGTAAAGAGAGTAGCACCATGTCTCACTTTCGCAGTGACCTTGACATTCTGGCCTGGCCCCTTGTGCCTTGCCATTATGTGCCTGTCGCTGAGAAAGCTATCCATTGTCTGCCGAATGAAATTGTTAGTGTCTCTGAGACCTGAGGTTCCTGTTGTCTCTTCTCCAAGGGCAGAGCCTTCCTCTTCCCCATGATCTAGGGTGTCTCACTGACACTACGATTCTTTTCTGCGAGGCAAGGGAATAGATCAGGGCTGGAGGGAGATGGGGATGGTAACTATATCTTCTTTAACTGATGGGTTTGAACTACGTTCTCTCGCAGAGTCGAAATGATGTTATCCGAGAACGCTTTGGAATGGATCCCAAGCCGGAGATGCTTTTGGGCCTAGCTGCCCTCCACATCTATATCACTGTCTCAGCCACTCGACCTAGTCAGAAGATCTCGCTCAAGAATGTGGAGTGAGTTGTGCTGGGGTCATTCAAGATGGGGGCAAATAGCTGTGTAGGGAGAAGATACAATTATTGAGTTATACTGAACTTTTCAGGAAGATAGGCCTGGGGTCGGGGTGAGAATTGGAGTTCCTCACACCTAGACCATGAACTACAGCTTCTGTGGTCAGTGTTATTCTCCTGTCCCATCCCTCTCTCTCTTTCTCCCAGACTCCATTCTACCATCTTCCTTTCTCTATCCCACTTTGATTTTAATTTCTTACTTTTCTTCTGCTTTTAGGAAGGAGTGGGGCCTGGAACCTTTTCTTCCCCCCTCCCTCCTGCAGGGCATCAAAGAGAAGAACCTCCGGAAATCTCTCTCTCAGCAATTGAAGGCCCACCAAACACATCCTTCCAGTGGCACCAAGGTATCCGGATAAGTCATTGAGCACCCTGCTCTGGCACCAGGAGCCAAGGGGGGAGGGGGGAGCCCGGTTTCTCAGCAGGCCTGGCCTTCTAGGGACCCTCCCCTCTGTTTTTGTCTCAGGTACACATCCAGCTTGGCCAGATATGGGGGATAATTGTAGAAAAGGGCTTTCTCCAAATCTAAGCACATACGCCACTCCCCCGCGCCGCGCCCCTGGCACATACACCCTGAGACAGCTAATGACCAGTCACTAAGAGAGCCCAGGGTCCTCAAAACAAAGGAGCCAAGATGCAGGAGGAGAAAATTCTCAGGTGCTTTAAGCAATTTAGTCAGAGCACCTGCCGTGTGGAAAGCACTGGACCCCGGGGAGGCACATGTTTTCCATGGAAATGACTGCACTCTCACTCATTAACTTTCTAATTCATCAGGCCCCGTATAGGGGATTCTGGGAGATAAAAGCCCAGACCAGCAGGACAAGGTCTGTCCTAGAGAATGGGCCACTGGGCAGCAGGTCATGGGCTCAGGACCCTGCTGTGCTCCATTGCACCTTCTAGGGCTCACATCCCCTTATGCTCTGAGGGACTCCCACTTGCTGCTCCCCCAGTCCTGCAGGCCCGTCTCAGGCTTATAAGGCTCAGTCTGCTTGTGCTTTCTGCACAGGAGGCAGGAGGGTGGTGAGAGACACTAGAATCAGCATGCAGATGTAGACACAGGACATGGTCGCCCCCATAGTCTCCACCCATTCCAGACTCCTTGCATTACCAACTAGCTTGTCTTTTAAGATGCAAATTTCCCCCAGAGAGTTGGGCCATCCCTACCTTGCTGTGCATATTTAATCAGATTGTTTTCTTCCCAGTGGAGAGCATCTGTGCTCACAACCGTCTCTTCAGCAAATATATTTTTGAGGTTCCCCAGATCTCAGGTTGGAGGGACAAAGATGAAGAAAGCCTGGTTGCCACCCCCTCCCCCAGTCAGGCACAGGCTAGACCGGAAACACAAGTCATTGTGACAGGCGTGGGTGCTCTGAAAGCAGGGAGGGAAAACGCCCAGCCCAGCCCGAGGGAGGCGGAGAAGGCTGGGAATTGGTAGACTGCATGCCACAGCTGAGTCTTGAAGGGCAAACAGATAGGCGTTTGTCTCCTATCTGAGTGGGGAAGAGGAAATCTTTTCCAGATAGGGAGTCTTGTCTTTGCAAAGGCCATGAGTATGAGAGAATATGGTGCATGGAAAGAAATGGGAATCGTTCAGCCTAAGCAAGTTCGGAGAGCGCAAGGAAAGTACCTGGGCTGGGGGTGGGGCGCAAGAGAGGACGCCAGAGAGGTGGGCAGGAGCCAACTCACGAGGATCTTGTGTGCTATGCAAAAGAAGGGGGTGTGCTTTATACCTCCGTGTAGCAGGACACCACTGAAGGATTTAAGCTAGCAGCTGATATGATTAGATATATCTTTTAGGGTGTTCCCTCTAACAGGGGAGGGGTTGAGAGAAAGGAGTGTCAGTAGGGAAGGTGACCTGTCTGCCATCCTGACACAGGTGGGGGACATTGGTTGAGGCAAGGACCACCGTGTGGCTAAAGAAGGCGGTGGGTAGTTTGGAGGGGGGGTTTAGCAGATAGAATCGAGATGCTGAGCTCCAGGGAGATGAGCGGGACACCTATGACTCATAGGTTTCTGGCTCAAAAGCCCAGGGATGGTGGTACCACTGCTGGAGACTTTTCTGTGAGGGGAATGCCACAGAAGTGCAGGCTTGGACCCAGGGTTAAAAGTATTGAATGGGACCCGACGGCCAGTACCTAGAAGTAGCTACAGATGTGACTACAGAAGATCTCAGGAGAAAAGTATAGCTGGGCTGGGGTGTCAGAGTCCAAGAAAAGTATTGAAATTGTACCAAGAACAAAATGAGTATGCTGGATATTTGCAGAACAAGGATCTGGAGGTCGGAGAAGGGTTTAGGAAGGAAGATGGGATGTTAAAGGCAAGAGCTGTCCTAATTGAAAGCTCCCTGCAGTTTTTCTGAGGGTCGCCTCATATGCCCACAGTGTGGCTTGCTGACTAGTCTGACTAAGATGTTGCAACTCCTTCCTGAGAACGTGGGTTTGCTCTCTGGTGCACCTCAGGCATCTCATATTTCTGGATGGGTTGTTTCCACAGGGCTCCGCCATTCAGGCAAAGCTCCAGTATCTTCGAATTCTGAATGAACTTCCGACCTTCACGGGCGTTTTGTTCAACACTGTGGGCCTGGTCAGTGAGGGCAGTGTGGGGGTGGGAGGGGCAGTCCTTTGTGGGTGCTTGTCCTTGGGTTTGGGAGGGCAAGAGGGGCTCCATTCCAGCTTTAGGGTGGCTTTCTCTGCCAGCATTTTTCTGGAGGCCCCTGTTCCTCTTGCTCCTTCTCTCTCCCCCTCCCCGTGGTGCTCTGGTCTGCTTCCGGTAAAATGGTAAGGAGGAGGCAATGTTTGTTTTCAGTACCCCTTCATGACTCTTTTGTGCCTCCCTTCCCCTGTTTCAAGAGTCAGCAAACTTTTTCCCTCAAGGCCCAGATAGTAAACGTGTTAGGCTTTGCAGGCGGGCCACGCAGATCTCTGTTGCAACCACTCAGCCCTGCCATTGTCACATGCAGGCAGCTGGAGACGATGCTTAAACAAATGAGCGTGGCTGTGTTCCAATGTCTCTTTATTTATGGACGCTGGTATTTGAATTTCATGTGATTATCACGTGTCACAAAACATGGTTCTTTTGAATTTTTTCCCAACCATTTACAAATGTTAGAACATTCTTAGTACGTGGACCTCACAGACACCGATGGTGGCCAGAGTTTGCCGACCCCAGCTCTACTTCATTGCCCTTCCCCATTCTCCCCACTGCACACTTCCGCCGGCTGCCCAGGCCTCCCTTGCAGCCATACCCCTCTCTGGTGGGGCCCCGGCTACTCCCCAAGACTGTGCCCCAGGCATGCTTACCCTAGTGAGCCTCAGTGAAAGGAAATGCAAATCATCTTGCTGACTGGATCCAGGTGCTTGTCACTGATGGACAGCCGCTTATCAAAGTGTCTAGAGCAGATGGAAGAGGTTCCTCGGGCTGACTCTAATGACAGGGAATGGGCCTGCAGAGGCCTCAGACTCCAGGGCTCCAAGGAACCTGTCAGGCCCACTTAAGGGAATCCAGTCTGTCAGGACAGAGGTAGCCATTTACATACTGGGATTTGAAGATGAGCAGTGGCACAACCCCTGCCACTGCTGAGATTCTTCTAGGCCATCACTTTGTCTAGGACTGATAAAGTACCTTTTACAGGGTAAACATCTTCTTAGGGCGGGAAATAGCCCCTTAAGTTCCTAATCGACTTTACCGCCTTAGGCCAAGTCACTTTGTCTGTGTAGCTTTTGGTACTGTATGAGAAGTACAAGTTTGAGTGGTGTTGGTGAGGGGTGGGGGTGGTAAACACTGAACAGAGAATACCGCCTGTTCAGGTCGAGCACTGGGTGGGGGCCTGGGATGGCCTGCAGCAACAAACGGCAAGTCCCTGAGGCTTGAGAGAAACAGGGTGCTGTGAAGGCGCCCACACCAAGCTCACCTACTTCATGCTGTTGCTAGCGTGAAATCTGCTGCTGCTCACTTTACTCAACCAGCTGCTGAGGCTTTGGTGTCCACTCAGACTGGTGATGATGATCCAGGGCCCTACTCAGGGAATGGGGTTCCCAGGCCATTGTCCCTCGAGGTTTTCCTCCCACCCTAGCCTGAGCCCCAGATGTTTCCAGACCTCTCAGCAGATCTGGTTCAATGCCTGTTTTCTATTTCCTCCTGCTGTCTCCTCCTTGCACCTCCTCTGCCCCTCCTACTGTGAACGGCTGGCACACTTGGGCACCAGGATGAGAAGCAGTCGGCCACCACTCTCCTGGTGGGACCCCGTCACGGCATCAGCCATGTTATTGACCTCAAAACCAACCTCACCACTGTGCTGTCCGAGTTCAGCAAGATCAGCAAGATCCAGCTGTTCCGGGAGAACCAGGGCGTGGCCCGGGTGGAGACCAGCATCATGGATGCCAAGGTAAGCCGGCTTTGGGGGCTGCTTCTCCCTAGGGACAGGCCTTGGGTACAGAGGAAGAGGTCAACCGGAGAGAATTTAAACCTGTTTGAGCCAGTGCGAGGGGGAGATAGGAAGTGGACAGTGACTTATCAACTGGCTTCAGCAGAGGGCAGGGGAACTGGAAAGCATGGAGGTAGCCCCCGGCCATCACTTCGAAATCTTTCTCGAACCATAGCACACATAGAATATTACATCCATGTGGATCATTGGGGGAAATGAACCAGCCCCAGACGCTCTGGCCACCCCAGGCCCTACCTGGCTGCCACACCACAGGGGCCAAAGGGATATGAACGCACCCCTGCCCACTGTAGGTAGGCATGCATGCTTGGAATAGTGGAGATGAAGGGGACTGTGCACAGAATCTAGGGGCCTGGCATGATGGGGAACTGGCAGAGCCTAGTCTCCATTGTACTCCCCCAATTCAGCTATTCCAGAACCTTAGAACCTTTGCCATAGATCGGCTCCTTCAGACTGGCAAGCAGCTGTCACCTGCACAGAGTCTGACAGCCATGGTCAGCGGCCCCCGCCACCACTCTCCTGTTTGAACACCTAGTGACCAGTGTGTGTGTTGGGGGGGCGGGGGGACGGCTGGCCTGCCGGCTGGCAGAAGCTGCTAGAAGAGGTACGACTTTGCTTTCTTAAAGGATTTCCCACTGGGAGATATTGTTATCAGATTAAGAGGTGGAGTGTTTGTTGTTTCTAGAAGAGCAAATTATTTACTTTATTTTTGCTTTGTGAAGCCCAGAGAGCTTTAATATATTAATCTTTACACCTGTGAGTCACAGGATTCCCATTGGTTTAGGAACCTGCTCAGAGCTGATGTTTAATTGGCTTGTGGCCACTTCCTTAACCAATGATCGCTGCCCTACTCAGATGTTGTTGGGTAAAAAGCCAAAGGACCGGTGGGGAAGGGAGAGGAAGTGCAAGCCATGCAGGGGAGACGTGGCTTCCTGCAAAATAAAGAGTTTAAAACAGAGACACAGCTCTCCAACTAAGTCTCTTTCTATGCCTTCAAGTGATTCTCAACATTGGCTGCGCAATAGAATTTGCTTGAGACCTTTTAAAATACACAGAGGCCTGGGTCCTCCTCCCAAAGATCGTGATTAAATTGGCTGCAGTGGGAATCCTGAGCACCAGGATTTATTTATTTCTCAGTTCCCCAGGTGATCTGTAGTGAGCCGGGTTTGAGAACCACTCATCTCCCAGACCAGCCCTCTGGGAGTGGAGTGAGTAAGGAGTACCAGCCTCACTTCCGAGGAGCAATCTGGCCATCGCTATGGGCATGAACGCTGCTCTGGAGGGTACAGGTCCACAGTCCACTCTTACTGTGGAAACTGGACTCACAAAGACACGTGACCAACCTTAATAACAGCATCAGAACATGCGTGGAGCTCTGGGATCAGATCAGAACCAAATCCCAGCAATGCCACTTCCCTAGCTGTGAGGACTTGAAAAAGTGTCTTAAGGTCTCTGACACTGATTGCAACTGCAAAATGTAGTGCCTAAGTCAAAAGGTTATTTTCCAGGATTAAATGAGAAAATCTATGTAAAATGCGTAAGTACTCAAAAATGGAGAGCTATTATATTTTTAAAAGCAAAACAACAATGAAGAAAAGTTAATATGAAGTAACTTTTGTAGTTAAGTCTGGTATAGAATAGGGAACAAAAGGACAGGAAGGGGCTAATCAGAACTGGCTCCCAGAAGAGTCTTTTAATCTGGACCCTGAGACGGTAGGCACAGATTAGCAGAGAGAAGTGGGGTGGGTTCACAGGCAGAGAGCAAGCGCGGAAGAAAGCAGACCATATGTGCAGGTCCATAAGCATAGTTGCTTGACCAGAGAGGAGAATAATGAGGAAGGGATTTGGAAAGACTGGGGGTGGGGGCGGAGCAAGCTAGTTAGGTGTCGAAGGCTGGTCCAAGGGTTAAAGTTCAATGTGATAGAATAGTGGAAATCCACTGAAGGCCCTTCAGAAGAGCAGTGACAGAAGGAAAACTAACTTGGACCAATGTGCAAGATGGGTGGAACAAGACTAGTGTGAAGCCAGGGAGATTAGGGAAAGGAGCACGGTGCTGATGCAAGAGTGAAGTGATAAGGATAGGGCCTGCGCAGGAGGGGCAGCAGTGGTGATGAAAGAGTGCGAGTGAATATGGAATGTGTGGAATCACTGAGTGTGCACGCATGTCCCCACACATTCCCCTTGCACGTACAAAGCACATGTCTTGCTATACCTAAACCTTAGGGGCTGCTGCCTGCATCCTGAGTGCACTGAAGAACAGTGCTATGCACACAAAACACAGAGGTTCACCTCTCGGGTGGGTCCAGAGGGGAGAGACTACAGTAAGGGATTAAATGGGTGATCGTGTTGGTGATGGGGACGGGGAGGGCAACAGGAAAGTTGCGCTCCACTGAGTGGATGATGCACCCATCCAGTGGTGGATAGTTCAGGTATGCCTTACTTGAAGCAACCCATTAGATGTATGTGAAAAACCACAGTGATTGTCCACTTTATACTACAACATTTCTACTTTGTAAAAGGATTTCTCATTGTGGTAGGCAGAATAATGCCTGCCACTGGTCCAAAGATGTCTGTGTCCTCATCTCTAGATCCTGTTAATATGGTGTTATATGGCAGGAGGAAATTAAAGTTGCAGGTGGAGTTACTATTAATAATCAGCTGATCTTAAAATAGGGAGGGCTCATGAAATCACAAGGGTCCTTAAAAGTGGAAGAGGAAGGCAGAAGAGAAAGTCATTGTAATGTCTTGTGAGAAGGACTCAGCCAAACCTTGCTGGCCTTGAAGATGGAGGAAGGGACCATGAGCCAAGGAATGCAGCAGCCTGTAGAAGCTGGAAAAGACAAGAAAACCCATTCTCCCCTAGAGAAAATGTTCCAGAAGGCATGCAGTGCTGCCTATCCTTGATTTTTAGCCCAGTGAGAGACTCTTATCAGAATACTGACCTCCAAAACTGTAAGAAAATATAAGTGTATTATTTAAGCCACTAAGTTTGTAGTAATTTGTTGCAGAAGCAACGAGAAACTAATACACCATGAGATTTGGTCGAGTAGGAAGCTCTCATATACCACCTTAAGATATGACTTGATAAGTGTTCTGCTTATACCCAACTTTTGTTATGTGAAATCAGATGCATCTGTAATCAGGTGCCTGCTAACTAGAAGTCAGTCCCCTATGAAGCGGATCGGAAGGTGTTCAGCAGAGGCAGGATCAACGATAAAGCAATGGGAAGAGTTTGTCTCCTGCCCTCAAGCTGCCCTGGCTTATAGGAGAGAAAGAAGTAGATGAATATGGGGCATGCCAAAGGAGGTACCGTAGGAGCGGTACCAATCATGAGTACAGCGAAGAGCAAAATTAATTCTGACTGAGGCTAGAGGAAGCTTCCTGGAGGCATTTTATATTAGTAGTGTCTGTAGTTACTGCGCAGTACCTCTCTCCAATAGATGTGAACGATGGGGAGGATGGATTTGGGAGGACAGGGTCTGGGAGGCTCCCTACAAGAGAATGGCTTCCCTAGGTTCAGAGGAATTCTATCTTTAGTGTCAGTGACAAATTCCACCCAGAGGAGTTGACAAATGCTACAAAATCAGGACTTCAGAGATCCGGTCGTTAAATGCTTACTGGCAAGCTGCTGGATAGGGAGCATTAAAAAAAAGACGAAATTTCCCTAACAAGGAACATGGAATTTAGAAACCAGATATGGCCTATTTTCCCCAAGATATACCACTTCGATCTGGGGATATTCTGGAAGGATTCAGCAAAACTAAGATTATTCACTTAAAACGGTAGCTCTCAGCTCTGACTGTACATTAGTGTGGAGATTTAAAAACCACTGCCTTCCTGGCCTTTCCTCTCAGACCATTTAGACCAGAGTGTGAGGGGGTGAGATTGGGGTAGAGAGGGTTTTTATAATTTATCGGGTGATTCTAATGTACACTGGGCTTACAAACCACTGCCTTGAAGTGATATTCTGCCTTGCCCCCAAAGTAGGCCCAAATAGGCTTTCCCAGTGCCGTGGAGCCTCGTTGTCTTGCAGCCTTGCTCCTCAAGGCCCCTGGATTCCTGTCTTTTTCCCGTTTTAGGGATGTATAGAGTAAGCTGAGGCGACCCCAGGGCCGGTTCCTTCTCTAGTTGTCATGCCAAAGGGTGGGGTGCCTTAGAGCTCCCAGAGCACTCTTGGGGAGGAGATGGACTGGCATGTGTCAAGTTAATCCTGTTGTCCCTTCTCCCTTGTTGTTAATCTTGTCCCATTCTCCCTTTCCATGCGAAGATGGCCTGAGCATATTTACAGTCTTCACTCAGCTTACTTGCTCTTAGAGAGAGAACAAGTGGTGATATTCAAATATCTGTTCTCTGAGAGACACCAGTCTGAGGCTGCGACGCCACTGGGTCATTACCATAGACCATTACCACAGAGGCACATGGAGGGGGGAGAAACCATCACGGGAATGTCCCAAGGGATCTCTTGTAGCCCAGTGTGTCTCCTGTTCTCGTGTTTGAGCTTTATTGCTCTAGTGCTTTCTGTAGGGAGACAAGCATTACATTAGACGTCAAGATCATTAAAATCCTATTTAAAATAAAATGTTGTTTTTGAAGGTTTCTAAGAAAACCTATCCAACCTCTTTGCTTGCCTGCCTCTGATTTGATTTTTACCCCTGCTGGGAAAAAGCACATCTGTGTTCTTTTTACAAGCTGTATTTGGCCCGTGTTGGGCCCAATTAGTTGGCTGTTGGCGGGGGGGGGGGGTGCAAAGGAAAGGCTCCTGGGTGCTGTGCTGAGCCAGCTGGGTTTGACAGTGGCCCTCTCTGTGCACAGGATTTTGCCTCTGTGCTGCTCTATTACTGACCTCAGGCTATGTTTGGGTAAGAAATAAGAGGGGAAACTGAGTGAACGAAGACATTCGTCACTCAGCCTCCAGTCCATACATTCACCAGCCGAACAGCCAGGCAGGCAGCTCTAACCAACCGATCAGAATGTCAGGCTGTTGGACATTCTGCCTGTCCTGCAGCCAGCTTGTCAGCCAGGCCATCAGCAGACTGCCCTGCAGCCAGCTAGTCCAACCTTCTGTCCATCAGCCAGACTGCCAGTCACCCTGTACTTTGGTCAAATGGTCCCTCATTGTATTTGTTAGCCAATACCATCCCCTCAAAGCTCTCTCCAGTTTCTGAGTCACCCATGCACACATTTCACAACCACCACCCCCGTTCCAATCCAGGACATCCTATGTTTTGATGACTCTACTTTCCCTTCATAGCACTTATCACACCTCGAAGTCATATTCACTTGTGTGATTTTTGGAATTATGTTTTATTCTAGACTAGATTACAAGCTCCTTGAGGGCAGGAGCTATGTTGGCCCTGTTCTGGGGTGAATGCATGCATCTCTCAGTGGGTCAGCTATCCAGGAGCTCTCTTGCAAGTGTGTGGCAGCTTGCTGAGTAGACAGAGTGGGGTGCAGGAACATTTCAGCCAGAGGCAAGAGCATAGGTTAGGGTATGGAGAGGTAGGGAACATAATATTTCTGACAGACTGGGAATGATGTGTCATTGCTGGAGCATAAGGCAAGGGGCAGTGATGGGAGCTGGCAGAGTTAGCAGGAGATATGGTTGGGACAGTCGATTGGGTCCAGGTCCTGAAGGGCTTTGTGTGACATTAGAAGGCAGTTGGATTTGAGGTGATGAGCTATTGAAGATATTTCATGACAGGAAGAGTCGTGTTTTAGAAAGGTCCTCTGGTAGCAGTATGGAGGTGAAGTGAGTTGAGACTGGGGGCAGAGAGACCAATCAGGAGGCTACTGGAGGTGCTGAGGTTAGTGTTTCCCCCTCCTTTTCTTTATCATAAGCAAATGCCACAATTTATACATCAAAAAGGAGGCAGCTTGGGGCCTCCCTGGTGGCGCAAGGGGTTAAGTCTCAACACTATGAAGTTATCAGCAGCTACTGTAGCACGAGTTCGATGCCTGGCCAGGGAGCTGACTCACATGGTGCAGCAGACTTCTGTTTCACCCGCTCAGCCGTGTATTTCGGTAGATCCGCCTGTTCTGCTCCCCACTCTTGTCTCTGGTGAATCCTCTCACCCCCACACCTCTGGCCTACACCACAGTCTTGTATACATAAATAAAGTAAATCTTCAAAAAAATAAAAAGGAGGCATCTTGTAGGCAGAGGGAACAGGACACAGAAGCTAAGGGGCTCAGTGTCTCAGAACACTTGTCACCCATTCATACACACCTGAGAAGTTTTGGTCTCAGAGGAGGATGATAAAGGTCCTGAGATAAATCAATGGCAGCCGGGATCGCTGTGATGTCTTTGAATGTTCCTGAGGTAAGCCTGGCACGCCTCAGACCCTCATGGTAACGGTGGTGGCAGCTATCCACACACAGACCTCCATGTATCCTCCTGCCATTAGTGGCAGGAGGTGAGGCAAAAAAGGGTATCTGACTCTCCCCCCGACTCCATTACCCATCTGTCCCTACTTTGTTATACACAAGTTTGACATTCCGTTGTGACTGAGAAGCACCCTTTAACTGGAGGTGCAAACCCCTCCTCTGACCCTTCCTGATGATGACCCACGGGTGATATCTCGTCCCTACTCCCTTTCTCACTCGGGTACAGAGGTTCCTGGTCTTCCTCATGGTATAGTGTGAGCGCCATAGGGCATCGCTAGCTCATGGCCTGTGGGGCAGAACCCAGATGCCTTACAGAGGCAGGCAGTGTGATTGCATATACAGTAACTATTAAACAATTACTCAAGACAGGACTTGATCCGGCTCCAGATTGTGTGATAGACACAGCACAGTATGAGTCTTGAGATAGGAAAAGAGTTCAAGAGGGAATTAGAGTGAGGGTTGTGGAATCCCCAGCAGAGAGGTGACAGTCGATGCCTTAGCAGAGAAGAACCCCGGGTTGAGGATGGACCCTGGAGCAGGGATTAGGTGGGGAGGTTGTGCAGGGAGATGGAGATGGTGAGAGATCACAGAACCAGATCACAGGGTCACCTCACAGAAACAGAAGTCAAGAGAAAAATTTCCGGAGGGGAAGGGGATTACTGTTGGCAAATGAAGCAAGCTGAGAGGTGTGAAATGAATATAAACTATTGTATTTAGCTCACAAGAGACTTGACTTCCAGCTCAGATGGCAAAGTCTGGGGTTGGAGACTTGACCCAACACTTGTTTCTGTAAACAAAATTTTAATAGAACATCACCATACCCATTCATTTAGCTTACAGGTTACTCTATGGCTGACTTCACCCTCTGTGGCCAAGTTGTGGCAGAGTCTCTATGACTATCGAGCCCTTTACTAAAAAAGTTTGTCCATCCCTGATCTGTATAAACTACAAACTATTCAATTCAAGCATTGTGTTGGGATTTGGGGAGATAGCAAAGGAAACTGGGGCACCTTTAGCTAAAAGCTGAGCTCGTTTGGATTTAGAATTGTTCCCAAGGTAACGATCCAGTCAAAGAACACTGATAGAATTGGTGACAAGTTCAATCAAATATTCACGATATCCCTTCCTTTACTGCCCTAGCCTCCTCTCAGCTGCACTGGGCCAGTAGCCTCCTCACTCCTCAGAAAAAGATTCACTCCCTCCTCTTCATTCTCTCAGCTCTTACTGCCTGGTCTGAGAACAACCCCAAAATGGCAAGGTGACCCACAGTTCCATGGCTCCCCATTCAGCCAGTCTTCAGCGAACTCTATCTGGAGGCTGCTTCTATCCCTGGGAGAAGGCTCCCATTGCTGACTTCAGTGCCCAAAACTTATTTTCAAGCTATGCTTTTATTTTGTTAGTTTCTTAAGAACCTCAGCAATATTTATTTATTGAGGTAACATTGGCTTCAACACTCTATATATTTAGGGGAATAGGTTCATACCTCCTCAGATGTATGATACCACACACACCCACCACCAAGGCATGCACAGCCCTTTACCATAACCAGTGCCCCCCACCCCACCTTGGTACAAACACCCACCCTCCAATCCCTTCTAGTATAAACCATACTTTTAAAAATATAGTACAGATACTGAGAAGGTGTCCTCAAAAATGTGCTTTTTTCCCCCATATGTCAGTTCCAAGTCTCCGAAGCAGTCAACCAGCTAACCCCGGGGTTGGGATTAATTTGATTTAGGGTTAGGAACAGAAGTCAACAGAGTATGCTAGTACTTCTCAAAATAGGTTTTTAAAAATGACAGTCCCGGGGCCTCCCTGGTGCCACAACTGTTTAAGTCCCCAGCACTATGAAGCTATCCAGAGCCACTGTAGCACAAGTTCAATCCCCGGCCAGGGAACTTCCCACATGGCGCAGCAGACCTCTCCTGCC
Source organism: Scalopus aquaticus (assembly GCA_004024925.1). NCBI lineage: Eukaryota > Metazoa > Chordata > Mammalia > Eulipotyphla > Talpidae > Scalopus > Scalopus aquaticus. The sequence goes on from PVIJ01000157.1 coordinate 61,381, forward strand.
TCGCCCGCTGCTCCCCTCGGCAGTGTACTTCAGTCAGTCCACCTGTTCTGCTTCCCACTCTGTCTTGAGTGAGTCCTCTCTCAGCCCCATGCCCCACACACTTCTGGCCTACACTCCAGCTTATATGCATAAAGAAATAAATCTTTAAAAAAATAAAAATGACAGTCCCACTACTGTGAGATATTCTGTGCAAATAGACTTTTTTAGTCAAATACTTTGGAAGAGCTGAAACACTAAAGCCCCGCCTCTTGGAGTTTCACAGTGCACGCTTGTAAATGGAAGGATCTGGGCATTCCCACGAGTGCAAATCACTGCAAGATTTAATCCATTGCTTCACATGTATATCTGGCCAAGAAACTCTTAAGGAGCACCAATGAATGCCACATAGACACTTTAGGAAATAAAGGAAAGAGAAAGGAAGAGGTCTGAGCAGTGCCACAGACCAGAAAGACCAACCCAGAATTCTGCTTGATTGCATCCGCCATGTCTGAGGAGCTATTCTGGATGTTTTTAGGGGTTATAGAAATGAGGAAGAGATAGTTTATATGCTCAAGGCACTCCTCAAGGGCATTCCCCCATCTAGCCTAAATTCTGGGGTTCAACCAGGTGGCCCCTACACCTGCCGCAACCTGACAAACAGAAATGCAGCCACATAGCAGACAAGTGACATTAGGTAATTTTAGTCTTTTTCAGTAAAGATGGTTCATTAAATCTGTAATTAAAGGTTGATTTAGTTTTGATACCTGGGTAAGAGTTTACTATAAATAAATTCTCAAATCAGAAAAAATTCTTTATCAGGCCACATGCCTTCGAAGAATGACTCCTTTACTATGCAAGTCATCTTTTCCCTTTCACCCTCCTGGAAGTGCACCTGCTTCCCTCCTTCCTGTGTCCTCATATTTCTTCCCATCCCCTCCAGCCCCTGGTGCTGTTGATGGAGTGGCCTGAAGCCACCAACTTTGCCTGCCTGATTGCTGGGTACTGCCGCCTCCTGCTGGATTCCAGGAAGATGGTCTTCTCCAGGCCCACCGGCCAGCCTCTCCCACCTCCAATGATCAAGGCAGGTAGGACTCAGCCTCGGTTTTTGGCGTGTCGGAGGCCCTTTGGAGCCTGGAGATATAGCGGGAGGAACTCTGCTGCTTTAGTCCTCATCCCCTCTGCCAGCGTCTGGTTTGCCAGGAGCTGGTGCTGGACCGAGCATCCTACCTGCCCACGCCAGTGGGAAAGACAGCAGGCCTTCAGATGGGCCCGTCCCACAGAGGAGGCCGGCGAAAACACATTGTGACTGAGTCAGTGAACAAACACAAGATGAAAATGAAAAGAGCAAGCAAGCAATAAAATAGAACCAATTAAAAGATCACATTGGCTCTAAGGTAAAGCTCTAGAGGTACATTGGTCTAGGAGAGACATGAGTGTGTTCAGACTTAGTTGAAGTGGAGTTGAAAATAAACACAAAACCTTTCTTTCATACATGTTACTTCAGTAAGAGGCTGTGGAAGGCTGGGGTAGGAAAGTCTGTGCAGGCCCAGAGTACAGTCCAGTGGGAGGCTTAGAGAGAGGAGGGTCCTTCAATAAGAACAAGGTCAAATGTAGCCCCCAAACAGAAGGCTTCCCAGTTAGGCAACTCAGTGTAGGCCCCCCTTGGAGCTGTCCTGGTGATGGCACCAACAGGCCTTGGCAGAGCTATCCCAGTCATACACTGCTACCTCGAACCAAAGTGAGAACCAGGGGCAGACCTCAGAGGGACTCCCCATATTAGACATAAAGCTTCAGGACACACAACAAGTGCTCTGTAGTCCATCCTGCCTGCCAAAGGGTCTCTTTCGTCCCTTCAGCGCCCTGGCCAGTGGGATAGTGGGACCAACTGAGGGAGGAAATAGGTGTGTCCTGTCTCTCTCACTGAACACGTTGCATGTTGCATCTCAGTCGCTTTTCCAAAGGCAAATCCATTCCATTGGATTCTCTTTGAAAGGAAGGAGGTTTGTATAAATGCTGAGCTTGGCTTTAGAGCCCCCTTGGGCCTGCAGAGTGATCGGGGTCAGACTGCCTCTAGCACCGGACCACTCTGTCCATACAAAAACCAAATGGACCACCGTGGTTTCCCCACTCTTTGTAGCGCTTCGCCTCCCCAGGGGCGCCTGTCCATGCCTGTGCCCAGCACCTTTTGGACTATTGGGTGCCAAGTCAATAGCAGCCACTGAGCTCTTGCCAGGTGGGGCAGGGTGAGCTTCACCACTCTGCCTCCCAAGAGCTGGTGTGCACATCTTATTCCACAGCCCTAAGGAAGGGAAAGGGGGACAATTGGCAGCACCCGAGGAGCTCTCCACCCAAGTTACAGTACCGGGCCGCCAGTTTCTGGTACAAAGTTGAAGTCAGTTTCCTCCATCAGCCCCAAGTTTCATCCCAGAGGGGAAGGCCCAGTGCTGAACAGGCATCCCGCCAACCTCATCAAGCCCTTTCCCTCAGCAGCCAAAGCTCCAGCCCATTCAGGGCGCGATCTCTGGCCCGCTCTCTACTCTTGCCCCACAGCAGCTTCTGGCTGCCAGCTAGCCCAGCTCAATGCTCAGCCAACTGGGCCCACAGGATGTTGTTATACCAGCAACTGGGAAAGAGAAAGCTTCACCTCTCCTTTGAGATCCAGGAAAATGGAAAATGAGGACATGGAAGGGAAGGGATGACCTCTTAGGCTTTATCAGTGGTTTTCTCAAGTAGTTATTTTACTCATTTACTCAACGATTATTTTTCAAGTACTCCTCGTGGGCCAGGCACTGCGGATAGAGCCGTGAATAACAGACCCGGTCCTTGCCTTCACGGAGCTTACAGTCAGGGGGGAGGGGGTACAGCAGACAATTAAGGGGCTACTACCAGTCAGTAATTACCTTTGCATTTATAGGGGGGAAATTCAGCTGACATAACAAACAGCACCGGGCTAGAAGACACAGCGTAGGGAAAGACTGAGACAAATGCCCGTTTTCCATCTGAACTAAGTTGGTGGGAAATTCAGAGGCAACTGTCATCTCTCTCCAGCCTTGAGCTCCCTGTATCCTGGAGGAATACAGAAAAAAGGTTTTGGGAACCCTAACTAGAGCCACAGTGGAGGAATTCACTGTACATTCTCTACCGTGGTTAGAAAACAGTTTGGTCTAATGAACTGAATATTCATATTAATGGCTACTATATATGTACCCACACATGGCTTACCAATTTTCATGTAGTTAAATCTCAGCAACATGTAGAGAGTACTAAAGCTGGACTGAACCTAACAGTCTCTTTTTGTTGATAATTCAGAAAGAACATGAGGTTCTTGAATGACCTCTGGGTCTTCATTAGGACTAGTAATGATCATTGGACCGTAGAATATAGCAAGGCCAAGTAATAGAAATAGCTGTTTGAGTCCATGTTGTGCTGACTGTATATTTTTATATATATCTGTATACACACATACGTGTATATACATATATGTATATATCAATATTATACATAATATGTCATGTAGATATAAATATTATATATAATATATGTGTCCTAGATAGATAGATAGATAGATAGATAGATAGATAGATAGATAGATAGATAGATAGATATGCATTTATTTTGGAACATAGCTCCAGTTGGATCATCATCCTGTTCTTTGCAAGTATTTTTTTAAGTCAATCTTCCGAGTGGCTGAGTACGGAGGGATAGACTAGGGCATCCCCCTTGGGGAGAGCTGATGAGCGATTTACAGCAGATTTGCAATCTGGGAGATATGCTGTCCCAGCCATCAAGCGCCCGCACCTGGCATTGCTGGCACTTCCAACCTTCAGTTTGGAGGAGATTTGGGCTTTTGCAGGCACATTTTCTCTTCTGCACAGTCCCATGCTGCTCCTCTGATCTGGAAATCCCAACACCAAGTGGTGGACTATCCATTACCTCTGCCTTGACAAGTCTGGTTGAAAGGCATTTCCGCCTTGCAGGGAGGGAAGCCACTGTTAGACCTCCAGCCCTTGTCTGGGACCACGGCACCATCTGCTTGTCGGACATGCCCCGGGGAGCCACCGCTGAGGGCAGTTTATTGCCAGGCTGACTGTGCTGATTGTTCAGCTGTCTCGTAGGTAGTTAGTACCTGATGCATAATGCCTGGGGCTAGCGACTCCTCAACAGACAGTTTGCTCTCCCAGCTCAGTGTTCCCTTAGACCACCTCGGCCCTGAGTCTCCAAGAGCCATCCAAACTCTTCCCTCAGCTGAGCTAGAGTTCACACATACAGCCTCTGAGGCGTGAACTGAATCCACACTAGAGTTACAGTCACTTTATATTTAGAGGAGTAACATGCTCTATGGAAAACAGCAGGGGCTTGGGACCTGAATTCAGAGAGACTGGGTCCAGTCTCTGCTCTGCTCTAGCTATGTGATCACGAGCAGGTTCCATAAACTCAGTTTCCTCATCTGTAAACTAAGGATAATAATATAATAGTACCTACCTCAAGGGATTTGATAAGCTTATGTGTGATGAACCCCATAAAGTCCTTCCACAGTAAAGTGTCCATTTCTGGGCTTTTTATAATGGTAGAGAGTTCATCATAGGGCCAGTGTGGTGCTATTTTTTTTTAATAATTAAACAACTTCATTTAGATATAATTTCCAAGCTATAAAATTCACCCATTTAAAGTTATTCAATGTTGAGTGTACTTAATATATTCACGGGGCTGTGCGATCCTAGCCACAATTTAATTTTAGAACATTTCACCCCTTCTAAAACAAATTCTGCACCCATTAACACACATTCCCCCATTTCCCTCCCTCCTAACCACCACTCAGCCCTAAGCAACCACTCATCACATTTTTGTCTCTATGGCTTTGCCTGTTCTAGCTATTTTGGATAAATATATTCATACAACCTATGGTCCTTTTGTGGCTTGCTTTTCTCACTTAGCATAATGTTTTCAAGTGTCATTCATGTTGTAGCATATATCAGTGCTTTCTTTCATTCTATTGACTGGTAATATTCCATTGTATGGATAGGCTACATTTTTGTTTCTCCATCAGTTGATGGACATTAAGGTTATTTCCACCTTTTGGCTATTATAAATAATGATGATACAAACATTCACGTGCAAGTTTTTGTGGGGACATATATTTTCATTTCTCTTCAATATATATCTTCAATTCTCTTCAATATATTCCTAGGAGTGGAATTGCTGGCCAAATGATAACTCTGTTTCATTTTGAGAAACTGCCAAATGTTTTCCAAAGTGACTGCATCATTTGACATTCCCAGTGTGGAGGGTTACAGTTTCACCATATCTCCCCGCCACTTCTCAATGTCCATTTTTTTTATGACATCCATTGCGGTAGGTCTGAAGTGATACCTCTTGGTTTCAATTTGCATCATTATGACTGATAATATTGAGCATCTTTTTACACGCTTGCTGGCCCTGTGCATATCTTCTTTGGTAAAATATCTATTCAAATCTTTTGCGCATTTGAACTTGAGCTATTCCATCATAAATATGAGGGTTTCTTGCTGGATTCTCAATTCGTTTCCATTGATATTTATGTTTTAGTTGTATGTCAATACCACACTATCTTTATTACTATTGCTTTGTAGTAAGTTTTGCAATTGAGAAGTAAATCTTCCTACTTTGTGTATTTCTAGGAATTTGTTCATTTCATTTAGGTTATTTAATTTTTGGCATAAACTTATAATATTCCCTTATAATAAGTTCTATGTCTGTAGAGTCAATACTGATGTCCTTCTTCTGTTCCTGATTTTAGTTAAGTGAATCTTCTGTTTTGTTGCTTGGTTTATACAGCTAAATGTTAATTTTATTATCTTTTCAAACAACCACTTTTAGTTTCATTGATTTTTCTCCAATGTTTTTCTGTGCTCTATACCTTGTCTTTCTTTCTGCTTGCTTTGAGTTTAGTTGCTTTCTTTTTCATGTTTCTTCAGGTGAAAGGTTGTTATCGATGTGAAACCTTTCCTCTTTTTTAATGTAGGTGTTTATAGCTATAAATTTCCCTCTAAACACTACTTTAGCTAGATCCCATAGTTTTACTATAGGGTATCTTTATTTTCATTCATCTCAATGTATTTTCCAATATCCTTTTTTATTTTTTCTTTGACCCATTTGTTATTTGGGAATGTTTGGTTTAATTTCACATATTTGTGAATTTCCCAAATTTCTTTCTGTTATTGCTTTCTAATTTAATTCTCTTGTGTTTAAAAATCAATTTTGTATAATTTAATTCCTTTTGCATCTGTTGAGGCTTATTTTATGACCTAATATACGGTCCATCTTGGAGAACGCTCCAGATGTACTTGAGAATAATGTATATTCTGGTGTTGCTAGGTGGCATGTCTGATAGATTTCTGTTAAGTTTAGCTTGTCCATAGTGTTCTTCAGGTTCTCCATTTCCTTGTTAATCTTCTGCTTAGTTGTTCTATCCATTATTGAGAGTGGAGATTGCGGTCTCCAACTATTGCTATTGAACTGTTTCTCCTTTCAGTTCATTTTTTGCTTCATGCATTTGGAGACTCTGTTAAGTGCCAGCACTTTGGTTATGCAAAAAGCAGCACTGACACATTAACCCTGTCAAACTGGAATTAGAAAGGCGTTTTGAAGTTTTGTTTCCCAACATCTTGATCAACATGATGAGCTATAAGGAAATGGTTAAAAAAATAAGCTTTCCAATTCTTCAGACCTGGACTCAAATCTGTACTAGCACTTGGGATCTATGTGACCTTGGGTAAGTCACGTAAGCAACTGGACCTTTTTCTTCCTTTGTAAAATGATACAAAGAATAATGATAGCACCTACCACTCTGGGTTGTTGTGAGGATTCAGTGTGATCGTGTGTGATGATCTTCACTGAAGTTAGTGCTTGTTTGCCATCTGTTGATAGCAAAATGAGTCTGCATTGTCTAAAATTTATTCTCACAGATAACATGGGGACCCAAAACAGACTGAGAAAAGCCATTCAGAGATGAAGCATCTGCTATGGATAAGATGCACACACCTACCATCATTAAAAGCTGTTGATTTATACAGTTTGCCATGCTTTTGAGTAGCAGATAGGCCGGCCTTGCATGAGTACAGAGAGGTGACATGATTTGAGGAAATCTAAGCATGCTCCGCCTACCCTCCTCTCACACATGCACATCCCAGCTTATCTCCAGTACACTTAGCACATTCCAATACCAGGAATTCTACTAGTGTACCTTTGTTCTTTTAGGGTCCCTCTGTTGACGGTCCTCTTTGAAATGTGAACTCTTGGGCATTATACGTAACCTGTTTTATACTTCCCCATTAAAACACCAGTAACTTGATAGATTTATTTCCTTCTGCTAGGAAAGATCCAACGTAACACACAAGCAACAGAGCAATGTGGGGTGGCAGGGCACTGAAAGGGGTGAGGATAAGGGGAGGGGCCAGGACAGTTCCAAGGGGGACATAAAACACGTATGCTTACAGCTGACTCTTGACCAGATATAGCCATGTAAACATCCAGTTGTGCCCAGATACCAAGGTGTCTACCCCCACCCAATGCCACCCCATGCCTTTTTCCACTTCAGAGGTGACGAGGCTATCAGTACCTCTGGCCATTCCGTTCTCTTCACTCGACTCTAAGGGTCAGCAGTGGTGTGGCTCCTTGACTCCCCTTCCTCTCATCTCGGGCAGCCGTGCCGTGCTCTCTCTCTCTCTCAGCACCTGCACACAACTGCGGGCCAGAGAACATAGGTGCCAAGGGAGCTCAGCCTACTCGACACCAGGGCTCATCTGTTGATTCTCTTTCTGGGTTTAGATTACATGCACAGCGCCCACCGCCCTGTCACTGGGGGCCACCTGGGGAAAAAGGAGAGTAGTTATGTGGGCAGCGTGGGCACCAGCCCCAGGAAATCGAGCCGCTGCACGCCCCCGCCTGCCGACTCTGAGCTTGTCAGCTTTTGCTACCTCCACATGCATGAACAAAGGAAGAAACAGGAAAGCCGGACAGATGTCAACGAGAACTTAATCTTCTTTGAGGAGACCAGGCCCCGGACCAAATCTGACCCCACGTCCAAAAGCTCTGGCCAAGGTTATGATGTGGTCCCCGATGACTTTGATGTGGCCAGCCTAGACCACGAGCCTTGTGCCAGCAGGGCCCGGTCCTACACCTTGGACAATTCTCTTGGGGCTGAAGCCCTGAATTTCTACTGTGACTCTTGCAAAGCCAAACTCCAGGAGCAGCTGGGCCCTCGCAAAGGTGGGAGGCCTGGCTCCTCTCGTGACAATATGATAGACTTAATGTCCCTCCCACCCCCTGGGAGTGAAGAGGAGGAAGAGGAGGAAGATGAGAGCACTTCTTTGTTGCCTGCAATTGCTGCCCCACCTCCCGGTTTCCGAGACAACAGCTCTGATGAGGATGACCCCAAACGTCGGGCTGTCCAGAGCCAGGAGCAAGGACGCCACCTGCGTGGACTCCTGTATGATGAGATTCCAGTGACACTGATTGACAGTGTGCAGACCCGGACAGTCCGAGATCATGCCCAGGAGCTAGATGATGCCCTGGTGTCCACTCTGCAGGCTCTGGAAGCCCTGGCAGCCTCAGAGGATGGACCCCACCCCCCACCCCCACAGACTGCAGGTAACAGCCCTTTCCTCTGCCTCCTTGCCTCCCCGTGCTTGTCTTGGCCACGCAGGTCCAGCAGGGGGCACTGCTTCTTCCCAAGCAGAGGGCAGAGCCATGGTGCTATGTCAAGACAGCGGCTAGCCAGAGGCAGTTTGGGTAGGGCCAGGAGAGCAGTGACGCTGTGGCAGGGATTAACTGCTCAGCTTAGCTAGGCTCTGGCTCTTGCCATGCCATGTCTTGGAAAGGTTTTGCATTTGGGCCCCAGGGATTGGGGCCATGACAGCTACGGCATCAGGCCTGATGTAAGATCAGAATAAAATTGTAGCGATATAGAAGACAGTCAAAGAATATCCATGTTCTTTGAACCAGAACAGCATACACATGGCTGGAAGAAAAAGCAACCACCTAAGTGCCTAGTGACCTGGGATCAGGGTACCCGAGAGCCATCACTGCTCAGGCCTGAGGTCTTCTTCCTGCCTGTGAGGCGGGGCTCTGCGGCAGACACACCTGAGTCTGGCTTCTTTACTTACCGTCAGTGTGATCTTCAGCAAGGCACTTACTCTCTCTGCGCCTCACTTTTGGCACTGTAAATGGGTTTAGTAACAGCAGTCCCATCACATAGGGTTGTTGTGAAGATTAAATGAGATCATTCATGCAAAGCACTTAAGCACTGCCTGGCCTGTGTGAGGACTCCGTGAGCGGTAGCTGTTACTGCTGATTACTTAGTGAGAAAAGCTGACTGCCTGCATACTGTTCCCTCTCACAGACACACATACGTCCATCTTGTAGACACACAGGTCAGCCATGCGCCCATGGTCACACATACATACCTCTGCACACATGTACACCTTAAAAAGAAGTCAGTGATACTGAAACAGAAAAGGAAGAGGGAGGAATGGGGGCGATGAGGAAGCACATGAGGCAGCGGAAAGTGTGGACAGTGAGTGAAGAAATTGGGGTGAGAGGGAGCCTGACTGACCAGGGAGAGTCCCAGCCTCCTTGCTGGGCAGCCCCCACATGTTCAGCCCCTGGGGCTGGCACTTCTCTCTGCTCAGAGTTCGGACTCCAAGCACCCGCTGCTCCCGGGCACGAGGCTGGTGTGGCAACCACAGAGAGGACAAGCTGAGCTAAATGGCCTCAGCTGTGAGGACTGTAGGCCGGCTTGGCCAAATAGAGAGGGACTTCTCTTTGCCAGCCCTCTTCAGGACAATTAACGAAAATATCCTAGCTGTTGAATCTAAAAATAGTGATGATTAGCATATTGTTTTGCATGTGATTTGCATGTTAATTTGCCATCAAACTGCCCGGATCTTCTCTTTGCCTCTTTTGTTTCCCTTTCGGATTCCAGCCCATCATAAACCAACCCCTCTCCTAGCCCGCCTCTCTCTGTCCCCTCCCTTCCACCTCCAGCCCCCTTCAGCCCTGCAGTCATCGCTTTCCCCATGTCCAGGCCTGACTGGTTTTCCCAGGCTTGAAATGCTGCTGGCTGACCTCGACCACCATAATCTCTATGTATGTCTGGAAATGGAGTTGGTCTGAATAAGTGCAGCCCTGTGTCTGTTCCCTCCAGGTCTGATTGTGCTGGCCACAATCACCCCTGAATCATCATTGGACTCAGGCCACGAAACCAACTCTTCAGAGCTCACAGACATATCAGAGATGATGTCTGCCATGAAGCAGCACCAGAACACCACCTACTTCCTGGCCCAGCACCTCAACAAGGACAGCCTCCTGGCCCGCAAGGACCTGCCCTTCCGCATCCAGAGCTGCGCAGCCCAGGCTGTTCTCACAGCCCCTTACTCTCTCGGGCGCCCAGACCCTAACCCATCCCTCCAGCCCACAGCCCCAGGCCAGAGTCCTGGCCCCCCTGGCGCTCGGAGGAAGCTGCTGCAGTCAGAGGTTCAGCCGCAGAGAGAGCGTGCGTACGCCCTGGCAGTGCGCCCGGCACTGTCCCCGCAGCTCAGTGAGCAGAAGAACCTGAGCCTGCTGTCCCCAGTTCCTGAGGACAAAGGGCCTGGCCACACTCGGGCAGGCCTCGAGATGTCACTGAGGGCGACCTCACCATCCCTCAGTGAAGAGCAGGTCTCTGAGCTGAGGGAGAACCTGCCCAAGGAAGTCAGGTTGAGCCCCAAGCTTATCCTGGACCCAAAGGGCAGTGTGACCCCGGCCATCATCTCAGCCGCCCTACAGCAGGTGGTTCACACTAAGAGTCTAGGCACCCCTGGCGGTGTGTTAGGGACCGCCCCCAGCGGTGGGGAGAGAAGACTGGAGGCCAGCGTGGGGAGGCCTGAGGCGAGCGTGGGAAGAGCAGAAGTTAGCGTGATGAGTGGCAGCACTAGCAAGAATCTTAAGTTCAAAATGAGCCCCACTGCTCCAGAGACCTCTCGGAATTCCCAGCAGCAGCTGAGCCCAGAGATCTCTTCCTGCTCCCGAGCACCCACAGGCAGCCGGGCTGACAGTCTGCACCTCTCCCCACAAGAAGACCGGCCACCTGCTCCAAGTTTCCCCCAAAAAAGCTATCTTGCACGAGCAAGTCGGGAGTCAGTGAGCAAGCAAGCTACAGTGGATGTGGCAGGCAAGGGGGGCCCAGAGGGCACTAAGCCTGCCCTACTCAAGCAGGGCACTGTCTCCAGCCAGGGGGACAAGGGGCAGCTGGAGATCACGCCCCAAAGCAGCAAGCTTGAGGAGACCAGCTTGGTGCCCCGAGCCAGCTACCCCATGGCTCTGCAGAGCCCCAGCTGCCAGCCACGAGGCCACAGCCCCAGCTGCCAGCCCCGTGGCCACAGCCCCAGCAATCAGTCCCGAGGTCAGAGTCCCAGTTGCCAACCTCGAGGCCAGAGCCCACTGAGGCCTCAGGTCACCAGCCGGCAGGTGAGCACCATGCCCTCCAGGAAGCTTGAAACAAGCCTGGATGGTGCCCACTCGGCCTCAGAAGGCCCCACGAAGCCCAAATCATCCCGAGGGCCTTTCCGGCTTCGCAATTTATTCTCGGCCACTTTCCCCACCCGCCAGAAGAAGGAGACCGATGAGCGGCAGGCACAGCTGCAGAAGGTAAAGCAGTATGAGCTGGAGTTCCTGGAGGAACTTCTAAAGCCTCCAAGCCAGGGGGAGCTGCCAAGCACCGAGTACCTGCAACCCCCAGCACCTGGCCGCTGCGGCTGCCAGCTCCGCAGCAGCCCCGTGCAGCAGGGGCCTGGCATGTCCCGCGAGCAGAGGCGCAGCTGTGATTGCAAGCGCATCTGCCGGGGCGGCCGGCCTCAGGCCCCCCAGACGCCGGTGCCCGGCCTCCGGGGGCGGGAGAAGGACAGGGTTCCCCCCACCCAGAGGCAGCCAGAGGCCGGCCCAGGCTTGAGCCTCGGCAGCCCCATCAATGTCCGGCGCATCCGCTCCACCAGCCTGGAATCCCGAGAGTGTCGATCGGACCCTGAGAGTGGCGTTTCATGCCTGACCACGTGTGCCTCGGGGGGCGAGTGTCTGGGAGCTCCCAACTACAGGAAACTGATGCGTCGCTACAGCATCGGTGAGCTGGACCAGGGTGACAGGGCCTCGCTGACCTCAGATGTCTACCCACACCCACCCCTGGGCATGCTGCCCCGGGAGGCCAAGGAGGTAGAGGCGGGCCTCCCCCTAGGCTTGGGTCCCAAAAGCAAGTCTCTGGAGTCGCCCACCCTAGGAGACCCCTCCTATGTCCAGGTCGCCCCTGAGACCAAAGGCCCCAGACCAATGGCTGTGTTCTCACTGCCCGAGGAGGTGTACCGGAAGCCCGCCGAGCTGGACGACGACAGCGAGAGCAGCAAGTGCTGCTCCATCCGCTATTGCTTCTACTACCGCAAGTGCGACATGGCCGACGATGCCAGTGACGGCAAGGATGAGCTCTCCTACTCCATCCCCATGAAGATTCTGCCTGGCATGAAGCTGGACGAGCAGGTGGTGCCTGTGGTGAGCAGGACCCTGCAGGTACTGGACGCCGCCACCTGCAGCGGCAGCAGCCCCGAGGCGGCCCGCACCCAGGAGATTGACCTGCGGGCGTCCACCTTTGAAGGGAGCCTGGCAAAGATCAGTGCCCTGCGGGCCCACGCCTATGGCCTGCCCGACGGCTTCCTGGCGGCCCGACTGGATACCAACGAGCTGCTGACGGTCCTGCGGCAGTGTGTGGCTAGCCCCGAGGCCCGTGCCCCCAAGCCCTACGTCTCCCAGATCTCTGAGTACAAGCTTGAACTGGCTCTCAAGTTCAAGGAGCTCCGGGCCTCCTGTCGCCGCGTGGCCAACGTGGACAAGAGCCCGACTCACATGCTGGCAGCCATCACAGGCAGCTTCCAGGTGCTGAGCAGCCTCATTGAGACCTTCGTGCGGCTGGTGTTCATCGTGCGCTCCGAGGCCCAGCGCCAAGAGCTGCTGGCCAAGGTAGAAGAGGTGGTGAGGAACTACACCTTCCTGCTGCGCGCAGCCGAGGAGTCCACTGCCCGGAACCTTAACCAGCAGCAGCAGCAGCAGCAGCAGCAGCAGCAGCAGCAGCAGCAGCAGCAGCAGCAGCAGCAGCAGCAGCAGCAGCAGCAGCAGCAGCAGCAGCAGGAGGTGGCAGCTGCTATAGGGGCAGCCCCTGGGCACCCACCAGGCTTCCCAACTTCGGCGACTGTTATGAGCACATTCACCCGCTCCTTAAAAACCCTTATTAAGTAGGGCGTCTGCCCAGGCCTGCCCCCCTCCCCAACACGGCCCCAGGTTTGAGCTTTGTGGTCCTTGCATCTTGTGGTGAGTGTATGTGTCCGCTCGGCCAGTCAGGGTCTGAGAGCCTTTGGTGTCCAGGGAGTGGAGCTCCCTGGGTTGAGGCTGTCCCTGAGGGCTCCAAGCTGCCGCCGCCCTGGGTGTCCTCGCCCCTTCCCTGGCCTCTGGGCGTCACTGTGAGGGCAAAGGCTCCTTGCCACTATGCCCGCCCCAGAGCTGTATTTTATCCCTTCTCGGGACTGGAAGGTGACATCAAGCTCACTTCCTGTTCCATTTGGGGGGCCGGGGAGCTGGGCCTGAAGCAGGCAGGGCCATGGGTCTTGAGCTCCTCCTGGCATCTGCTCCCCTCCAGGGACCAGTGGCAACAGCAGCAGGCCACAGCACCGAGCAGAGGGGAGAGGGCACTCGGCCCAGCTATGCCCACCTACCCTGGGCTCCCTCACCTGTCAGTAGCCACCCCAGAGGGTCTATGCCCAGGTGGTAGATCTGCAGAAAACGGCCACCCGGGGCTATCTGTGGCCGGCCCGATAGGCTGGCAGCCTCGGGGGCCCTCACCCCCAGGCTCAGTAGCTCCACACCAGCCATCCCCAAAGTGCTCTGCCCCTCACTTGACGGGCAGGGCGGCTCAGTCCACTAGGGAGCAAGTATCGGGGATCATCCCACTTGTTCTGGGTAAGGTACCTGGTGAAAATGTCTGCCCTGGGGAGACTCAGTGCAGGCCTCAGAGCCCACCCTGCCCAGCCCTGCCCAGTGCAGGGCTGTCCCTGCAGGCGTGCGGCTCGTCTCTCAACATCTCTCTACCAGACAGACTGTCCTTAGGAGTTTGACTTAGCTTCGGATTGGGGGAGGGGGGTGGGGGGAGGGGGGAGGGGAGGGGCTGGGGTGTTGATGACTATATCTTAAACTTCTGGAAGCTAGCGTGATATGTTAATCCCGAGTATATGCTTTTGGCTGTGTATTGACCCTGTGGATTTGTCTCTTAAGAAAAGAAGCTGAGCGCCTTATCCGGTGCAGCCCTGCACCTCTCTCTCTCCGGAGTCATCTGGAAGGGAATTCACAGTTTAGCATCCTCCTTGACACACATCTACTGCTGCCACCACCGCCCCCCTATAACCTTCCTGGGAGTGAAGACACGGAGTCCCTACCAATTGTCCCACTGTAGGGAACAAAGAAAGCCAATGTTTCTTCTGTATAGATTGCTTCTCGTCCGCCTCTCCATCCCTCCCGTTGCCCATGTGCTCATGCCCTGTGTCTGCCTCTCCGTCACTGACACCGGAGGCCACGTGAAACCCCATTCTTATGTGAGTTTTATAAAGATGTACACTGTGCTTAACCCCCACCCATCCTTGTACCCCCTAGTGCAATAAACCCCGTCCTGAGTGGTGATTTCTCCTGGCAAGAAGTGGGGGAGCTCCTTCTGCAGAAGCCAGTCTCCCCCTCCTTGCCTCTCCCACAGGACTAAGTTGTTTAATGGATCAGAGATGCAGCCAGTGGGGGACCCTTCTCCCCACGACCACTGCAAGCTCGAGTGCCGACGTGGCTCCCCCTTCTCCCAACTTCTTGCTCCTGCGCCTTTGCCACTCAGGCCCTGCTTGTGTCATCACACCCCCATCCGTCGCCTCTCCCTCGGCCTCACGGAGAGGACACATTTTCTAATGTCTGTATATAGTATATATACTACATAAAATATATAAATTATATATATACTAATTTATGTCTTGTTTTTCAAACAAGAATGATTAAATCTATTCATCTTACTATCCCAATAAGTCTTTGTGGTGTCTCTTTGTGGGTGTCCTTGAGTTGTGGGTTAATGGCAGCCCCCTGAGTGCTCCCCGAGGAAGCATGTACCTGGGTCCCCAGGGTGATGAGAGGTGAGGCTCCTCCTAACCTCCCTTGGTTTCTCTTGGACGCCTCCTACTGGTCACGGGACGTGGATATACCCACGCCTTTCTCTTGACCCTGGCGCCTCACGTTCACCTGGCCACCGCGGCTGTGATCTCAGAATCGAAGGGAGTGGCGGGTCAGGTGGCGGCGGAAACACATTGTCCTCCCTGCTTAGCACACCGGTGACCTCAGACTAGGAGTCGGGGTCTTAGGCCAACACTCAGGTGAGGACTGGGAAACGGGGCCTCACCTCAGAGTGCAACCTGACAACCTTGCAATGGCTTCTGGCAATATGTGGTGTGGGGGGTTAGGTGTTTCCACAGAAGTTTCCATAGGATGCTAAACTAAACTGACCTCTCAGTCTTCTCAGAGTTAACTACTGGTGAGAAATAATCTTGTTTCTTTGGTCATCACAGGTTCCCACTAGCCCGAGACCCCTTGGTGTCATTTGGAAAAATGTTCTCCCACCCCTCCCACCCCCTACGAGGACTCAGGAATACCCCGCCACCTTCCGGGTGATGCTAACTGTGGGCACGTGGCTTGATCCTTTCAGCCCCAGCTAGCCCCACTTGCCTTGGCGGGCAGGTAGACAAACTACATAGCCGTGTACAATGGCCTTGACCTGCTCAGTCACTTCCTCCCAAGGGCTGAGTGCAGCCTCTTTCGCTCATGTCTGCAAAGGTGTGGCTGCAGTGGTTTGGAAGGAAAGCGTGGAGGAGGAGCCAGAAAGACTCAGGCTGGGCTGCTCTGCGGGTGGGAGGCCACCAGGAGTGACAGGCCTGGCCCTGGGCACAGAGTTCTTCTGGGAGCTGCCCACCAGGGACACTGTCCCACAACACCAAGGTTGGGATTCTGGAAGTCGGTGCCGGAGTCAAATGAGGCCTGCTACCACTCAACATGACCCAAACAGCCCATCCTGACACTGGGACCCCCTCGGGCCCTGCGCTGCACTCTAGTAGCTCCTTAAAGTCAGAAAACATTCTCACTGGGTTCTGTGCCCACCCACACAGTGCCAGCACACACTGTTCTTCAATACATATTTGTCGAATGAGATGACTATCATCAGTGCCCTCCCAGAAGCCACCTCGTGAAAAGGGCCCGTCCTCTAGGAAGGCCTGATCCAGGGTGGTGCAGTTGGATGATGGTAGGCAGCCTGGCATCCACCAAGCAAAGGGTGAGGATTGGCTCCGTCATCTGATGGTTCACTGAGTAAGCTGAGTTTCCCCAACTACTTTCCCAAAGCTTCAGAAACCCCTGAGGTGACAGATGATCTCCTAGTCTGTGGACCCGGGGTCATTTTCTGCAGTAGCTGGGGGCACACGGGGAGGCCAGAGTCCCATTTGTATCTTCCTCGCCCTCTTTGGCCTAAGCCAGAGCCTGCTTTCTAGAAACGAGTCCCCAGCGCTTGACTCCTGCCTTTCTGACTTCAGTCAATTAATGGAAAACAGGTTCATGCTGTTGGCGTGGGCCCGGGAAGTCCATGTTGCCGGCCCAGCCGCATTTGTTCCTGGTGTTGTCTAGGCGCTGTGTGGACAACGGGCAGTTTCATCAGCAGTAAATCAGAAGGCCCCGCCTCAGCCAGAACTTTTCCTCCTAAAGGGGGAGGGAAGGCTCAGATCGCTCCAAGCAGCCACGAATATGGGAGTAATGACTCCTTCCCATAGCCTTTCCTGCAGGCTGGAAGCCAGGTTGTAGGAGTGCGTCTGGAGCAAGGAGGAGGAGTGGGAGAAAATGACCGCTGAGGGTTCAGTCCTGGGCCCGGGCAAAATATCCTGGACTCCAGGTGGATCTCTTGGGTCCAAGCCATGACCCGCCCAGTGCTGCTGGCGGGTGGCAATCATGGAGGTGTCTCAGGCACAGAACTGCGCATTTCATTTCTCCAGGACTCCCTCCCCGCCCATGCTGGCGCCCCCACATTGCAGGCCTTGGGGACTGGCCACGCTCCTAGTATCTGGGGGACATACCCTGACAGCTGTGCTGACGTTTCCAGTGGCAGGGTCTGGACCACTTCAGCCTCCCTGCCCTCCTTTCTGTGACAGTTACCCTTCCCTCTGGCTGTTGATTCCTCATTATTTTCCCAGCTTTGGCTAAAAGGGCATGTGCATCTGTACTATGTTGGAAACCTTCCATGTCCCAGGGAAGTTGATCCCTGCCCTTAAGCATGCCAGAACAACTGTGTGTAGCACTTGCCGTATGCCCAGCACTGCGCTAAGTACCTACATGCGCTATTTCATTTAATCTAACAATCCTTCAACCGAGATACTTTCATCACATCCATTTCTCAGAGGAGGAAATGGAAGCCTAGAGAGGTTAAGTCACTAGGCTGAGGCAGCACAGCTGGAAAGGAGTGAGCCCAGCCTAGGCTTTCAAACGTCTACCTTGCAGTGGTCAGCCCAGCCCCACCTGGAAACAGGTGTGGATGCAGCCACACTCTTCAGAAGACCGCCTGTAGTTGTAGCTTGGGGTCTAGGCATCATGTGGGGAACAAGGCATTGGTAACACTGGGCTGTAAGAAACAATACCAAAGACCTTCTGCCTCCCTCTCTTCAAGGGGCTGGCCTAGCGCCACATGTGTCAAGGAGCCAGGGGCAGGGGAAGTGGTATGTGAGCGTGGATATTTGTGCAAAGAGCACTTGTGCCCAAAAAGCTACCATAAAAATTATAGAGCCCCTTGTGCGCCTCAAATGGGAGTTTGAGTCTCCCAGGGAACAGTGGTTCAATGGGCCCATACTCCTCTTGTATTTGGATCTTAAAGATTTAGAAGGTAAACATTATGCTGATGATACAGTAAATATTTTTAAGTGAAAATATCACAGAGACGAATGCAAAAGTTGCATGTCTTGTAAAGAACACATGTCATTTCGAGGACACTTGAAGCCTTGTGTCTGGTACTCCTGGCTCTGTGCCCATGCCCACCAGCCCGGTGTCCGGGCTCACACTCCTCTTCTCCCGGATAGGCTTCAGAAATGCTGGCCACACTGGGGATATATCAGATGGGCTAACTGGCATCATAGGCCGCAAGGGGAGGACCTCTAGGACTGGCCTGTGGATCTGGGCACAGGTCGGGTAAGGCACTTCGTCAAGGCTAAGAGGCCCGTGGGGACAGGATGCCCCCTTCTCCCCTGCCCAGCCCCAGTGTGGCCGCATATATGCTAGCAAAGGGGCAGCCCCGGACAGAGACTGAAGGGAACCAGATTCCCTGTGTAGCAGCAGGAAGACACAGGAATAGGTTGTCTATGGAGCTGCACAGAGTGGTCAAAAGGAAAGGAGTCCCGGAGCCCTCGGTGGCTTTTTAGGCTATTAATGGTCTCTTATGGAGATGCAACCAAGTGCAGGGCAGGTTGTGGGGCCGGGAGGCTGGCAGGCCTCCCAGCGCCCAGCAAATCTTCACTCTCTCGGGCTCTCAGGCATTCTCTTGTGGTCTCTGTTGCACGCCAAAGGGTACTCTGCTCCACGCTCTGTTCTCTGCTCCCTGTGCTGCTTCTGCCTCTTCTGCTTCTGCTTCTGTTTATAAGCCCAGTCTCCAGCCCAGGTGCGCCCACTCACACAGGCCCACACCCCACTCCAGGTGCCCGCCATCAGGCGTGCGTGCAGGCCCACAGGGGTCTGTCATCGATGGGAGGGAGGAAGAACATGATGACTCTTCCACCTACCCTGCACCCTGCAAGCTGATTTCTGCATCTGCAGTGAGCAAGAAAAACAGGGAGGCCATGAGGACTAAGAGGAGCAGCTCCCCCCAGAATCAGGGCTCAGTTCTATTTTCAGCCCAGCCACTGACTTGCCAGATGATAGGGTACAAGTCATTTCACCTTTTGGATCTTCTCTAAAATGAAGATGACTGAGTCTTCAGCCTCCCTCTGCGAATCTGAGGATTAATGAGGTGGTGATGGAAAAGCAGCTATAAAAATCCTCAGTCCTAGCTGTATAAGCTTAACAAGTGCAAATTGAACTGCCCTGTTTGCAGCTGGCCCACAGAAACTAATTAAGCTGGCACCAAGAGCCTGGAACCAGAAACTTGGGGGCCCGATTCCTTCAAATAGCTATTGTTCTCAGTCAAAATCATCTGCTCATCAATTCCCCTCAAAAGAGAAATGCAAGACCTCCTCCCCTTTAGAAGCCCTGCTGCTATCTCAATGGACAACCCCCACCCTTGGGAGAATGCAGACAGGATGTTCTGGGCCTTTGGTCATTCCCCTGGCTGGTTTCATTGACATCTCCCATTCTCTTCATTCTTATCTTCCTCACTAGAAGTAGTTATAATGGAAGGAGGTTTGAACATTTCATTTTTCTTCAACATTTGCTCTTTGCTAGTAGGAAAGAGCTTTCAACTCCAAACTCTTAGCTAGCTTCCCAGTGACAGTTTCGAGTTCTATCTACCGTGCCCAGTGTTTAGTTCTCACTCCCACCCTAGCAGTTTGACAGCCTATGACAGTGTGCCAAGGGCAGCAGGAGAAAAGATTTTCAAAGACCTATTAAGGGAGGGGGTGGTTTCGCTCCCAGGATCATGGCAAAATGGCCTACAGGGAAAATTGGCTTTGCCTCCCACGCTCGGGTTGCCTCCCCCCACTTTCTCACCGAGACATCTTCACGGGTTCTTCTAGCTTCCCAAGACCCTATGTGGTGACCTCCCTTCAAAATGACCTCTTCCTCTCCCCAAGCAAACACTGGTATTATGAGCATATATTAGATTTTGAGCCATCTGATTAACAAATAAAGCAATTTGTACTGTGCCTAAGAGCTTCCTGCAAAGTTAAATAGAGTCATATCCAATACAGAGTGCCATGAATCTGATCTTTTAATTGGTAGGCTTGCTGTGTGACCTTGGTAACATGACTGTTCGAAATCCCTTCTTGCAATTATGGGATTATGACAGTGGGGAGTAGCCAAGCCACAGAGGTAGCATGTCCCCTTTGCCTTCTCTAGTACCCCAATCACTCAACCCCATAACCTGCCCACTTGAAAAGTAAACAGCCCATCTGCTTCTCACTACCTCATATAAATTTGAGGATCAATCTGCAGTATGGGCAATCTGTTTGCAGATTCTTGGAAGCAACTATAATTTCTGCTTCCTCTTATGAGTTACAAGCCAAAAAATAAATACTCTATGGTAATAGCAGGACTCTTGGCTAAGAAGGACAGAGGAATTGGTAGGAAAGCCAGAGCTAGGACAAGCATTCCTGCCCTTTTCCTAACCTGGCACCGAGGGAACATACAATGCCTCCAAGTGACCCGAAAAAAAATTCAAAGAACCCAGTAGAGAATGGGCAGATTTTTTCCCCGGCTGAACAGTGGAAATGACTTCCATTTGACTTGCAGTTTCTGCAGCCAAAGCCCATTGCTAACAGCTCTGAAATGGAGCTGCAAGCAAGACCCCTACACCAGCAACCAGAAAACTGGTTTTACTTGCAGCACTGTCAAGAACTAGCTGTGTGACCTTGGTTGGGCATCTACTTCCCCTCTCTGAGTATCATTTTCTTGCTATGTAAAATGAACAGGTTGAACTAGGGGGCCTATTAGCTTTCAAAGAGCCCATTTTCTCCACATCCTTTCATTGAAGCATTTTTAAAGCAAAGGCAAATCCTTCTAGCATCACCCAAACTTTCCCCAGTTCAATAATTAAAGTGGGAGAACTCCCCAGCTCATAAAAGTTAAACACCAGAATAATACAAAAACCCACTTGAACCTGCCATTTTCATCTAACCCCTTTCTGTCACATTGGGGGGAAATTCCCCCTCTCTTAAATCCACAGATGATTCTAGATCCCTGGGATGCTGACCTTGCATAATAGCGCCCACAAGTCACAGGCAAGCAACACCCAGGAGACCTAAAAGAGTGAAATGCATCTAAAGGGTCTGCTCAAACCAAGTCATACCTAAAGTAAATCAAGTAAAATGTATTTTATGGGCTAAATCTTCTGGAACAGGACTCATCTTAAGACAGATTTTTGTTCATACCCGTGATTCACATACCTGTCCTTTGCGCTTTCAAAGGACCCCTACATACTTTTGAAAATTCATTCATAGTCACTTCTGAATTTTTCTTCCTTGTTGATCCCAATTTTCAACTCAAATCATTAAATGTTCATTTTTTTCCCAAAAAAGTTCTCACACATTTATTGCTGAGCCGACCTACTAGCAGAAATATAGCAAGAGAAAAATCATTCCCTAATAAAATATATCCAAATAGTAGTGATGTTTTCAGCATGAGATGACAAGATGCTAGTGACCTTGTTGCACATAAATATGTGTGGCTTCTCACAAGTGAGTCCTTATAGACCCAGCTTGGTTCACCATTGTCTCCTCTTGGAGTTGTACCTGATTTTATTACCATATTTCATCCCAATCCAAGAATCACTTGATCCTGAACGTCTTGTGAGAAAACATGGTAGGGAAAAATTCCCCCCACACAACATGATGGCAGAGAAATAGAGAGAAAAGGCAAAAATCCCTAATATTGAACAGGCATCCACTCGGAGGATCTATGCTGGGGCTGCTGGAGATACAGACTCTGCTCTCAAAGAGCTTGCATGCTCGCAAAAGAAAAATAAAGAGTGTTTGGGAGCCCGGGGCCCAGTGGAAGGTCCAACTCCTGATGGCTGATGAACTCAGTACGGGCTGTAACACATCAGGCAGTCTCTACAGATGTGATGTGCTTCACGGTGGCTTTTGAAAGCCCTCTGGTGTGCTTACCAAAATGAGCTATCTGCCAGCCATCACTTTGGCACTGAACTCCTGTCGGCTGACAAAGTGAAGGCAGAATATGAACAATGAGGACAGCTTACACTAGTTCCGAGAGGGAAAGATCAGAACATAGGCCAGAGAGAGAAAAGAGAAAATATCTTGAAAGAAATGCTAATACCCAGAAGGAGCAGGAAAGGTTGCTTAAAGATGACAAGGAATCCCAAGCTAGTGAAAGCTGGTGCCGGACCCTGCGATGAGACTGCAGGTGGCAGGCCCAGAAAAGGAAGATTTTGCTGCAACTACAGTTGACCCTTGAACAACATGGGTTTGAACTGTTGTGGGTCCACATATACATAATTTTTCCCCTAAACAGATGATATAAACTTACAGCATCAATCAATACAGTGCAGTACAATCAATGTATTTTCTTTTCCTTGTCATTTTCTTTTTTAATGATTTTCTGAACATTTAATTTTCTCTAGGTTATTTCATTATGAGAACACAGAATATAACAGATATAGCATACAAAACGTGTTTATGTTATGTGTAAGGTTTTGGGTTAACAAGAGGTTATCAGTACTTAAGTTTTAGGGGAGTTGAAAATTATACTTGCATTTTTGACTATGTAGTGTCAGTGCCCCTAACCTCAGCAATATTCAAGGATCCATTTCCTTCTAGTTCTGCAGAAGGTGGAAAGAAAGGACTTCTTTTTCTCTGTCTGCTGTTAAAATAAGTCATTTGCAATTCTGTTTGTAAAGCTTCTTGAAGAAAAGGGCTGCGCTTTATTCATTTCTATAGCCCAAAGGCTGACACTATACTTTGCTCAGTTGCTGCCCACGAAATGCCTGCAGAAGAAATGACTGAACAGACGGATGGATTTAAACTCCTCTATAATGCCTGTGATCGCACAGGGAAGTAAAACCAGATAGACAGAAACACCCTGCATAGGATGGGGAAGAAGGGAGTGCTTACAAAATTCTCTCTATAGCCCTCAGCTTTGCAGTTAGTTGGAAATATGAAATATGGGCAAGAAGGCATTCCTCAGCCTTTTCTAGAAAATAAAAACTTGTGCTCTTCCTCCTCCCTTTCCCTCCAGCTCAAGGTTCAAATTTCCCCTCATCAAACCTTACCCTCGGCACCCTAAAACAGGCATTCAAAGCCCTTCACAATTGGTTTTGTATCAGTCAGGGGTAACCAATGATACAGACCCAGTTGGAGAGGGACACTAAAGGATGTACTGAAAGGAATTGGCTTACACCACTGTGGGGGCTGGTTTGGCAAGTCTGAAATCCTTGGGGCAGGTAAGCATCGGGAAGGGCAGGCTGAAATTCTCAGTCGACAGCTGAAATTACAACCCACAAGCAGAATTTCTTTTTCCTCAGGGAATCTCCTGTTCTTAAAAACTTGCAACTGCTTGGAGCAAACCCACCCAAATGATCTAGAATAATCTCTAATTGAGAATGTTAATCCAAAAAAGAAAAGGAGAACAAAAATAGGAAAAACGAAACAGAAAAGAATGTTAATTCATCTACAAAGAAATACCTTCAGCAACTGGGATCGACCTAGCCAAGTTGACATATAAAACGAACTATGGCAGGCTTTTAGTTACTTTTCTTGCCTGAGCTCTCAACACTCCTTCCCCTCTCCTCATCTAGACCCACACCTGCCCCACACCTCACCAGCCATAGGCCTTTGTTAAAACTCTTCTCTTGGTTCTCCAGGTTGCAATCCTTGGTCTTACAGGGTCCATTTCCTGCAAGGCCCTTTCCAGATCCCCTCAATTTGATTGTGTTTCTCTTACTTTCATACTTACCCTTGTGCCTGTAAGTCTCTGTCCCGTCTGCTGGGGGAAGTTATTGTACACTGCTCATTCTCTGTATGCCGCACCTTCCAGAGGCCTTGGCATCTAAAAGGATCTCAACACATTTCTTTTGAATTATATCAAAGGTACAGAACTTGCCACCATTTGTAGGTAACTCACACATACTCTTTTCAAAGCCTCGCCTCTTCGGATCCTTAGGCAGCCCACACACATTGTCTTTATTCCAGTAGTCTAATCTTCTCACATTCATCCATACCTGGAAGTGTGAGGACATGTTTTTTCTAGATGATTTTAATTCAGATCTCTTTTAAACTTTCCCCTCAGAAACACCCTATTGAGATGTTGCTTAAGAAAGCCCACCAGCCCCTCCCCTGTGCCTTGAGGTAAGGACCACCTTTCCAGAACATAAAAAGGAACAAAGATAACACGCATTTCCATTTCCATTCTGGAATTTGCTGATTTTAGTTTTTGCCCAAATGAAATGTTTTATTCTAATGACCCTGGGTTCTATGACCATTGATCTGGATAGAGGTTCCATTGTGTTCTTAAAATTCTCAAAGGGGTCCATGACTTCCAAATGGTTGAGATTCACAATGTCTCTCCCACCCCTCCTTTTAAACCATATAGCTACTGGCTCAATTATGGACATTACTAACTTATCCCCTCCCCCTGGTTTGGCTGTCTCCAATGTCTTCCTTATTATTTGCCTTACATAAGTAAATTTACGGAAAGCACAGATATGAGCATACTGTTCCCTGACTCCACAAGAGTCAGTGGTTTCCCATCACCTGCAGAATTGTGTCAACATGGTACCTGATACTCGAGCCAGAGTACTGCTCTTCCTTCAAAACTTCTCTCCACTTCCTCACCTTTGCTTCCTGCCTGAGAAAACCCATCTCCTCCCAACCATTGACTGTCATAAGCCCTACACATCTTTTAAGACCTAGGTCATGCACTTCTATCTCCAAAATTACCTCCCAGGGTGTCCCAGGCAGAAGTGATCTTTTACCACGGAGTCTGCTTTTCACTAGTTTGGGTCTTGTGGAAGACTGCTAGTTATAACTCCAAAACTCATTCTCCTCTTTTTCCTTGGTGGAAGTCTATCCAATAAGACATTTCGTAGTCTTTCTTGCAGTTAGGGGTGTAATTTGCAACTAAGCTCTTGCCATGTGACTAAGATCTTGCCAAAGAGATACGATGGAAAATGAAATGGACAAATTCCACCTGCCTTGCTTAAAGGGAAGTCCCATGCCTGGACCTCTTCTCTTTCCTTTTTTCCCATGATTTAGAATGTGTATGTGCTCATTGGTTTTCATGGAACAAAATTGTCCCGTGATCTAGACAGGCCAACATGTCATATAAAAGAGAAATAATCTCTCTTACTTGAGCCACTGTATTTTAGGGTCGTTATTACAGCAGCTTACTTACCTTTTACCCAGACACAAGCTTCTTGTATTAAATTGCACTGTGCCTTATTATTCTTCATATAAATGTTTCATCTTCTCTATGAGGAAGCTAACTCCTAGTTGGTGTCCCTGTTCTATATCTTGCCCCCTACACTCTCACCTGGGGTGATCTTTTTTTTTTGCTACTCTTTTTAATTTTATTAAGTTATATATCTATTTTTTCTTACATCGTTGTTGATTTTTGTACAATATTTGATTTCTCCCCTCATATAGTCCCCATAATTCTCCCACCTCCATGGCACCTATGACCATCACCATTTTTATTGAATATTTTATATTTGATATATAACATTAGGTTATATGTTGACACGGAACATTAGTTTCAGGTTACAACATAGTGACTCGATATTAGTATATATTGTAAATGATCACCACAATAAATCTAGTTACCTGGGGTGAACCTTTTAAAAGGGAAGTCAAATCATGTCATTCTTTGCCAAAAGCCCTTACCTCAGTAAAAAGTAAAGGTCCTACATGATCCGCACTCTTCCATCAATTGCTTTTATCTCATATTCACCTTATTTCCACTTACAGGTTTGCTCCATTCCTACCACTGTAACACTCACTTTGCACCAGCCACAAACTAGCCTCTTTACCATGCCTCAGATAAGTACGACACACTCCTTAGGGTCTTTGCTCTTCTGCTTGTCCCAGATATCAAAGTGGCTTATTTTTTTAATATTTTCTTTTTTATTTTTGCTTAGAAGAACTGGGGTGTAGACCAGAAGTGACCGGGGTGGGGTGTGTGAGAGGATTCACTAGAGACAGAGTGGAGGATTTACTGAAATACACTGCTAAGGGGAGCAGCAGATGGGGGGGGTGAGGGGGCGGACAGGAGAGGTCTGCTGAGCTATATATGGGTTAGCTCCCTAGCGGGGCATTGAACTTAGGCTGTAGAGGTGATAGAGGTGATAGCTCTGAGACTTAACCCCTAGGCTACCAGGGAGGCCCAACATAGTTTATTCTTTTATCTCCTTCAGGTCTTTGCTCAATGTTACCTCCCCAGATAGGATTTCTCTGAGAACCCCACATGAAATTATACACCCTCTCCTTCACCACCACCCCAAAACAGTATCCCACTTCCTTGCCTGATTTTTCTCCACAACACTTACCACCACTGCATATATTATATCCTTTCTTGTTTACATGTTTATTGCATGAGAATGTAAACTCCAGGAGAGCAGGGGGTTTTGTTTATTGCTGTATTCTCAGTACCCAGAACAGGACCTCACACATAAGTATTCCATAAATATTTGAGTGAATGAATTCCTTTCGGGCAAACACTTTATAGTCCCCTTCATGCCTAGCACACTGCCTTATATGCAATAAAGCATGCGGTAAATATTTGATGAATGAACCATAATGGGAGACTACCAATATTCTGCCTTGCGGTTTGCTTCTCTCTCCAAGTATTCCTATACATCTAAGCCTACATTAAGTTTCTGAACTCCTAAAAGTATGATAAAAGGTCAGAAAGAAAGGTCCTCTGTGGACACTGCTGAGAATACAAGTAAGAGAAAGACAGGATGCTGCCTTGAGTATTTTCTGCCTACACCACTTGGATAAATCCCTTTCCACCCCTGGACCTTGGCGTCGCCATAAGTAAAAGGCAGTTAGTGAGTAGAGGGCTGTTGAAGCACCTTCTATTTTTACAGCTTGTACTGCGGTCCACAAACTAAAATCGTTTGATTCTAAACAGGTATAATTTTCCTCTTCTTTTAACACATGGGTGGACTATGCTTAATGAAAATGTGGTGAAGTTTAAAGGCTGTCTTTGCTTTAATTAGCAAGTATCATTAGAAAAATAATAAAACATGGTGGGAAAGGCCTTTTTCATGTAGATGAGGCAGACAGGACCAAAAACCAGGTTTTCTGATTCTTTCAGGGCTCACTGGGCGATTACACATGTATACTGGATTTGCACTCTTTTCCAAGGCTTAGCTTAATCAGACCTTCAGTGCCAGCTATTTTGGAAAATCCACACACCTTCACTTGTTTGAACGTACTTGGTCCCAGAGTTAGAGACAAAACAGCTTTCTCTTGCGGAGTCTCTGGATGATTTAGATGGCGTGGTTTTAGTCACTTCCCCCTTGGGACTTGCCTCCCAGGCAAAGCAACAACGTGCAATTTCAAAGAGCAACCAAGCCTTTCGGATGCGGCCGTGCTCTGGGTGTCGGATGTAAAAATGCACTAACTCAGCCTCATTCTCACAAAGACCACGTTCAGAAACATGCCAAACTCATGTCCAGAAATCTCTCACTTTCTGGTGCTGCAGAGTGGGGTAAAAAGCGTGGCTGATTTCCCGCTCGCGGGAAGGGGCTGGCCGGGCGCGTTACGACTATCTCCGCATCTGCGGCGAGCGCTGTTTGTCTCGGGGCTCGGTGCGCAGCTCCCCCGACCGCCTAGCTACAGGGGCGGGGCGACTTCCCCGCCGCCTGCCGCGGTCTCCGCGAGTAGGGGGTAGGCGGAGTTCCAGCTACGACCCGCCCCTCCCTGCGGCTCCGCTAATCGGAGCGGGGAGGGGTGTGGACGGGCCGCTGGACCCCGCCTCCCCGGAGCTGGGCAATTTAGAGCCGCGCGCCGGGCGGGAATGTAAGATGGCGGAGTAGCAACGCCAAGCATTCTGTACCGAGTCTCTGGGGCCACTTCGCTTCGGGTCTCAACAGCAGCCGCGATCGCCGAGCGGAGAGTGGCCAGGGCAGTGGGCCAAGATGCCGAACATCAAAATCTTCAGCGGCAGCTCCCACCAGGACTTGTCCCAGAAAATTGCCGAACGCCTGGGCCTGGAACTAGGCAAGGTGGTGACTAAGAAATTCAGCAATCAGGAGACCTGGTAAGGGCGAAGGTGGGACCCCGACCGGCTGCACTTGCCTGTGTAGTGGAGGCGGCGCTTGGGCGGCGGGGGCTAGGGGCATGGTGCTGCCACGTGAGTTCCGAGGGACCGGGGTGGAGGGGGGAAGCAGGGACTGACTGCTCTGTGGCAAGGGTGCCCCAAGAACGGTTTCCGTTATTTTACCTCTCGCGGGAGGGTCACGTTTATTCTCACCGTGCGGTGGGGTGGAGTCAAGATGGAGCATGAGGCAAAATTGCTGGGTCTGATGGCAAGGGCTAGAGGACCCAACGCGGGGATGGTGGCTGCCTGTAGCGACGTGAAGGGAGAGACGCTTAGTCTTGGTCCTGGGGACACGTGGCTTTGTCGCTTCGCTTTTGATCCATCCGGGCCAGATTGGGATCGCTTCAGCTCGTGGACCAGCTCGCATGGGAAAACCTACTGCGTGCTGATCCCTGTTGGTGTTTCTCTTACTGTCTAAGAAGCAGCTTTTCGATTCGAAATGTCAGTTGGGTTTGGTGTCGAAGGAAACTGACCTGACAAACTGAGGGCGCCAAAATTATTACTGAGGACTTCCCTCAGATGGGCTAGCATTGGCTTTTCACTAGAATCGGAGCCATGCTTAAGTTCGATTTAGTTGATTGGGCAAAATGATCCATTAACTCTAATCCGACTGGAACCATCACCGCATGAGCCATCCAGACTGTCTTAGGGAACCTTAATTCTGGAATCCTCCACCTTCTCTAATGCAGCTGCTGGTACAGATCATACAAAAGCATATTTTTCAATAGCACAGTTTATTCAGAACCTGTCCACTTCTTTTAGTGCTATGCGGGGGATTTAGGAAACAATTTTATCCTTGAATGTTAAAATAACTGAGATAATGGAGTGTAAGATCAGGATCCCACAGTGCATTGCAACCCGATTTTTTTTCATTGCCTTGCCAGTTAAACTTGCTCCCTCCCCCCTCCAACTTCCACTTTCCCCACACACTTTGGGGCCATCTTAGAGATAACTTGGTTATCTGATCCCCTTAATACCCCTCCCATCTAAAGAAGGATCTTCTGGTTCTGACAGGTGTGCTTTGTAGTTTTGTGGTTTCACCCTGTTGATCAAATTAGAGCAGCGCCCACAATACTGTATCTGTTAAGGGGAAAGTTTACATCAAACCTACCGATCAGTCAAATTAGTTAAGACTGGTTTAGATACTTCTTCCCTACATGCTTTTGTTTCCTTTTTTCTTCCCTTAAACAGAGTACCGAAGTGTAACTCCCCTTGTTCTTTTTAGACAGTGACAAGCGTTGCTCTCTAGTAGACAGCTTCCTTCTGGATGTTTGATTATTGTGTCAGTGGTTGTGATGCAAATGATAGTACAAACATGAATGTAATCTGTAACTAAGCAATACCTAAGTCAAAAGAGACTAGGCAAGCTATCTTTAGCTTAGAGCACAACGTTATGATTCATGGGCAATAATAAAGAAGACAAAACGGGACCAGGTTTTGCAAGTGACAATATAGCTAGGGGACAAGAATGATTTTCATTTAAAGACACCCCCCCTTAGAAAACAGTGGTTATCAAATCATTTTCTGGTACTTCCTTTGGGGTTCAGATGATGAGTTTGGGTGTGTGGGGTTCTTGGATCCCTCTGAGAAAGAATTCAGCAGTCGTTCTAATTCATCACCGCACGGCAAGAGATGCCTGCATAAATGCAGACAGGCAGTCTTAAAAGACAAGAGCTGCATTTTGAAAAGGCAAGGGGTGTTTTTTGATGGAATTACTGTGGAAATTATCCCCTTGGGGTCAGATTGGGTTGATCTTCTAAGATTGCTAAGATTGATGATCCTCTCTGTCCCTACCTTTGGCTGATAATCTTTTCTGACCCCACCTTAGATTCCTGGAACCTTCCATAGCTGATTTAGTTATGATTTATTAATCATCCCTACCCTCACCTTTGGTGTTTGTTCTTGTGAGACCTTCCATCCTAAATTTTTCTCCTCTAAGGTTCCATCCAACCTAGGAAAAAAGACATTTTATTTTTTCTTGTTTAACCCTTCCCCTCTGCATAATGCACCTTAGAAACAGGCTATATTGGGAAGCAGCAGGGGACAACAAGGCAGTTTTCTACTGTTTGTTTTGTCTGAATTCATCAGCAATCACAATGCCCTTCCCTGAGATAATAAGGCTCACATTTCATTTTTCAACAACTGGACAGTAACATGCTTGGAAACACTGGCTAAGGTTAAGCCCAGTGTGGGATTAGTGATTGGTTAGGTTTCCTTGTTTGGGGCTTAATCTTTAGCTTTTTGACTCCTGAGATGTTTTGAAATCTTCATTAAATATGATCACATGTGATACCTATGGCGCTTCTCCCCACCCCTCACCTCTCCCTCCAACCTTTGGCTTTTCTTGCACTGAAGAAATGCTAACTGCTGCCTGGGATAATTCTTGGGATCTAAAAGATAGGACAGCTCAGTGAGTGTCTTGGGTCATCACATGGGGACTGAGAGAGCCCATCTTCAAATTAAACAGTTTTGCTCTTTGCTACATATTGGTGGACTTAGGGGCTGAGGCTTCCTTCAGCAGAGTGGCTTTTCTGAAATGAGGATCGTCCTCTGCTGTCACATAGATACATGCGTGTGGGTGTATCACACACGAAATTGTAGTAGGAGAGATTAAAAGGTGCAGGCTCTGAAATAAAAAAATAGAATTTACATCTTTAGCCTTTCCTTGCCTCAGTAATCTCATCTCTGTAAACAAGTATCCATACAGTTACTGTAAAGGATTAAATGAAATAGGATTAAAGTTCTTAGAACATTGTCAAACACAATAAATGCACAATCAGTGTTGCTGAGAAGAGGTGGAAAGGATATTGCAGAAAATGTGGAAAATACAGAAGACAAGGGGAAAAAAACCCATCCCACATAATGCCACCACCCAAGATCAACTGTTCACATGTTGATTTGTGGCCTTCCAGATCTTTGTGTATAAATGTATGTGTGTG
This sequence comes from Scalopus aquaticus, assembly GCA_004024925.1. NCBI lineage: Eukaryota > Metazoa > Chordata > Mammalia > Eulipotyphla > Talpidae > Scalopus > Scalopus aquaticus. The sequence continues at coordinate 92,385 of PVIJ01000157.1, forward strand.
TTAAATACTTCTTCAAGAATATAGGAAACATAGTTTGCAGCTTTGATCCCGTAGTAACATTGTGACTAATTTCTCCCCTTAATATTTAGTCTATATGAAAAAAAAAATAGTTTATATGATTTTCGGTAGCTGTATAGTCTTTGTCTTATGGTTTTACCATCATTTTAAATGATTTTAGATGGGTTTTTTGGGCTTCCCATCGAGAACTGTGGTTATTAACAAATTCTAATTATTAGGTCTTTCCAATTTTTTATCTAATTTTGATCTAATGCTTTTATATGAAAACCTTTTGAACATTTCTCTATTTCTTGAATCAATCCCTAGGAAGGAAATTACTTGATTAAACAGATAAACACCATTTTTCAGGCTTTTGATACTTAGTGTGAAATTGTTTTCCAATAAGTTGAATGTCCAATCTCATCAGCAGAAATAAAATAAGTAATTAATATATAGTAAATGCTTAATATGTGCTACATCCTATGCTAAACACCTTATACATATGATACCTTCAACAATGATATGAAGAGTTAATCCCCATTTTCCACATGAGGGAACTAAAATTCAGAGATTAAGTAATTTGCCCAAATCTGGCAATTATTCTTCTAAAATTTTGCTGATACAACATCTCATCTGACTTTTAAAGCTTTTGACTATACTAAGTATTTTTTACTCAGTACTCTTGAACATTAATATATAACTTTGGTTTATTTGGTTACTCAAGTTGGAATACTAACTTTGGTTGCCTAGGATTGTTTCAAGAATTATATTCTTTGGTTAGTTAATCCTCTGTGTTTTGTACATGCCGACATCTCTGTGTAAATTCTTAAGGTTTTCTTAATACCACCTGCATATTAGACTCACTTTGTTTCCTTTTTGTGGTTATTAGCATTTAGTGCTAGTCTGGTGCAGTTAATGCCTGATGATAAAGGGAAGGGTAAATGAGAAACTAGTTTTCTCATTGGTTGGACATATAACCAAGCATCTGGCCTCTTCAAAACATCTAGGAGAGTGATTGACCCAAAGTCTTTTGCATCACTCCATTAGCTAGAGGGAGGGAACAAGGACTATTGCTCTTTAAATTGCTGAACCAGATCTTTCCACCTGATAGATTATATTCAGAGCAAACAGGTTTTAGGCACAGTTGTTCTGCCATCAATCAGTGCCTAATTTATCTCTCAGTTTTAGAGGAAACCATAAGAATAATACTAAATTTTTTTTAGGATTCATTGAACTATTTATTGACTAGGCTTTATAATGAGTATAAATCATGGTATTTTTAAGACGCATTAATTAAATTCTCTACCTTTAATACTACTGGAGGGAAAGATTGGTCTTGATTATTGAAATTAGAATTAATGACTAACTAAGACCTTTTTCAAGGTATTAGAAGCATGCCTTGTCAAAAGATCCTTCTAGGCCCCGGGGTAAGTTTTGGGAAATGGCTAGACTATTGGTTGATTATCATCAAGTAATATAATAACAAATCGGTGCTAGTGATTGTGTTGGATGGTGGGCTGGTCATTCCTAAAAATTATTTTTCAAACCTATCTGATGTTAGAACTTATTTTTTTAAGGAATCATCTCTACTAACACTTTATTTAGCAAAGCTCTGATGTTTAAGTTGACAGTGATAATTGTTAAAATGAATATATAACTTGCCTTTAAGAAAGGATTTGAAGTGTGTTCTGTGATAATCATAGGTACAAAAGGTTTGTTAAGTAGATAAATCAGAAACCTTTAGTATAAAGGACTACAGTTATTTGTGCCAATAGTTTGGCAATGAAGTGATTACTGAGTTTTAGTGTTACTATAAGTGTGTGCCTTGGCTTCCTGGCAGCCAAAGGGATAAAGGCATATGCAGTAGATTATGTAGTTTTTATTTTCATAAAAACTCTTTAGAGACTGTCAGGCACACAATTCTAAGAATTTTGTGGGTGGGATCCTAAAATAATGATATTGAGTAACATAGTGAACAATGTAAGCAATTATATAGCTATTTTTGTATTGACTCCGAGAATTGAGGCATTTATAGAGAGAGATAAGCCACTGTGGTCTAAGTATGTTATTTTCTAGTTTTGCTTGATAAGAAAGCTTTAGGACAGGTAATTAGCCCCAAACCTTACACTGTCTTGGACCCATTTGTCAAACTAGTCCGTAATTTCTTGACGAAACAAGAACTTCCAAGTACCAGATGTAGAGGACATGGTTGACTTTTTATTGGAAATGGTTGGCTCTTTATTGGAAGTCAACATACCTGACTTAATTTTTCCCCTAGAAAAAGTGGAGATCTTAGTCAAGGAGGAGTTAAAGCATGGGGGATGTCTGTGGGCTGGATTAAAATATTCTGGAGTTTTGAAATTGCTCAGGTGTTTGAAGTCCTTGGTCAGGATCCTAGAGTTGTATACCATAAAGCATAGTGAGACTCTCTTAGCATGGGACTGCTCAACAGGCCTGCAGTAGTAATAAAGGAGAACTGAGAAGTCCCCCTAAACTACCACTGCCCCTTATTTGGGTCTGCCACTATGGGTGACTTGAAGAACATGCTAACCTCTGGGAGGTATTATTTAGTTCTGTCCATTTGTGTTTCTTTTTATTTTAATATATTTATCCCAATATATCCACAATGTGTAATAATAGCGTGTAATCAATATGAAGTTGAGATCTACCTTTTATTTATACTATCTTCACAATGAGATGTGTATATAGCACATCTCAATTTAGTTCCTGAGTCTCGCCAGTCACATTTCAAGTGCTCAATAGCCACATGAGGCCCATGACTCCATATTGGACCATTCTAGATAGAATCTACACTTAGAGAGAAATGTGTAATGTGCTCTTCTAGAAAGTTCTCCCTGACTCCCTCCTAAATTTTAAAGAATGTCTTTGCAAAAGTAATTTTGGCATTAGCCTAGTTGACATTGCCAACAGATTCAGTTATTTCTTAAGGCTGATCTTAGTGATTAATAAACATCAGTTCAGTGCATACGTGGAGGAGAGGGGGGAGGCTCATAAAATTGCTGTATTGCTCATATATTGCTTTGTATCACTATTGGAGGATACTCCCATAAAATTCTTTGTAGCTATCACATCCTGGTGAGTTGTAGTTCTCCCCAAAATTAAAGTGACAGCTAAGTGTCTGTAAAAAGATAGGAGCAGATTTTTAAAGAAACATATTGGACCCACTTGCCTATAGCAAAGAAGTGAGGTATTTTGTAGAAGATGATGAAAGTCCGTTCTCCAAATTTTCACGAAAGCAGGCTGTAGCAAGTTGACATTCTGTCTAAAGTGAGGTCAGGCAACCTGCAGCCTAATCCTGAGGTGTATTCCCACACTCTCATTCATTCATTCATTCATTCATTCATTCATTCATTCATTCTTGAGTTATATCGGCACTGACTGCCTGGGCCTGGCAGAACTGGTCCCTGTGGAACAGACAGACAATAAAAAAAATGCATTAAAAATAAGGTGATAACAAATTCTGATAAGTGTTCTGAAGGGAATAACCAGGATGATGAGAATAATTGGGGAGAATCAAGGAACATTTCAAGCATATACAGAGCAAAATCGTATCACAATCTACCTGCCTCTTGCCCATCACTTAGTTTAGCAGTTACCAATTTATGGCTACTCTTGTTTCACCTGTTATTTCTCCTCTACCCCCAATTGCATTGTTTTGAGACAACACTAGATATCATACCATCATCCATATATATTATAGTAGTCATAATATCATTTCCATGCCTAAAAAATGATTGAACAGTAATCTCTTGATATCAAATAAGCAGCCATTGTTACAATTTCCTGATCTCATAAAAGTGGCTTATTTTTACTGTTAGCTTAAGTCAGTATGCAAATAAGGTCCAGTTAGTGCAATCGATGAATGTTTTCTAAGTTACTTTGTTCTGGGCTCTCAGGGAAGTAATTTTTATAAGATGGTCAGGGAAGATATTTGGATTGGAGATCTGAGAAGTGAATGAGTTGGTTATAGAAAGAGCATTCCAGGTAGTGGGAAGAAGTGTGGGGGCTGTGAAGTGGGGAGAACAGATTCGAGGAATGTCAAGGAAGACAGTGTGACTGATGCATGGTAAGCAAGGGAGAAAATATTTTAGGATGAGCTGGTTCTCAAATTGACTTAAAGCCAGAGTTCTCCAGATTGCCTCACAATATTACATACTTTGAAAATACAACTGGACTTAGTTCTTTTGACTTGTACAGAAGTCCCTTTGGTGTTATACTTTTATGACCTCAGTTTTCACCGAGGTCTGCAGTAATGGTTGACTCAAGAATACACTAGGTATAATAATATACTTTTCGTTAAATTGGAAGTTTGAGATAGTTGTAGATTCACATGCAATTGCAGGAAGGACAGTAATAGAGAGATCTTGTGTACCCATTACCAGTTTCCCAAAGTTCACAGCCATAGTTTTTCCAATCTAATCTTCCTGGAAAAAGTACAGTACAGTGAAACAACCAGGATAATACCCTTGATACACTCAAGACACAACAGTTTTATCACCACAAAAATGCTTTCTATTGCCCAGTTATAATCATACGCACCATTCTTCTCCTCCTCCTCCTCCTCCTCCTCTGTACTCTCTTTTACTGAATATCTTGCCTTTGGCTTTAGTATCTGGATAATACTTGCTGCATAAAATGAGTTGGAGACTGTCCCCTCCTCATCTGTTTTCTGGGAAGATTTGTGCAAAATTCAATTAAATTCTGGGTCAGATTTTCTGGTGTTATTTTTGGTCAGTCTTCCTAGAGTTTTATCAGTTTTTTTATTCTACTCCACCTACCCCCAAGAATCAGATTTTATTTCATTGGTTTTCTCTATTTTCAGTTTTCATTGATAGCTACTATTATGGTTATTTTCTTCCCTACATTATTTTATGTTTATTTTGCTCACTCTGTAGTTTCTTTTTTATTTAAGTTTTATTGATTTGCCACTAGTGTACATAACTATGTAATTTTGGAAGTATAGCTTCATGTATGTACTTGCCTCACTTACACTCCCCCAAAGCTCCAGTACACAGCCTTTCCTCCCCTCTCCCATTCCCCCACTCCCCATTCCCTTTGGCAATCAGTATATTAGTCATAGAGTCTAAAAGTTACCCTTGTTTTGTCCGTTTTTTCTCTTTCAGTATTTATATTCCACAAATGGGTGAGACCACCTGGTAACTGTCTTTCATATTCTGACATATTTAGCTTAATAAAATCACCTTAAGATACATCTATGTTGTCCCCGAAAGCATTATTTTGTCTTTTTTGATAGCTGAGTAGTATTCTATTGTGTATATATTCAACAATTTTTATCCAGTCATCTGTCGATGGACATTTAAGTTGGTTCCATGTTTTGACTAGTATGAATGATGCTGCTGTTCTTGATATAGGAACTTAGGTTATTGATTTGAGCAAATAATGCTCACAAGGACCCTCTAATGTAAAATACTTAAATTTAGCGCCCCAGAATAAATTAAAGGTATGGCATGTCTAGTGTAAAACTTGAATTTAGTGTTTGGAGGTTTATCTCTAGATATTCCAAACGAATGTTTTGTTCTTTCTTCTGACTACCAGCTTCCCTGTTTTAATTGGTTTCTGGTTTGGGTTTTGCTATTTGCTTTATTTTTTTAAGATTTATTTTTATTTATTTATGCATACAAGAACTGGGGTGTGGGGCAGAGGTGCGGGGAGGGGGTTGAAAGGATTCACCAGAGACAGAGTGGAGAGCAGAACAGGCAGAGTGACTGAAATACACTGCTGAGGGGAGCAGCGGGCGAGACGGGAGAGGTCTGCTGAGCCATGTGGGTTAGCTCCCTGGCTGGGGAACGAACTCATGCTGCAGTAGCCAGCGATAGCTACATAGTGCTGAGACTTTAACTCCTGCGCCACCAGGGAGGCCCTTTGCTTTATTATTTTTTTTTTTCACGAAATGAAAAAACCCTATTCTTTTTTTCTCATCTTTTTTTTTTTTGAGATAACCTTAGCTTATAATGCAGTGTAGGTTCCAAGATTTCCTTTCCTCACCACACCTGCCATCAAATGCCCATGCACCATCTACCACCAATCTCATCCCACTCCTCTATAGAAGTGTGACCCTTCCTTGGATTGGAAATGGATACTAAATAATACTTATTTCAGTATTCACTCCTTCTGACAGTGGACTAACCTCCCGATGAAGAAGATTTTCTCTTGATTAGTAAGGGTTATCAAGCATTCTGATCAACCCTTCATCTATGCACACACACGCACCCCCCCAAAACACCCCCACCTCATCTAGAGGATTAATTCCGGAAAGAGGTGATGCTTTGAGGTTTCAACTGAGGTGATTATTTTTTTAATCCTAAGTTATTCTTGGTAAGGACCCAAGTATGGGTATTGATACTTTTATTTTATGGCAAAATAATAGACCTAGTCTATAATTAGAGTAACTTCCTGTGGCATTTTTTTTAAAGATTTATTTATACATACAAGCTGGGGTGTAGATCAGAGGTGTGGGGTGGTGAGAGGGTTCACCAGAGACAGAGTGGAGAGCAGAACAGGCAGATCTACTGAAATTCACTGCTGAGGGGAGCAGTGGGCGAGACAGGAGAGGTCTGCTGCACCATGTGGGAAGCTCCTGGCCGGGGATCAAACCCAAGCTGCAATGGCTCTGGATCGCTTCATAGTGCTGTGCTTAACCCGTTGCGCCACCAGGGAGGCCCCTGTGGTATATTTTAAACAAGATTTCCTAATTGGACCAGAGCAGTTGGCGTAGAAAGAGGGCAAGGACTATAGCAATTTGGCTCTCCATTGTGTCTTTGACACCTTGGAGAGTGACTGGCATATGAATGTTTACTATTTGTGGAATGCCTGCCGGTATGGTAAAATGTGGTATACTATCTTCTGTAGAAGGCATCATTATGGGACAGCAATCATCCTTATGATTGTTTCTTCCCATAATCTTTTTACTTCTTTTGTTATCTATGGATTGTGGCAGTCACAGGTGGTATATTATGTGTCCACATGTCACATGCTTGTGGCCACCTACTGAAATTATGGTTCAATGACGTGTAGCTGTTTTGACTTTTTCATGTCATGCCACATGTAAAAATAGGTAATATATGTAGAGTCTACTGGAGTAAACTGAGGCAATAATGGTTCTTCCAAGGTATCCCCTGAAGTTAGAAAGGAACAATGTTCACATGCAACTGTAACCCATTCATAATATACTATTTACTAGCAGGGAAGCTATACTTTTTTTCTACTGCCTGTGGAAGTATAATATCATGCTTAAAAATCTATTCTTCTGCTGTTCTTCCTTTCCCACTGTAGTGTGGAAATTGGTGAGAGTGTACGAGGAGAAGATGTCTATATTGTTCAGAGTGGTTGTGGAGAAATCAACGACAATCTAATGGAACTTTTGATCATGATTAATGCCTGCAAGATTGCTTCCGCCCGCCAGGTTACTGCAGTCATCCCATGCTTCCCTTATGCCCGACAAGATAAGAAGGATAAGGTAGGAGCCGAATCTCCTCTTTTTGCTTATTCTCTATTTTCAATTATGCGAAGCAGAAGCACTTGCCCAAAGTCAGTAAAAATTCCTTAGCCATCAGAATCACCATGTTTTCTCAGGTATTACTTCATCTTCAAAACAATAGGCATGTGATTGGTTTATATAGATCAATACATTTGTGATCTGCATATTTTACTACAGTCATACATAAGCGACATTGAATTAGCTCACTGACAGTTGTCAATTGTATCTGTAAGACTAAGCACCAACTCCCATAGAGTGGAATATTTTTTAAATTATGGTAAGTTCTCTGGGACCCTGTTGGGGTTCTAGTTGAGACCTCTTCTCACATCCACACATATGTGCACGTGTCTTATTTATCTGGTATGTTAGAAGATAAGACATATACATAATACTTTGCGAGTCTGTGCCCCAATTTTACACCCAGTGCATAGAACTGGGGGTTTTTATTCCCGTGTAGTGTAGAGAGCATGGGCTTTGCTGTTTTGCAGTGCCACAGATGTGTCCACCTGTTTTTAAGAGGCTTGAGTTTGCTGGAAGGTTGACTTTCAATTGAATAAGGGGAGTGGTATCATTACAGAATAAACTATAATTTTTATTCTGTGATGTGTCCTTAAAATCTGACATGTTAAATGTTATGACAGATTTGAGTATGGATATGTTATAAGGTTTTAATAAAATTCTTTTTGAAAGATATTTTTTAAGTCTGCCTAGTTTAACTGAGCTTGGGAACACTTAAACAGACTGGATATATACATTAAGAAAACAAAAGGTATGAAGGTATTTTCTTCCGAAATACATATCCTGAGTTTTTAAAAGTTTGTGCTAGATTGTGATCTACTCAAAGTCAATGACCATGTCACTTTCTATGAATGTCCCAGTAGTCCTGTGCCTTAAACATAGTAAGTACATGGTAAATAAACGCTTCTTGAGCACATACATTGTTTCTCATTGTTGTTGTTTTTTCCTTCACTCTCTCCCTTTAGAGCCGGGCTCCCATCACAGCTAAGCTTGTTGCAAACATGCTATCAGTAGCGGGTGCAGATCATATTATCACCATGGACCTGCATGCTTCTCAAATTCAGGTATCTATGGGAGCTAAATATTGGGAGTTAGAAAGGTAAGGAAAAGAAGACTGATAGTGCTGAACACTGCAGAGAAGCAAAAAATACTGCCCATAAACCGCTCAAGTAAACTTGATACTGACATTATAAACATACTCACTTTAAGCATAGTTCATCATCTTAGTCATTTGGGGTAGCTGGATAGGGAGACATTCTCATGTTCTAGGAAGATTGTCTACTTTGGTTATCTATCAATAGATGGAATACTGGCTCTGAAACTTACTAGTTTTGTGACCTTGGGCAGGTTATTTTTTTTTAAAGATTTATTTTTTTATTTATACATACAAGCTGGGGTACAGGCCAGAGGCGTGGGGCAGCGAGAGGGTTCACCGGAGACAGAGTGGGGAGCAGAACAGGCAGATCAGAAATACACTGCTGAGGGGAGCAGCGGGCGAGGCAGGAGAGGTCTGCCGCACCATGTGGGATTCTCCCTGGCCGGGTGTCGAACTCACGTCGCCGCTGCCGACAGCTCCACAGCGCAGGGCTTAACCGCTGCCCCACCGGGGAGGCCCTGGGCAGGTTATTTAACTTCTGAACATGACACTACTTTTTTATTGTGCAAAGTAAGATTTAAATTCATAGTATATGTCTGGCTCAGTATAATGTGTGGCTCAGGTACTGAATAAATGGAAACTGTTAGTATCATAATTATTTCCCTTGAATATTCAGGGTCTTAATTTAGAACCACCAATAGTGGAACCTACAGCAAGTCCTCAAATAATGAACGTAATTTCGTTCAGCATCATTTCCTTATAATGTTGATGAGAGAAAAACAATCCCAGCCACCACTGAAGGAATGAAGCTATTCGAGGATCTGCTTTCATTATATATCCTCGTATACCTCACATAAAGTCAGTTCCCAAGAACCTCTCGACGACGTTAGGTGAGGACTTAGTATATACTTTCTAGCATAAACCCAGAGTAAGGGAAGTGGAATAACACCTTATTTTTTATACTTTTAAAGAGACTTTGAAATCATCATTTGAGGCTTATAGTAATCCACTGATATACATAGGACAAGTAATAATTATACCCACTTTATAAAAGAGGAAACAAATTAGTTGAGAAACACAACTAATCTGTAATGAGTAGTATTAAAACACAGATCTTCTGACTTGTGAAACTCTGTGACCATTTATTATAAATCCCTTCCACTGAGTTTATATACTCTAGTGTCTCTAACAGCTTTACTGCTTTGGCTTTTGCTCCTTAATAAACCAACCCAACATTTGGTAGCATAAAGCAGTGAGGATTTAATGAAGTCGTGAGTCTGCACGCTGGCTAGGCTGTTCTGGTGTCTGCTGAACTTGATCCTTCTACCTAAAGGGTTACCTAAGGGGTCACTCACGTGCCTGTGGTCAGTTGAGGGTTAGCTTGAGGCTGGCTTCGCTGGTCTTGGCTGAACTGTCTTGCACAGCCCAGATTGGAGGACGCCATTTTTATAAGTTACCACACTGGGCATGCCTTCTAACCAGTGTTAATGTTATAGTAAGGTGTTCTTCAGGCAAGTTACTGTTCTCTTTGTGTCATTTATAAGGGAAGAGGAAGACAATGAAGCCCAACTGATCCCACTTCTTTCTACAGGGCTTTTTTGACATCCCAGTGGACAATTTGTATGCAGAGCCAGCTGTCCTGAAGTGGATATGGGAGAACATCTCTGAGTGGAGGAACTGTACTATTGTCTCACCCGATGCTGGTGGAGCTAAGAGGTGTGGAAATTCGTATTATTCCCATGCTCCTGGGAAAACGCTTCAGACAGTTCTATCAGAATGTGACTTTCTATCCAAGTGACCCTTTTTAAGTACTTCAGAATGAGAGCACTGGTAGCAGGGACATGAAATGGATAAAATTTTACTTGTTCTTTTACTGTCCTGAGTCATTGCCTGGAAGACAAGACAGCAGGAAAGGAACCCTAAAGAGTTAGTGTCTGGGCTTGACTGTAACCCACCTTGGCGTGGCACTGTAGACCTGCTGTAAAACTGTCAAGAAGGGTAGAAAATTTGGTTTTCTGATGAATGGTGCCTGCTGTTGAACCACAACACATTGGTGGACAAGTTAAGTTTTTACATACCTCTTAGAATGCTATTGGCTAAACAATCATTTTGATCCAGGGATTGAAATGTTAACATGGGAAGGAAAATGAAGTGTTGTCATTTTCTTTCAAGCCAAGTTCTTAATGTTTTAAACAAACTGATTGCTAGCGATTCAGTTGCAGCGCTTTACAGCCCACATGGTGCAGACCAAGAGCCCTTGATTTCCTTAGTGGATCACTCATTAGTAATGCATTCAAAGTGTGACACATGTTTTTCTTGTTGTGGAAATGGAATGAAGAGCTACAAAACACAGATGATTAGGAAAAGCAAGTTCAAATCTTTCTAAAAGCCATTCAAATCTTGAGACTGTTTCTCAACAACCTCTTTATTTTAGTAACTTCAATACAACTGATAAGCTGAGAACTTGAGTTCTGTCATCCGGCCAGGTGTGTGGCTTTGTGAGTTCCATGCAATCACTAGTAACCATGTGTAATACCAGAGACAGAGCCTGAAAAAACATTCCTCTAATGGAAGTTGTCATACTTGTTGGGCATTATTTTCCCCTCTTGCCATGGGACTCAGAAACTAGTCACATTTGAAATGCTTAACATGGATTTTCTTTTCCAAGTTGAGTACAGAAAAACTGCCTTCAGTAATTGACATTGCTCCATGATTTCTTTTGTTTGCTTGTAATTTTTCTTATAGCGATGGAGTATTTTCAAAGTGAGTGGCCCTCCCTTGTGTCTTGGCATGCTCTTTGGAGTGTGTGATTATGTTTCGTACATAATTCTCCCAAGGGTACAGGGAGTGACTTTTTCTAACCCTTTATGCAGTGTCAGGTACTGGGTTTGTTGGCCAGTGAGTGTGACGGTTTAGGATGTTTGAACTAATTGAGGATGCATTTGCCCCAAATAAGTAATCATTGCAAGCAGATTACTTACTAATGACATAGTGAAGAGCACAGAGCACGGTTCATTTCGATCCTGGCACAAATGTTGCCTTGGTTGCAGTTCAGATGTTGTGTGTTTTCTGGTATATGGTCATAGGTTTCCACCTCTGCAACCCCCCCTCCCCTGCCGCCATCTAGCAAAAACTCAGATATGTGACCATAGTCACAAGGGTCACAGGACATAATGTTCTGATTGGATCAGTGCTCCATTAAACCGAAGCCCAAAGCTCAGGCCTCTTCACGAATGAGAGCGTGGCAGTGGTACATGGATGTACATGTCACTTCCTAGGTGACATTGTTATTTATACTGAGTAAATTTCTGTTTGAATGAATTATGTGGGAATTGTTGCCAGATTTGTCTCCTGTCCCAGCTCTAGTCTGGCTTGTATTTTTTTTTTAAGATTTATTTATTTATACATACAAGCTGGGGTACAGTCCAGAGGCGTGGGGTGGCGAGAGGGTTCACCAGAGACAGAGTGGGGAGCAGAACAGGCAGATAGATGGAAATACACTGCTGAGGGGAGCAGTGGGCCAGGCAGGAGAGGTCTGACGCGCCATGTGGGATTCTCCCCGGCCGGGCGTCGAACTCGCGTCGCCGCTGCTGACAGCTCCACAGCGCAGCGCTTAACCGCTGCGCCACCGGGGAGGCCCTGGCTTGTATTATTTTGTAATAAGAAAAATAATACCATTTTCATTTGGAAATACTTTGGACTGAACAGGCAGGTGCCCAGTTTGCCTGGCTACTTGGTTTAACTTTCTTAGCATTTGCAAAGGGAACTCCCAAGCTCAGTATCCAGGTTCTGTTGGCACTGGACAGTTGTGGGTCACTGAGGGGAGTGATGAGCGCGCAGGCGTGGGAACAGGCTGGATACTGCTTTTCTCCTAACAGGTTCAGGTTTACTTCTCACCACATCCACATGTCAAATTGGGACAGTCTGCACTGCTTGCATTAGTTAGCCAAGTCTTCTCTCTCTCTACCCTTTTGCTGCCAATCCATTAACTGAATGTTCCTTAGCTTTGTATTCTACTTCCTAGTGAGAACACATCTGTCCCCTACTATGACCCATTGAATTGTAATCTAAGTTTGACTAATATATTCATAAACTGCTCTCAGGATATGGAGGCATCAGTATAAATTCCAGCTTGTGATGTCAATTATCATTGCTCTCTTCCAGCCCTGGGAACTGTTTGACATCAAGGAGTAGTCTCCCTCAGAAAACAGGCCCATTCTCAAGTGCATTTCTTTTGTCTTAGGAACCATACGAGTGGGTTTTAACAGTGAGCACCCTATTTTGCAGAGTGACCTCCATTGCAGACCGGTTGAATGTGGACTTTGCCTTGATTCACAAAGAACGGAAGAAGGCCAATGAAGTGGACCGCATGGTGCTGGTGGGCGACGTGAAGGACCGGGTGGCCATCCTGGTGGATGATATGGCCGACACTTGTGGCACAATCTGCCACGCGGCTGACAAGTGAGTACTGAGTGGTGGGACCAGTGGTTAGAAATAAAGCTCATATGATCTGAGTGCCTTAAACCCGCTGATTGTTTTTTAGGAACTGAATTGAGGTGATGCTAACTAGTTTTGGGAATTTTAGGCTTACATCATAAATACATATACACTGATGAGTACTCTTGTTTTGTCTTTGCTCTGCATTTTCTTAATTTTTTTCTTTGTGCTAAACTATAGTGAACATAAAATTGGCCATTTTTAAGTAGACCACTCAACGGTATTAAGTACAGTCACAGTGTCAGACAGCTATTGCCACTGTGTTCCCAAAGTTCCATCATCACTTTGAAAGCTCTTTTATTAGATTTTTTAATCAATAAGATAAAAGTCCATTCAGCCTGCAATGTATTCTCATATTTATATTTTGCCTCAGCTAGAAACACAGCTCTTATCTCTATCCATGTTAGTTGCTACTACCTTTGCTCATTTGACCCCACACTTCCTGCTTGCGTTGTTCTGAATCACGTTCCCTCTGTTCTCTGCTGCCGGCACCCATCTCTTACCTCTCCGTCTAGCACATTGCCTTCCCATTTGCTAGTCTTTTTAAAACTAAGACTAGATCCCATTGCCTCTCTTTTAAAACCTTAAGTGGCTCCCCATTGCTTACCATCCAAGCCACTATGGACAACATTATTCCTAGTGTTCTTCCTAAAGAAAAATAATTTTTTAGATTTAATTTTTTAAAAATTGTAATAATAAAGTTGTCATTGGTTTACAATACTATATAAGTTTCAGACTTCACACTTCATACTTCAATATGTATAATACCATGCCACCCATTGCTAAATTTCTAGTGTCATTAACCAGTATCAAATTGATGCCCTCTATCCTTGCCTTCCCTCCTCCCCTCCCCCATAAATTTTTTTTGATATGCCTTGCATAGGACCTGGCATGTATTAGGTACTAAAAAATTATTTATGTGCTAAATGATTCCTGACTTGGATCCTGGGATTTATAAAAGTCCTTTGGCCTTCATATTGTTGAGGTAATGCTCACTGTTGTTTGCCATTCAACTACCTGAAATGTCAGTGACTCAACACAATCAAGTTTCTTTTTCATTCGTGGTATATTCCAATGTCAGTATTCTCATTTTGAGTCTAAAGGAGTTGCATCTTTAACATGTGGCCTCCAAGGTTACTTTGGAAGACATTTCCATTTGACCAGCCAGAAAGGGAAAAGAGCCTAGAGGATCACTCATGAGCTTTTTATAAGCCCAACCAAGAAGTGGTATACATTTTAACACTGCCCACATTTCGATAGCCGTTAAGTTGTATGGCCATACCTGACTATGCAAGGGAAATTGGGATATGAATTCCAGCTATGTGTCCAGGAAGAAGTGGATTTTAATATTTTTTAAAGATTTATTGATTTATGCATACAAGAACTGGGGTGTAGGCCAGAGGTTTGGGGGGGGGTGAAAGGATTCACCAGAGACAGAGTGGGGAGCAGAACAGTCGGATTCACTGAGATACACTGCTGAGGGGAGCAGCAGGCAAGACAGGAGAGGTCTGCTGCGCCATGCGGGTCAGCTCCCTGGCCAGGGATCGAACTCATGCTGCAGTGACTGCTGATAGCTTCATAGTGCTGAAACTTAACCCCTTGCACCACCAAGGAGTCCCAAAGAGGTGGATTTTATTCAGCATAGCATCTGCTCTAGTCCTTTTGTACTGATCCAGATCCATTCAGATAAGTAATCAGTCATTTCTCTTGCCTTGCTATGGACTCAATTGTGTCCCTCTGAAATTCATACATTGAAACCATAACTCCCAGCGTGATGCTACTTGGAGTTGGGGCTTTGGGGAGGTAATTAAGTTTTGATGAGATCATGAGGGTGGGGGCCTTGTGATGAGGTTAGTACCTTGATACAAAGAGGTACCAGAGAGCTCATGCTTCCTGATTTCCCGCACATGGTGTGTAAATAAAGAAGCCATCTGAGCATTCAGTGAGAGGGTGGCCACCAACAAGCCAAAGAAGACTTAAAATGAAACCTACCTTGCTGACACCTTGATCTTAGATTTCCCAGGCTCCATAACTATGAAAAATAAAATCCTATTGATTAAGCCACCCAGTCTATGGTATTTTGTTAGGGCAGCGTGAGCTGACTAATATACTCCTGTTACCTAATTCAGATTCTGTAGTGACAAGTAAGATTAATCCAGATCAACTATGCTTTTCCCTCTAGACTTCTCTCAGCTGGAGCCACGAGAGTTTATGCTATTTTGACTCACGGAATCTTTTCTGGCCCAGCCATTTCTCGCATTAACAACGCATGCTTTGAAGCAGTAGTAGTTACCAACACCATACCTCAGGAGGACAAGATGAAGCATTGCTCCAAAATACAGGTGAGGATGGCATTCTTGCAAAATAAGACTCCCCTAAGAATTTAGAATGTGGGGAAATGTTGGATTAGGTGTCTGAATTCTGAAAATATCCTCGTTTGCTCTTAACAGTTTATTCTGTCGCCAAGATCTATGATCCAAAAGGGGGAAAGTCACATGTTTAAAAATTCAAATTGCTTCACCTCAGTCTCTGGAGGATGGAGCCTAGGGTTTTACACTCCCGGACACTTCCAGTGACTGGCACACACTCATGGTAGCAGGTCCATGCTTTAAATTGTGTATAACACTCTTGACTGTTGGCCCTTACAGACATAATGTGAAACCTTTAAGCTGATGGTCCACTCCTTAGGACGTCAGCGTTTCTCAAAGGGTGCTCTGGAAACCACCTATGAATTACTTCTAGGGTTCTTGATTCCTTTGCTACATCTAAGACCTACAAAACTAGAGGGCCTCAGACCAGTACTTGAGTTTCTCGAGTAATTATTAGACACTAATGTTTGAGTGCTGTTGCACTGAAAGAACAAGGCCTTGGCTTAATTTAAAATGTGTACAGTAATCCATTAGCTTTCTGAATTTAATATGTGGGATTGGAAGGCTGTCATTTTAGGGGATTTTTTTTCAGGCTAAATTTTTTTTCATTGCTAAGAATTTTGAAATGCCAACCCACCAAGCTTGATGAGTCTGGGTCAGGGTTTTTCCTCTGTTAGCATTTTGACTCTTTCCCAAGTGGTGCCTTTAAAAATGTCATGAAGACAAGCTGGATACTGCCTCACGAGGGGAAACTGCACAGTGCAGCAGCTTGAAGAGAAAGGATCCTTCATTAGGATCCTAGGTGTCTGCAAATTACCTGGTCATCTCTGACTATAGAGTACTAACCTGATGCTTTTCCCACCTTCCTAGGTGATTGACATCTCCATGATCCTCGCAGAAGCCATCAGGAGAACTCACAATGGGGAATCGGTTTCTTACCTATTCAGCCACGTCCCTTTATAATAGAGTAATTCACTGAGGCTTTTTAAAAATAAACTGAACCCTGTCCCTGTTTTCCCTTGGTATTTGATGAAAAATTGAGCAGAAGACCCAGCTTGCTCCAGTGTAGTTTACTAAGCCCCACATCAGGTATAATAAATAGTATTTCTCCTGATATAGGGGAAGACAGATTGAGATTAATTGCTGACATCTCCTACCTGCATTGTCTCATTCTGGCTACTTCAAGTTTGTGAGTCTTGGAGTTTTACAGCGCAGCTATTGTAAGATTTCAAACTTTGGAGGGTGTCCTATAGGGGTATTTGAATTTGATTAGGGAACTTAGACTACTTTGCATGTGAATGCTTCAGGGTATCCTTGGTTCAGAACTACTAGCAACAAAGCCACCCCAACCCCTTACCCCCGCCCCTGTATGCCTCGCCCCACCCCCATATTTGATAAACTCTGTAAGGTCTATGTTATATTACTGCAGGAGCCCTGGTTGCCAAGCCCCTGTAAAACAGGAGCTGGCAGCTCTCAGCTCCAGCAGCTCTCGGGCAGGAGCCTGAGTGGATGCAGCACACAGTGCAGCAAATGTTTTTTGGGAGGAAAAAGCCTGATCCATCACCCTCTGCTTAGGAACTGTGTTACTTGGATTCTCCTTTGTATCTGTTCCTTTCCACTTTGGCTTGATTTTCAGCCATCTCGACCTTTTCCTGGCCAAATAATCCTCTTGGGCCCAAATGATCATTGCTCCCATAGTTTTCTGGAAATCAAACTCACTTCCTGCTCTGTAATCTCTAACATTTACATGAGATGAATTCACTCTGTAGCTTAATCTTCCTTAGCCTGCTACCACTGTGGTAGTAGGTTTTAGGTGGTGGTGTAGTGCCTTTTGATTAATTTAAATATTTAATTTTCATTTTCCTTACTTGGATCTGTTTGGCCTCTCCTATGACCTGAGGTTTCTGTTAAAAAGATTGTTATTGTCTCTTGTAATAGACAAGACTAATAAAGTGTCTGTCTGTGTGTGTGACCACGGATCTATGTCCTATCAGTACTGGTCCCTCTGCCAGAGCTTCGCTTTAGGTATCTTACCACCTCATCGTAGCTCTAATTTGTGTCTGAATTTTAGCTACGTTGCTAAACCAAGAGAAGGCATCGGCAGCAGCTGTAATCAGTAATAAGACTTTAAGATGTCTGGGGTTTACTGAAAACTAGATACAGTATGAGTCTGTGCATTTCATTATATTTGGACGATCGGATGAATAATACCTGCGGGATATTTGGTTCTTATTCCTGGGGGTGGCGGTGGGGTGAGGGTAGGAATTAGTATTTTCTTAGAGGAGGAGACTAGTTTCTAGAATTTATTCCTTTTGAACTAGTTTTGCCAAATGTCGTCATTTCCCTCCCTTTATTGGTAGTTGAGATGTATCTCACATTTAATTTCAGCCCTTTGAAATAAAAACTACTTGGTGAAGGGCAAAACTTAAGGATGAATTATATAACACATTCTAGAAGTTTGAGTGAATTTCTTAGTGCATCATCAAAGCAGGGCATCTTCGACTCTGGAAAGCTACATGCTCCCGGAGATCTGTGAAGAGCACTTCCCTTTAAAAGCCTGATTCTGCCTTTAGTTTTTGCTTTGTGTTGAATATCGGGATATCTACTTTAAAATAAATCTATTGAAAAAAAGTGATTCAAAAGGGGCCAAAGTGAACTGGGAACCGTGCTGCTCTGACCCTCTAGGCACGTCCATCTCGAGTCTTCTGGGAGAAGCTGACATGGATTCGATGCCATAACTTGCTGACTGCCATTTCCGGAAGCAGTGGGTCTATCTATCAGGGATTGCTGTTCCAGAATATTTTGACATAAGACCTCTACTGTGGGCTCTTTTGCAAATCCTATTACTAGGATAAAGTTTTGAGGTCATCGAAAAGCCTTCAGTCCCTGTCTTCTGATCCCTCCCTGTGCGTGGCAGAGGGAGGTAAACATTCATTTTCCTGTGACACTTCAGAGTGCCATAAGCGCCCCCTAGGGTGGTCCTTATTTCTCCAGGGGTGAGAGCTCTGTGTCCTGAATGGTAAGTGATTCTTGCCTGTGTGGGACAATGGTAATAACAGATCTGCTGGGGCTTGGGGAGGAGGCACCAGCGCTGAATGAAATGGCAGTGGGAGCACAGTGGAAACTCCCTCTAATGACCACATGATGGCTTCTGAGCCAGAGGCATCACCAGATTCTCCCCCCTATACACTCAGAACCAGAGAAAAGGAGATTACTTAGACCAAGGCTAAGCTGGCCGCTCCCCAGGCTCAGTAATGCCTTTATAACAGATGGGTTTCATCTCCAGTGGGGCGGCTGGTCTTCCCACATTTTGGAATATAAATGTTTCCTGCTGAAGAATTTCATTTGCTTCCAAGAGCATGTAACCCTAAACCTGCAGGTTATTAGAATCATGTAAATACCTGAAATATAAAAAAAGTACACTGTCTCTCCCATTCTGCCATCCTCGCTCTTACTAGCTCTGGGTTGTGGGGGAGAGGGGAAAAAGCCTTCTGCAAAGGGGTCTGGGTATTGGTGGCACCTCCCCCACAGAAAACTGAGGATGAAGGAAGCTCTGTTGGCCTGGGGCCCCATGGCTTAGACTAGAGGCCACTGAGGGAGTAAATGGCCTATTTGTGAAAATAACCACTACATTTCCTCAGGAAATGGAACCAGCCTCCTGTCCTTGAATCTATCTCGTCTTCAGCCAGATGCTGCTTCAGTTGATTGGCTCCTGGAGCTCTGAGCCCTGGCTTCCTGTGCCCTTGGTTCTCCCTTACCCTGCCTTTCCCAGGGATGCACTCTCATTCCCCTGACTAAGCCTTTTGCAACCCCTGCGATAAAACCAAAAGAGATTGGCTATAGGAAGGCCTTGTGTCTTTGGGGTCTTCCCGGAACCCATCCACATGGTAACTAAGGTGGCCAGGGTCATCTCTGCTGTTCCCTCATAGCTGCAAATGGCTGAAGGGAGGGTTAGAACAAGCACAACCCTGAGGCCAGGAACACACCCAAGTTAATTCACACCCTATTACCAGGCCAAGGATTAACCAAAGGTGCCTATTAATTAATTGCTGGCTCACCTATAAGTATATCCTAAGAGGCTCAGCCTTTTGCAAGTGAGTATCCCAGAGTTCACCAGTGGTATCCCTCCCCTCAGTACCAGTCATCGGCTCCCGTGCCAACAGAAGAGGCGGCTTCTGTCACGAGGTTGTGGTTTAAAAGCAAGGGCCCCATAACTGAAGGTCCCCCGTCTTGCTTTACTCTTTTTCCATATTGTGAGGCCTGTTCCTCACTTGTAGATCTTTGCCAGTCTGAAAACTTGTGGTTTAAGAATAAAACAAAGTCTCCAAATTTTATGATGGATAAAGCTCTATGTTCCATGGCATCACTTCAAGCATTTCTCCTCAGTCATCTTTTTCAGTCTTCTGCGTGTTCACAACACTTCAGGGACATGAAGATGTTAACAGGAAGGTTCAGATGCCTTGTAATACACGGGGTCGGGGAGGGGAGTCTGGTCTACCTTGCCATGAGTTCTCAGGTTATTCTTCTGCAGGTTTCTGCCAGAACGTTAGTTGCCTCAGAAGACATTACTCTGGTAAGAAAAACCTGTGTTGTAAAATGTTTTTTCAGGGATAAGATTGTGAGGTTAGATGTTAAATCAGAAGTTAAGGCCAAATGTTAGTTGTCAAATCTGAAAGAAATTCTGGTTTCTGAGAGTTTGCTGTAAGTTTGAGAACCAGGAATGTGACTTGGTATCATTTGGTGCACTTGGAACAGGATATTTAAGATGGGGAAAGAAGTCAGTTTCTTTTGAGTTGTTTCTCACAGGAGAATATGAAATGGGGGGTTGAGGTATATAGAGAGTAATATGAAGAGGCAACGGTCCTTTCCTTAGAGCTTCAGGAAGTTGAATTTGACCTGGAAGATGAGAGACCGCTGATAATGACTTAGTTGCTGCCTTACATGACCCCAGAGATTGCAAAGGTCAAAGGTTTGCAGGGCCTAGTTGGGTCCTTCAGCCTTGCCCATCCTGAGGACTTTCCTGTCAGCACTGAGGCCCGTAAGAAAGTAGACTCTTCTTGACCACCATCTTCCATTTCCCCCACCCCCACTCTTCCTGCCAGGACGCCTGAATATCCTTCACCTTTGATATTCCTCAGTAGATCTTGCCACGAAGTTTCTTGGACTCTCCATTCTTTTTGAAAACGTGCCCTTGGTGGCTTGCTTGCAGATTGCAAGAGAAAGAGAGCCAGACAGAGGGGCAGGATAGCTTCTTCCATCCTAAGCCTTGTTAAACTCACCAGCTTAGAGCTTGGGAAACATGGCAGGCTCCTTGCTCTGATTGAGCCCCCTGTGCACGTGATCGTCTTTGCTGCTGGCCCATTGTATGTCCTCCGTGGTGACCTGGTGTCCCCTACCCCGAGACCCAAGGCTCTTCACTGGCCCTCAGAGTCAGACTCCGCCATCTTTCCCCTTTCCTGAGCACTTTTCCCCAATATATTCCTCCACTAGCTCAGCTACCAACTGCAAAATTAAAACTAGGTGTTGGGGGGAAGCTTATGTTGAAGCAAAAATCACTGAAACTGTCCAGAGTCAAGTTACAATCGGTCAGACTCATTCCTCTCAGTTCTGCTTTGATTTTTTCTTTTTCTTTCTTTCTTTCTTATTTTTTTTTTACTAAGTGGATCAATTCTTATATTCTCCAAGTCTCCACTGCCACCCTCACAGTTACGCACTGCTACGGCTGGGTCTTACGCCTTCATCCATATGATTGTCATGAGTTCCTTCATTTCTCATGGTTTTGATTCAGGATTTGAATACAAAACAAAACAGGACAGCTGGCTCTGACCAATCATTTTGCCTGAGCAATACACTAAGCAGGGCAATACACATACCTCCAGCATGTAAGCTAGTCTGGTGCCACATGGCCCAACTTTCATCACTCTCAAAAGTATCTTGTAAGGCCTTTGATGGCACAGTGGGTGGGGAATTCATGCTGCAGGAGGGGCTACAGGAGGACAGGGGAGGAGCTTGATGAGGGGGGTGAGGGGTGAGCTGCCCTCAGGTCAAAGTCTCCCAGCTGCCTCCTGGCTGAGGCCCCTTCCCCTCCTTCCCTTTCCTGCAGCCTCCTCCTGGCCCCCAGGGTCTGTCGCTACTGTCCAGCTGCCACCAGGGGGAGCCAAGCAGAGTCTGGAGGGAAGGACGGCTGTAGAAATGGCTCAGGCCCTCAAGGAGAGCAGGAGACCCAGCCTAAGCACTAGCCTCCTCCGGGTCCTTCGGTCTCCTCTTCCCCTTTTTGTCCCCCAGCAGCCAGGGTGGCAACACGGTGCCCAACTGCCACTCATTCAACAGACGGAAAAACACATCAAGCACTGTGCTAGGTGCTAGGAACACAGAGACCTGCCCCACAAGGAGACGGTCTCCTCTAGAAGGGAAACAGGACATGACAACTTGATATGATAAGGACTAAGATCAGGAAGAACCAGTTGCCATGGGAGCACAAGGGGGCACCTAAGCCAGTGTTGGGAGCCAGGGAAGGCTTCCTTGAGAAAATTATTTTGACTCTTAAAGCAATTGATTAAAAGTTGGCCAAAGAAAAGGATGTTTCAGGCAGATAGAATATCATGCGCTTTCCTGGCTATCCAAAGGAATGCCGCTGGAGTGTGTGTGTGTGTGTGTGTGTGTGTGTGTGCGCGCGCGCGCGTGCGCCCATGTGCGTGTGCGTGTGTGCGTGTGTGTGTGTGTGTGTGTGTAGGATTGGGAGGATTTGAGGTAGGATTGGGGGCTTTGCTGAAGGATGGAGCTGAACATATACCGATTGTCCCAGCATAATTGTTAATAGCACCCATTTTGCTCTAAAAGTATCCTGGTTTGGATGATATGATAACCCTATTATGAGCAGACCCTACTTGTAAGACATGCTAAGGACTTAGACCTTTATCCTGGGAGCAAAGAGGAGTCACTTCAGATTTTACGTAGGGTACTGAGAGAGGCAGATACCCATTGCTAAAACAGATGACAGTAATATGAGCAACAAATTGGTGGAGTACATGTGTTGAGACAGGCAGATCAGTTAGGAAGCTCTGTGCAGTTGCCCATAGGTGCAGAGAAGTCAAATCTGTAATGCATTTTGGAGGACAAGGCAACAGAACTTGGTGATGGTTTAATGTAGCAATTGAGGGAGAAGCAGGAGTCCAGGATAATTTCCATTTTTCTGCCTTGAATGCCCATTGGACACTGGTACTGTGGAGTATTGGGGGGGGGTGAAGCTAAAATACAGTGCAGGAACTGATAAGTTTTAAGGTGCCCAGGGCACCTCCCCAGGAGAACTCAGTGGGCAGCCATGGCAGCCACTAGAAAGGTTGGGGTCATCAATACATTTTTGCTCATATGCCCTCTCCAGATACAATGAAGCTGCAGGGCTATAAATTAAGCCAGCCTTGAGTATCCCTGGTGTTTGATTCCAAAGGGTAAGGAAAAGTGGAGGAGGTTGTGGAATGGGTGGAAATCCAGAGAACAATGAAGAAAAGTTGAAAAAAGAGGTCTTAAAAACATAAGATAAAAATCTGGGTTTTAGGTTATCTAAAAGGGAGAGATAAATTGAAGCCAATGAAAAAGACACAAAGAAAGAGATACAGGTCTTTTAAAAATTAGACATGGTTTGCGTTACAGATTATTTGGGAGACATGGGAGGAAAGCCTTACGCAAAACCTGCTGCCCCAGCACAATCTCTATTATTTTGGTGGATTTGGGTGGTGTGAGTGACCAGTAGGAGTCACTGAAAACAGACCTTCAGACCTTGTGTTGGAGCTGAACAGAGAGCCCCTCTGCTTCCTTTTTAATTAAAATGTTTACTTTGAAATAAGTAAAGTTTCACAGGCAGTTGTGAAAAATAATTCAGAGCAGTCCCATATGTCCATTACCCAATTCCTCCCAAAGGTAACATCTTGCAGAACCAGCATGTAATATACAATCAGAATCCGTGTTGACATAGGCAAGAAACAAACAGTGCCATCCTCCTGGTGCCCTGGTATAGCCACACCCACTTCCCAGCCTCCTCTTTCACTCCTGGCAACTACTGATTTGTTCTCCATTACTATAATTTTTCTCATTCCAATAATTTTGTATAAATAGAATCTTACAATATATAAACTTTTGGGATTGGCTTTTATTTAAGGCAGACTAATTCTCTGGAGTTTCGTCCAAGTTGTGTGTGTCAATAGCTTGTTCCTTTTTAGTGCCAAGTAGAATCCCATGGTATAGAAGGACCACAGTTTGTTTAACCAGTCATCCACTGAAGGACACCTAGGCTTTCCATTTTTCTCTATTAAGAATAAAACTGTTATGGGAATTCATGTACAGGGTTTTTGTTTTTATTTTTGTTTTGTTGGTGGTGTTGTAAACATCAGCTTTTATTTCTCTGGAATAAATGTCCAGAAATGCCAATGCGTTTTTTTGTTTGTTTTTTACAAGTGTTTGGGGGTTTTTGTTTGTTTGTTTATACCTTTTTTTTTCTTTTTAATAAGCTGCCAAACTGGCTTCCAGAGTGGCTGTACTATTTTACATTCCCAACAGCAATGTGTAAATGGTCTAGTTTCTCTGCAGCCTCATCAGCATTTGGTGTTGTCACTCACTCTTTTTTTCTTTTAGCCATTCTGCTAATTCTAAAGTGATGTCTCTATGGTTTTCCTTTGCATCTCCCTGCTGGCTAATGAGGTTGAGCACCTTTTCATGTGCTCACGAGCCATCCTTACATCCTCTTGCTGAAGTATCTGGTCAAATCTTTTTTTATTTTAGTTAAGTCTTCTGTTTTATCTGGCTCTCTCTGACCTCCCTCCAGAGTGGAGAAGGGGAGATGGGGCATAACTGCCAGTTGGGGGTCAAAGGGCATGTTCCTACTCAACCTCCGTTGACAACCAGGCAAGAAGCTTCCCCATTACTGCTGGGTGGAAATGGGACTTGGGCTCTCCACTAGGCCTCTGTAGTACCCCTTGGCTGGGAGGAGTAGGAGTTCCTCATTACTACTCCCCATATAGCTCCCACTGACACCTCAGCGGGGGAGGGTGTGGGCTTGCTACTGCTGGGTGACAGTAAAAGTCTTAGCTCTCCACTAGATCTTGACACATGCAGCAAGGAAAGGGAATGTGGTCTCATTAAGACTAGGTGGGGCTCCCTACATGATCTCCATTAGCAGGGGGTGAGGGGGAGCCCCATTACCACTCAACAATATAGAAGTGTCAGCTCCCAACCTGTCTTTCTGACATCCTCTAGTAGGGGACATGGGGGGCAGTGCAGGGGGACCCTCATGACTGCCCGAAGTTGAAGATTTTGCTCCTGACTCCACCTTCGCTGGTGGAGATGAGGACACAATTGTTCTTGTGATGCTTAGTTACAGCAGCAAGATTACGCTCTAAAATTTTCTGTCATCCGAGGCTACCCCTTTCCTAAAGAGGTTTGGCTGGGGTTTTTTCGTCTGCACCACTGGAGGGGGGAGGTTTTCAGCTTGTTCAGTGCCAAGGCTGGGCTTATGAGGCAAGAAGAAAACCCCAGGAGCCCATTGAGTCCAACATGCCTAACCCACCTACCTTCTCTTCATCCTTCAGTCTTCTGCAGTTGTTTGATATATAATGTCCTGAGTTTTCAGTTGTACTTAGCAGAAGGAACAGGCAAAAGTCCATCTATTCCATTTTCCCAGAACTCTGTATGCCTTTTGATAAAACCAAAAATTTTTATTGACACAAAGCATACAGGAAAGTGCACAGTTTGTAAGTTTATATGGCTCAATGAATTTTCATGAACTGAACATACCTAGCTTTCAGATTAAAAAAATAAACACATGACCAGCACCCCAGATGCCACTGCTCAACCTCTTTCAGTCACTTCTCTCCACATTAGAGTAGTGACCACCTCTACGGCTCTTTCTTGACTGACCTAGCAGGAGAATATGGGCAGCTTGAGGCAGCTATGACTGGCTCAAAGCTTTCTCCAGGGCGTGTGTGTGTTTGTGTGTGTGTGTGTATCCGTGGTCCGGCATGTGCAGGCCCATAGATTCTTGCACACAACTTGTATCAGCCCAACTTCCTCACCTACGCACCTCAGGCCTGAAAGTTCTTCACAGACTCAGGGTCAAATCTGAGTTCCATTAATTACCACAGAAACAATGGCGTGACTATAAGCACGCATGGGCTCGGAATCCAACGTGAGTGCAAATCTCAGCTTACCACTTCCTGGCTGTGTGTCTAGAAAAGGGTGATAACAGTACTGACCTGTGGCATTGTTGTGAGGATTAAATGAGACAAATCCTGTGATGTACTTAGAGTAGCGGTTGGCACACATGCCAGCCTTCAGTCTAGGCTATGTATTAACAGTATTGGTATTAGCACCGTGGTGACACACTTCCTTCCCCTGCTCAGAAACAAGGTCAGCTCCTACTGCCTCCCTTCATGCCCTTTCTCAGGACTGTCTAAGCAAGGCCTGGAGGGAGCAGAAGACAATGCTGACAGCAGAGCCAGCCCCTCTCTGTAGGTGGAGACCAGCCAGCCCCTCGCTCTAATGCTATTCCACTTTCTTCTCAGCATGGTGGAGCAAAGGCCCTGCGGGGTTCTGGCCTAACACAACTCCATGTCCTAGCCTGGCCCCAGGGAGTTCTTTTCCCTGTCTGGATGCCATGTGCAGCCTCGGTGAAGCCCTGAGGTGACTCTCAGCACCCCGATTTGGGGGCTAAGGAGAGAGCTTGTCACTAACTGTCCAAAACGCAGTTCGCTACAACCTTCATTTTCAAGCTATGCCTTTTCCTACTTACGGGAGGAGAGAAGGAACGATATCTTGGACTTAAACAGAGCTAGAGCATTGCAGATCCCCAAAGTTCAGGGCTCAGTTACTCTAATAATTGAATATAATTTATGACCTCATCTGCCTTTTTCCACCGCAGAGAAATTTACTATAGCCTCTGGATTTATGGCATTGCCCTTCTCTCTGCAGACAGCAGAGGGCCTCATTAGCACAAACTCAATGTCATGGCAAATATATGGGAAGGGAAGTTTGCCAAGTCTAGAAGCACAGTAAAACTTTGATTAACTGAAATGTTCAAGAAAATTGGCTGTTCAACTTCTTCTGTTTAAAAAAAAAAGGATTTTCTGAGTTAATAGGTGTTGAGCAGAACCTTCGAAGTGTTCTCTTTGTGGATAAAAATTCATCCAAAATTCCCAAGTCTTTTTCACTGTCTCAACTAGTAATAGGGATCCTGGGTCAGTTTGCCAAATTTAGAAAATAAAAGCACAGGATGTAAACTAACAAACCTAGACGGTATATTTTAAAATGAAATAAGGCTGAAAGACGGGAGAGCCAGCCCCTCTCTGTAGGTGGAGGCTGGCCAGCCCCTCGCTCTAATGCTATTCCATTTTCCTCTCAGCTGGACAGAGCAAAGGCCCTTCGGGGTTCTGGGCTAGCACAACTCCATGTCCTAGCTCGGAACCCTAAGAGTTCTTCCCCCTGTCTGGCGGCCATGTGGGGAAGTGGGGAGAAGGCAGAACATTAGTTTCTCAGGGTCTGAAGAGCAGCATTTGCAGTGAATTCTCTGCATTTATTTTCTGCCTCATATGTCCAGCCTGGATTCTGTGCAGGAGAGACAGGGAACCTAGAAATGCCAATGGGCACAGACAAAAGAAGCCCTAACAAAGTCTGGCTTCTCTGGACAAGGAAGCAGGAAGAAGGAAAGAGGTAACCTCACAAGACAAAAAACTTACAGATGGTCACTGCTCAAAGGCAACTGAACACTACAAAAAAAAAGCAGCCCCCGCTGCCTCACACTAGTGGGGCAAACTAGTGCCCCAAACTACTAGGATGCCCCGATTTCTACCCGCACCAGGCAGTAAGGTGTCCCAAGCCAACCACCAGCATGGTTTCAGAAAAAGTAAAGCATCTTTACCCCATAGTGTCTTGGCAGGGACCCCATGGAGCCTACGGGAAGCCTACATTCCTACTCCTGCCAGCCTCTGGGGGTCAACAGAAGCCAAGTGGGGGACCTTGACTTCTGTCTCACATGGCTGTTATGAGACCACATTCCCTTCTTCCACCAGCTTGGTGTCTGAGGAGGCTGGCTGAAACGGAAGGTTTAAATAAGATCCAGAGTCTCATAAAACTCCTAATGTCTAAGTGGCAATAAAAAAAATACTTGTCTTCCCAAGAGCCAGGAAGATCTCAAACTGATTGAAAAAAGACCATCAATAGATGCCAACACTCGGATGACAGAGATGTTAGAATTATCTGACACTTTTTTTTAAATCACAAAAATGTGGGTGTCCCTGGTGGCGCAAGGGGTTAAGGCTCAGTAGTATGAAACTATCAGCAGCCTACTGCAACACAAGTTTGATCCCCAGCCAGGGAGCTAAACCACATGGTACAGCAGACCTCTCCTGTCTCATTCGCTGCTTCCCTCAGCAGTGTATCTCAGTAGATCTGCCTGTTCTGCTCCCTGCTCTGTCTCTGGTAAATCCTCTCACCCCCCTCACACCTCTGGCCTACACCCCAGCTCTTGTATGCATAAATAAATAAATCTTTTTTAAAAAATCATAAAAATGCTTCAATGTGCAAACACAAATATGCTTGACAAATAAAGAAAAGAGAAAGTCTCAGCAAAGATATAGACATTTTAGAGGCAATTAGATTAAAAATAGAACTACCATAAAAAAAACAATTCCACTTCTGGTTATTTATCTGAAGAATATAAAAGCACTAACTCAAAAAATATATGTAACCTTATGTTCATTGCTGCACTATTTACAATGGTCAAGGTATGGAAAAAACCTAAGTGCCCTTTGATCGATGACTGAATAAAGAAGATGTGGTATATACACACAAACGGTACTTCTCAGCTATTAAAAAAGGTAAAATCGGGCCTCCCCGGTGGCACAGCAGTTGAGCGCTGGGCTGTGGAGCTGTCGGCAGCGGCGATGCGAGTTCGATGCCCAGCCGGGGAGAGTCCCACATGGTGCCGCAGACCTCTCCTGCCTCGCCCGCTGCTCCCCTCAGCAGTGTAAAAAAAAAAAAAAAAGGTAAAATCTAGCTATTTTCAAGGACATGGATTATGCTTGGAGGGATTTTGCTAAAGGAAATAAGTCGGAAGAAAGCAAATGCCATATGATTTTACTCATTTGTGGGATATAAAGGAACATCCACAACAAAAACAAAATAAACCCTTAGACCCTGACAACAGAATGGTGGTTGCCAGGGGGACGTGGGGGCCTGGCTGGTTGGTGGTGGATGGTGACTGGACATTTGGTGGTGGATATGGTGTAAAATACACAGTTGCTGAGGTGACAAACTGTGCACCTGAAACCTATATAGTGTTGTAAACCAATACACACAGTATTGGTAAGAGAGAAAGAGAGAGAATTGGAATTTTAGAGCCAAAAAAACTCAACAAATGGGCTTAATGCAGAGTGTAGGGGGGGGTCAGTGAAAAGTGTCGTAGAACAAATATTTTCGATCCATTTTGAACATTGGAGCGAAAACAGATGAAAAGGGAAAAAAAAAGAAGACAAGATAGCCAGAGCCTTCTACACCTATGAGACAAAATCTAACATCCATGACATCTGAGTTCTGGAAGGAGAGGAGAAAATATGGAGCTAAAAATGTACTGGGAGAAATAATGGCTGTAAACTTTCCAAATTGGGCAAAAAGACATAACCCTGATGGATTCAAGAATCTGAGTGAACCTAGATAAGATAAACCCAAATGTAATCCACACCAAAATACATCACATTTATACTTCTAAAAATTAAGACAAATAAAAGCCTTAAAATCAGGGAGATATTGCCTAGAGGGGGGCGGGGAAACAATTCAAATGACAGCCCATTGCTCATCAGAAACCATGTGGGCCAGAAGGAGGCGCTGCAAGAAAGTCTGTCAACCGAGAGTCCAGTGAAAATATATTTCAGAAATGAGGAAGAATCAAGACATTCTTAGAAAGAAAACTAAGGGAAGTTTGTCAGCAGACCTGCTCTGAAAGAATGGCTAACGGATGTTTTCTAAACAGAAAGAAATTGATTTTTTTAAAAAGGGCTCAAATCTTGGAACATCAAGAATGAGGAAAGAACAGGGTAAGCAAAAATACGGGGAAATACAATAAGCTTTCCTTCTCGAGTTTTCTAAACTAAGTTTGAAAGAAAACCTACAACATTGTCTGATGTGGTTCTCAGTGTATGTAGAAGGAGTATTTATGACAACTATATATTTTTCAATAAAGCTAGAAAATTTTTCAGAAGATAAGAAAAAAAGAATTATAAATGAGGTAGGGTAAAGGGAGATAAGATTTCTGTACTTCAAACTAGTAAAATGTCAACAGTCAGCTGTGATAAGTTATGTGCACATTATATAGTGCTAGAACAACCACTAGAAAAGTTATGCAAGGAGATATATTCCAAAGTACAATAGATAATTCAAATGAAATCTTAAAAATGGTACAAATAACCCACAGGAAGTTAGGAAAAAAGAAGAAAAAAACAATAAAATGGAGGTTCTTGTGCTCGAGCATAGCTAACAAATAATTACATTTGGTGTGTAAGGTCCAAATAGATCAATTAAGAGCCTCAAACTGGCATAGTGGATTAAAAAAAAGTGAAAAAATACTGAATGGCGGTTACCTAGATCATTTTGCAATATATACATATATTGTATCATTATAGTGTAGACATGAAACTAATATATGTCAATTATATCTCAATTTTTGAAAAAGTTTTTTAAAAGCACTGACTGCTGGGCTGAAATTGAATTCCAGATAAATACAGAATAATGTTTTAGTATAAGTAATATCTCATGCAGCTGCTGTGTTAAACTCACAATAGTTACGAGCTTTCTTCCCAATTGCTCATTTATCTTAAAAATCAATGTCAGGAAGAGAAAGAGGCAGTTTCACTCATGTGTCTTTTCCAAGGAAACTGAGTTAATTGTGAGGTAGATTCTCCCACAGGATTCTTGTGTGGATTAAATTAGCTAATGGAAATGAAAAATGTTAGCACCCAGGAGTTGCTCAATAAATGTTTCTTTCCTTCTTCCCTTCAACATCAAGGAGACATTTCAGACATCCTCAGCCTAGGTGTGGCCTAGAGATAAAACCCAGTTGACTCTCTGAACCCTAAACGTTGTTATTATTTTAATCAGAATGACTTTGTTGAAAAGACAAGGCATGGTTAACAAAAATCCAGGCAGCACAAAATCATGAAAAGGAAGTCTCTCTCCTGTCCCAGCCACAGTCCTGTGCTTCCTCTCCCCAGAGGCAACCGCTGTTACCAATTTATTCTTCCAAGGGACTTGAATGCATGTATGTCTATATATAACCCCCCCCCCCAATGTGAACATAGGAGGCTCACTCTTGTGCACCCTTCACCTGCTATTTTTAGCTTCTAATTGCCTGGCTGCAGTGGGTTATAGGCAGTTGCTCCTGAGGGTCCATATGAAAAACAGCCCTTTGAAACTTGTTGTTATTGCTATTGTGAGAATGTTGTCAAGGATGTAGTTCATTGTATCTCACGGCATCCTCTCAGAGGACCCCCTGGGAGGAATTCCTGTCTGATCTTAGTACTTGAAAACAGTTGCCCTTCTGAGCAATGAGTTTGTTTTTATCTCCTGGACATTGTAAATTGTGTAGTGACAAAATTTCCCCTTTCCTGTTGGCTGCTAGAAAGCTTTCGTGCCCAGCCTTCATGGGAGCAGAGGTTTTTATAGTATGCATTCCTACCTTTATTCTTGGCACCACTCCTGCTTTTCTCTTTAATTTATGCTGCCTTGACCTATCTTGTATGTCCTTATGAGCAACCTGAACTCTTTTCTGAGAAAAGGTGAAGTGGGGATAAATCATTTAATACCCCTTGGTTTTACTTAGTCCCTACCTTCAGTCCCCACCAATCTCTCTCTTAGCCCCCTTTCTATCATTTCGGGGTTTCCTGACACTCCCTTCTGGCCTGCTTAGCAATTACCCTCCCCTCCACTTTTTTTTTTTTTTTTTGCCCAGCTGGCCTTAATTGCTCTTGGGCCTTGAGGTGCCTCTCCTTGCTTGTCATGACCCCATCCTGACCCCTCACCACTATCCTCCCCTTCACATGCTTTGTGGACAGTCTTCAGAGGCTTGATATTAAAATTGTGAAAACCTGAGGAATGTCACAATTCCTGGGTCCTCACACTTGCATTTCCCATTGCAAGATGTGACTCAAACATAGAGTATAACAACAGCAAGGTTTATTTACAGGGGAGAAATTGAGAGAGAGAGAAAAAAAGAGTTTCTAAGGCCACAAATGGCCAACAGCCCTACCCAAGATAGTGTCCATACTGTCCAATAGTCCAAATCAAAGGCTACTCATGCATGATGGGGCTGTCCCTTCAATGAGAGCCTGGAGCTAGAGGCACACTCTTTAAGTGGTGGGCCAGGACCCTACTCATGGTGGCAGTTGGAGGGGATCACAGGTGGTGCTGTTGGGGCAGCACTGCAGTGACCAGCAGCAGTAATTCAGAGGTTGGGCTGGACAGCACAGACACAGCAGCGATAAGAGATAGCTATAGAGGTGGTACAGGCACAGGCCAGCAGCAGACAGCACTTAGAGTGCCAGTCAGCAGCCAGCAGCGCCAGTCAGGAGGCAGTGCAGGTAGTGCCAGAGGCAGGAGCAGTGGTTAGGCTGTAGTGTTGGAGGATCAGAAGCAAAGATTTCTTAGTTGAGGGTCTGACAAGAGTTGGAGGTCTGAATCTAAGGTCTTTTCTGGCAAGAGTCTCAGGCGAGAAGTCCCAGGTGAGAGTGTCTGAATCCAGCCACTGCCACAGCTCTCTATGGCTTTCAAAGTCCAGGGTTTCAAACCTGATTGGCACATTTAAAAACTGGCACAAGTTTCAAACCCCAAACCCTGTCAACACATCAAGCTTGACCTGCACCAGGGTCGGTCATCTCTGCTACACCACCAAACGAGGAGCCTGAGAGCTTCTCTTAGTATTTGACCATTCTGGGACTGAAGACTCTGGTGCCTGGTGACATACTAGGGCCATTCTACAGCCATCCACAATGCCAGTTTCTATCCCTGGCAGCCAGGCCTGCATTGGATGATGTGAGTAGTGCGTGCCATAAGAACAGATTCCTCACTGACTTGGGTCCAAGACTCTGGACCAAGCCGAGCAAAGATGAAAAGGAGGGTTTCAAAGAAGAGATGAATTATTTTTGAAGGGTGCTACATTCAGGGTAGCTAACGTAGTTACCCAGGTGAAGGGTCTGAACGGCCAGGAAAGCAGAAGTAGTCTCTGGAAAAGAGTATGTAGACCTTACAGAAAAGTGAGGAGATCTGAGTTCTGTTCCCAGATCTGCCACTGAGTGGCTAGGTAATGTCAAACTGAAACCATGCAATGCTTGGGGGATGTGATGGTTTGTGGGTCCTCATCCGTGTGCTCACAACTGCAAGGCAAGACTTAGGGTGCAACAACATCAGGGTTTATTTACAAAAGAGTGGAAAAGATAAGGAAAGAGTGTCCACAGTATCCAATAGTCCAAACCAAAGGTTGTTTGTGCAAGATGGTGTTGTCCCTTTGACAAGAGCCTGGAGCTGGAGGCACACCCATAAGTGGTGGACCAGGACCCAACTGACAGTGGCTGCTGGAGGTGATCATGGCTGGTGCTGCTGAAGTGGCATCGCAGCAGCATAGCAGACATCTGAAGGCTGGGCTGGGCTGCACCACACATAACAGAACCAGAAGGTGGTGCCAAATGTACTGGAGTCAGGGGTGATGGTCAGGCAGTAGTCCAGAGGGCCAGAAGCTGTGGACAGCTCTTAGAGATGACTGGGCATCAGCAGTGCTGATCAGCAGACAGTGATGTGGAGGACCAGGCACCAGAGCTACAGCACTTTAAAGATGCTGACCCAAGTGAGCGGCAGGGATCAGTACCAGTTAGCAGCTGATGTTGGAGGCAGGGTTGGAAGCAGGAGCAGCTGTCAGACTGCAGTTTGAAGTGGAGATCAGATGTGAGGGTCTCAGTGGTCTGTATCAGAAGATCTTTTCAGGAGTGTGTCCAGACAAGGGTGAGTCTGAAGCTGTATGACCCCTGCTTATATCCCCTTCAGGATACCTGCCTTTCAAACCTGATTAGTCCATTTTCAAAACTAGGTGGACTTTTAAACCAAAACCCCACCAGCATGTGAAACTGACCATGTGGAGGTCTGGTGGTCTCACATAGGGGAGTGGACACTGCAGTGGAGTTGCTATGGTGCAGTCCAGGCTGATGTCACTGGAATGGGCACTGCTGCCGCCATCACAATCTGGCTGGCATGTGGGGTGCCCAGAGGCTTTGTGCTGAGCTATGGGCACCCGCATGCCACGGGGCCTTTCTCCCCACAGCTTGCTGTGCCTGGTTGATAAAAGGGAGGCCAAAGTGGAGCCGGCCATGCTCTGCTGCACCCCTGATCCAGCAACTACAGGGCTGCTCTGAAAAGACAAGTTCCGTCCCCTCCCCGGGCCCCAGTTTTCTAGAAAAACGATCCTTAAGGGACCTTCCAGCTCAGATGGTTCATGGTTATGTGCTTACTACCGCTGTTTTCTTGGTTTCTATCCACTTCCCCTCCCCTTCCCCCAGGGCTTTTCCGGCCTCTGTTAGCCTGTCTACAGATGTAAGCATGTCAGCTGGTTCTGCTCCTGCCACAAGGCGAGCTCACCCTCTTGGCGGCTGCGGGCCAGCCTGCACTGGACTTACTAATCAGACACTTCTATTCCTTGGCCATAGAACAGAGACAGGGATGCTCCTATAGGCTATAGTAGTCTGATTTCAAATTTAACACCATAAGTTCAAGGGAAACCCAACTGGAAGGTCCAACGGCTTAGCTAGTTGCATTTTCCTTGCGCTGCATCTGCAGTTTTGTCCATTTCCCACTGCAGCATTGCAGCTGGTAGACGGTCTAGAGCATAATGAACGCTATTTCCACGGTGAGACCAATTAACCCTGTGATTGCTGCCATTGCAGGGGAATATCCTCAAAAGGTAATGGTTGCCTTTTTCCATGGAGTAGCTTTGTTTTTAAATATATACTTCTTAAATTCAGAGACCCCTGCAAAATACATAGAAACAGAAACAATAAGAGCTGATTCTAGTCGTTCACACTTGGTTGTAGTAATGAACGAGTCCTGTTCAAAACATCCCCAGTAGGTTAACTCATTCTTCACAACCTGGTGAAGTTGGTATCAGCATAACAGATAACTATGTAGGCACAACTCAGATTTAACAAATGTTCATTTTTTGCCATACTTACCTTAGATCCATTCAGCAAACAAAAAAGCAAATTTTGCAGGAGCAGTTAACATTCTCCCTATCTCATTCTTCCTCCTCTACCTTCCCTATTGGTAACCAGTAACTTGAAATTGGTGTTTGGTGAGAGTCTTTCCTATTTATGTTTTTACCATGTAGTCTCTAATCAGAAACATTATGTGGTATTGATTTTTTTTTATTTTCCAAAAATGGTGTTATGATATACATATCCTTCTGAAACAAGTGGTTAAATTTGTTTGTTTCTTTTTTTGAGGTAATATTGGTTGACAACAGTCTGTATATGATTCAGAGGTATAGGAACACACCCCTTCAGAAGTATGTTACCACCCCACACCCACGACCAAAGCACCCACAGTCCTCCACCATAGTTCACTGGGCCTTTTCCCCACTTTGTTCTCTACCTTCCCCCTCTCTCTCTGTTAGCCTCAATTCTACAGTCATATTTCTAGGGTTTGTTTTTGGTATGGTTTTATGTTACCCTGTCATTTTGTTTCTCTATATTCCACATGAATAAAACTATCTGGTATTTGTCTTTCTCTTTCTGACTTATTTTACTTAACATTATCCCCTCCGGTTCTATTCATGTTGTTGCAAATGGCAAGAGTTCATCTTTATTGTAGCTGCATAGTATTCCACTGTGTATATGTACCAAATCTCAATCCATCAAAAGGTTAACCTTTTTTTTTGTATTTTGCTAGAGTGGATGGTCTCATTCATGCAGTTTCCAGATTTTAAAGTGTCAACAATTAGGCTCCACAGAGACACACCTGTACCACAGAGCTGCTGATTCCCTCACAGCCTTGGGTTTCACGAAATCTTTCTCTCAGTCTTTCACATACCAGCTTTGTGTTCCGTAGGACAGAGCCAAGTTAATTGGTGCCTCTCAGAGCGACCAGCTGGGAACTTCCACAACTTCCAACTTGCCCACCACCAAGTTATCTGTATTTTTACTTATCACTTTAACCTTCTTCCTCCCAATTTCATCAGTCCCCAGAATTTCAATGATTACCTATTGAATGATTGACTCACAAATCTATATATGTACAGCCCAGACTTTTCTACTGCTCTCCAGACCTGTATATCCATCTCCCTCACTGGACACCATCTGGATGTCTAAAAGGCACCTCACATTTAATTCACCTCAAACCAAACATTCTGTCTTCTCTAAAACAAAACACAGCTCTTGAAAGAATTATCTACACACAAGTCTCACTTTTCCTTTATTCTTATTTTTAATCCATTTATTTTTTAACCCATTCACATCTCCTTTCTATCCCCACCACTTCACCAAAACTATTTTTGTCAAGGTCTCTCATTTCCTGCAAGCTACCAACTCCAAAAGTCAATTGTCTATCCTCAGCTTAGGAGACCTCTCGGCACCAGTAGTCCCATTGATTGGTCACTCTCCTTGAAACTCTTCCTTTACTTCATTGCTTGGGACTCCTCCATGCCTTCCGGGTTTCCCTACCTCACTTGTTTTCCTTCTCAGTCTCCTCTACGGGGCACTTCTCATCTTTCTGATCTCTGAACACTGGAGTATCCAGACTCAGAGTCCTCCTCTTTTCTACCTACACCCAGTCTGTAGGACATCTCATGGGTTTCCTTGCCGATGGATCTCCAATCTTCAGCCCCATTCCACACCTCCTCTTTGAACTCCCGTCCCATATATCCAACCACATATAGGGCATTTCCACGTGGCTGCTTCATAGATAGCTCCAAGCAGCGTGGTCCCAGATGAGCTCAAGGTGTCACCCAAATCAGATTTCCCCACCTCAGGAAATGGGGCAGCAGCCTAGAAGTCATCCTTTACATCGTCTCCTGTACCCAGACTTAGCTCTATTCCCACCACTTGTCACCGCCCCCCCCAGCTTTCACCCCAGTCTAAGCCACCATATTCTTTTCCTTCCATTTCTCATTTCTGCCTCCATTCTTCCTACCTATAACACATTCTCCATGCACGTAGCAAATCTCTCTCTGTGCCTATATATACATACATGTATATGCACACACACACATTAAAACTATTTGATATTTGAAAAAAAATATTGCTGTAGACAATAGACAGATATTAAATATTAAAGGATTTGAAGAGGGAAGTTGATATATTTATCACCACCATCTCTCTCTCTCTTTCTCTCTCTCTCTCTCTCTCTCTCTCTCTCTCTCACACACACACACACACACACACACACACATATAGGATAAGTCAACTTTATCAACTCCCCTACTCCAAATTCTTTAGTAGCTGCCCATTGCCCACAGCAGTTTTCACTTTTGTTGGTGTTTTTTCCTAAAACATCTAACCAAAAAAAGCCTTTTGTAAAAAGAAACAGACAAATGAAACTTTTTAACACAAGTAGTGCTACTCTAGCTGGAGAGGCATGTAGAGCCCATCGTCCCACCTGCTCAGAATCCTCACCCCTGCCTCCCCTGTTAACCTCAGCAGCTACTGGAGGCCACTCCAGGAAACAGGCAGTTGAAAACCTGGGGGATAAAGTCCAAAGTCTTACAAAACAAAGACAACAGCAACAATAAGAAAGTGCTCCTCTGTGCTCAGGGTGGTGTCTGGCCTCCTTTCCCTCCCCCACCCGCTGCATTTCCAGACAGCCAACCACCAGCAAGTCCCTGGCACTCCCAGCAATTTCAGCCCTCAGTGCACACACTTCCTGTCCCCTGGGGGGTTTGTCCTGTCCTCCCTGCCAGGCTTCAGTCCCACAAACTTGTCTTTCAAGAGTCAACACAAAGTCAGCAGGGCCTCTTGGAGAGGCTTGCCTGACTCCTGCAGGATTTAGGGAGACCTCTTTGCATTGTTTTGGCCCAGGTGCTGGAGGCCAGGGATCTTACTCTGCTTATCTCTGTAAGGCCCTATTTGTAACAGGTGGCTACTCAGTGTTTGAAGAATGGCCCGAGCAGACCAAAATGATGGTCTTGACCCTATTAATAGATCCTATTAATATGTCGCCTTAGCCCACAGGACTAACTAGATAGGGCTATCGTTACAGATAAGCACTAAATACACTGAGCCTGGTGTCTTTTCTCCCCAGCTGGAAGCCAAAAACAATGCATCCCTTCTGTGTCAGGTTCCTGAGGGGGGAAGGAGGTTCCTTAAAGCCAACCGCTGCTGGCAGCTCTCCTGAGCCCTATCTGGCCTGAGTGGGAACCCAACAGGACCTCCAGGTTAGGAGGCACACGATGGCTACAATGCCGCAGGAGTGGAGAGAAACCACCTCTGTAGTCTGTGTATTGTTTACACTAATTTAACTAAAGCATTTCACAGCAGTGGAGGGCGCCAGCAGAAGACTATCAGCATTGAAGGGGGAGGAGGGGAGGGGGCTGGAGAGGGAGGTCTGTACATTCAACACCAACACTGGGTGGGGGGAACATACTGAGGTAGCACCCGCCATCTCCTGGATGGTGATTTCGTCCTTACCACATACCAGGCATGTACTTCTGGCTCTATGCGTATCATTTTATCCCTCAAAACCCCTTGAGATAGGTACTATTATTACTGTCCCCATCTTACAGATGGAGAAACTGAGGCACAGTGCGATCACATACCTGCCTGAAGTTACACAAGGAGACAGCTATGCCTTCGGCCTCTGCACCACAGTCTGAATCTGACTGTACAAAGGTCACTGGCAGCCTTGATCCTGCTGCTCCGGCCAACCAGAGAATGACATGCTCTTCAAGGGGAGAGAAGCTGACCATTAGCACATGGGCAAAGCCCAGAGAGGCTCACCCTTCAGAATTGGTGCTAGGGCTCGCTGGCAGCACGGTGGGGCGAAGTAAGGCGCTTTCCCAGCAGTGCTCACAGGCGCACTGAGACAAAGCAGTCAGGGCAGAAAGTAAGTTTCCTCCAAGGAGGAGGGCCGGGCCACTAGCCTGCCATGGAGACTAGGCAAACAGCAACAGCACCCACACCCACTAGATATCCCAAGGAAGTGAAACGTAGACACTTGTACACCCATGTTCACAACTGCGTTATTCACAGAGGCCAGAAGGCAGAAACAACCCAAATGTCTACCAACAAGTGTCGGTGGACAGATGAACAGATACACAAAAGGTGGTAGATGCAGCAGGTGAACTATGATTCAGTCTTAAAAATGAATGAAGTTCTCACACCTGCTACAACAGGCCTGGGTGCCCCCACCCCCAGTCTCTGGGAGCAGCTGGAAAACGATGCTCAAGTGAAGGAGGTCAGACACAAAAAGACAAACACTGTATGATGCCACTCGTGTGAGGGACGCAGATAGGCAGATTTATAGAGACAGAAAGTAGCTCGTGGTGACTGGGGCTGAGGGCAGGGAGGGAGGGGGGAGTTATTTAATGGTTCCAGAGTTTCACTTCGGAAAGGTGAAAACATTCTAGAGATGGATAGTGGTGATGGTGTCACAAGGTACTTAATGCCACTGAAAAGTGGCAAAAAATAAAATCAAGGCAGGCCCAGCAGCAACTTCCTGGTCCGCTGAGTTTGCAGCCCACAGGGAATGGAGGTGGGTTTTGAGGTCTGAAGATTAAAGCCCTGAGGTGGCAGAAATTAGTCACTATGCAAGAGGAGCAACAGTGAGCATGTGTGGCCGAAAGAGGGTGCCAGAGAGCTCTGGGATGGGTAGTTTCTCTGGCACCTCCTTCCCCCACCCCACCCCCGGTCTGCAGTGAGTGCTTTGCAGACACGCAGACACACACACACACACCCTACCACACTCCAGCGCAGACACTGCCTGCCAGCCCAGCAGAAGCAGCAGTTGGGTGTGGCCCAAATCTTAGGGAGTCCTGGGGAATCCCTATAACTGAGCAAAGGTTGTGCCTGCCTCTCCCAGTATCATGTCCTCCCCTCTCAGGTCCAAGCCAGACTATTCTCCAGTGAAAAGATTGCTAAGAGGTGCTACCTGTCTGGTCTTCAGGATTGTCTTGGGAGCAAAGGAGGCCATCCAGTCCAGTGGAAAGATCGTGGACTCTGAGTGCAACAGACATGGGTTCGAATCCTGATTCTACCACTGGATTGTAGATGACCTTGGGCACAGTATTTCCCCGCTCTGTGCTGCAGCCGCAGCTGCCTCGTCTGTAAAATGTGGTTAACAGTAGCACCCGGATTTCTCTTACAACCGTTGTAAGAATTAAATGAGATATGTCAAGTTCTTACTTCACACTCATTAAGTGCAGGCACAGTTGTAAGCATCAGCTAGTATTCCCTCACAAAGTGGCTATGATGATTCAGTGGGGAAGGTTGAAAGCACCCAGGAGCAGAGAGCCCTCAGTTGGCGGTAGCTAATCACAGAGCCCCAAACCCCAGCTGTCAGAGTAAAGGCCAGAAGGAAGCAAAGCAGCAGCAGTGGGGAGTCCTTCCCCGTGGGACGCCTTCAGGGAAAGGGAAGGGGGCGTGTCCACCTCACAGTCTCAGGGGACCAGCTGTACAGTACAGCCTCTGTTTCAATTCCCCCCCTTTTGGTGTCTAAGCTTGTTTTTGTGGCTGGAGAGGAAAAGCATGGGCGGGGCTCTGCTGCGAGGCACCAGGAACCACAAACCCGCCCCCGGAGTAAGGGTACAGAATGTACCCAGACTGCAAACCACACCCTTGTGGCTTGGGGAGGCCCCTGGGCGGGCTGGAGAGTCACACTACATTGTTTGACAACCCTGTGCCTAGCAACTGACGTGGGATTCCACAGCACTCAGACAATGGGCTGTCCCACCCGCCAGAACCTAGTAGAGGGACTCTTCGAAGGGTCTCCCAAGATTCAGGAGCCCTCTGATCACAAAAGAGGTGCGCCGACCCCTAGGCACCCTCCTGGGGTCAGATTTGGTACAGAACTGACTTAGGAGAGCTTCAGGATAAAGCCGCCGTGAGAGGACACTCTCAGTCACGGCCAGATCTTCTCCAGCCCCAGCTAATTTGGGGGAACAGATTCTGTCTCCCCCTACCTGTCTGCATGACCCCCCCGCCACCCCCGGTGGCCAACTAGAGTTTCCACAGCAGGAAAGGGAGGATGACAGATGGGACTTTGGGGGTGGGGTGGTGGTGACACTTTACCAAAGGCTGAAATGACTTGAGCACGAGACAATGGGGAGAGGACCGAAGCCACAGGAGAGAGGGGAACGACTTCCAGTCGGACGGGTTGGAGGAAGAAGTTCCTGCAAAACCAGGATAAAATTCAGCAGGGACAAGTGCAAGGGGTTCGTTGGTGACAAAACCTAACAACATAATTTGGCTCAACGCAAATAAACAAGAAAAACACCAAGTGAAGAAGGGAGTCGACCACAAGTTGAATATGAATCAGCCTCAAAATAGAGCATGGCTCACTTCTGTTGGCCACATTTCCCAAGCCAAAGATCAGAGCGCATATTTGACAAGGATGAGTGTACTCATGGGGAAACAAGCCTGAGGGTTTGAAATTGAGACTCTCCCCAGCAAACCGTGGTCCCAGGCAACTGACACTCTGCTCTGCCATGGTCTAAACGTTCATTAGAAAGCTATATCCAAAATCTGGGGGAAATGGTGAAAGCGAAGAAGTGGAAGAAAGAGATGAAGAATGGGGGTGTCGCAAAGATTGGTAGAGGCAGCAGGGTGACATGGAAAGAGCTCGGGGCCAAAGTCCAGCCGCTGGACGCTTAACAACTGTACAACATCAGACAAGTTACTTAACCTCTCTGACCTCTAGTTTCCTTGCTTAAAAACTTGGAATATTATTATCTGCAGTAAAGATGGTTGGGAAGGTTTAAGTGATTACAAAAAATGTAAAGCACCAAATGCGTAGTGGGTCCTTGATAAATGTACAGCTGTCAGTTCGGAGAAGGGAAGAATAAGATGTAGGAGGATTTTACCA
Organism: Scalopus aquaticus; assembly: GCA_004024925.1. Classification (NCBI taxonomy): domain Eukaryota; kingdom Metazoa; phylum Chordata; class Mammalia; order Eulipotyphla; family Talpidae; genus Scalopus; species Scalopus aquaticus. The sequence goes on from PVIJ01000157.1 coordinate 133,969, forward strand.
GAAGGATACTAAGTTCTTGTTCCCCCACATTCACAGAAACTGGAACAAGGAGAAATGCACCACGGCTAAAGTAAGGATTTTAGTGGGTGTGGGTAAGAACCTGGTGACCATCAGGAGTTGCAAACTGGCAGCTGACAGACTGAAATCTAGCCCTCAGGCATGTTTTTTCTGGCCCAAACAGAGTCCTCCCCACACACACCCCCAAAAATTGGAATCAGTTGCCAACTTTTAAAAAGTGGAAGATTTCACATAAAAATTCAGATTTCTGGTTTTCTTGAAAAAGCAGACAATCTAGCAGCTCTGGACTCACAGAAAATATAATAGAGTGTCCAGGGCTGGAGGGAGGGAGGGATGGAGTGATTGCCTGTGATTAGGAGGTTTCTTTGGGTGGGGTGCCCAAAATGCAACCAAGCTGACAGCCCTAGTGGTTGCATAAAATTGTGACTATACTATATCCCACTGGATTGTACACTTTTAAAACGGTGAATTGTGTGAGATGTGAGTTATAGTTTAATCAAGTTGTTACTTTAAAAATGCAGTGCTGATTCAGCAGGGCTGAGATAGGGCTGGACAATCTTTCTAACAAGTTCCCAGTGTGGCTGCCGCCGCTGTCGCTTTTCCCCCATGCTTTTCAGCTCAGCTACACATTGCAACCACCTGGGGAGTTTTGCAAACTCAAGCGCAGGTCACACCCCAAGGCATTCTGATAACACTGGTCTGGTCTCGGATGAGTCCTGGGCATCAGCATTTTTAAAGCTCCCCAGGCGATTTTACTCCGCAGAATTTTGATATTTGAGATTTGATATTTGAGACCCACCTCCCCTCTTCTCCTTACCTGCCTGGGCACACCTTAAGGCCTATGAGCCCCTGCTCTGCCCCAAACCCGGAAGCTTGGCTTCCCAGGCCGGCCCTGGGCACTGCCTTCATTCCAGCCTAGTTCTGGGGTTCCAAAGCCAAAAACCTCCTCCCCCACCCCTCCCTAGTCAGTGGCGGTTGTTTTGTTTTCTTGGGCGGCTTTGGGCGAGGACATGTGTTGGAGGCGTTTTGGAAATTCTCAAGAACTCCAATCCTCCGGGGCGCCTCTGGGAAGGAACCCTTGGACTCGCTGGGAGCCGAAGCCGGGCTCCCCGCCCGCTGGCCACGCCCTCGTCTGGCGGCCTCTTAGAGCCCCGCAGGCCTTCCGCTTCCCGGTGGGCGGGCAGAGGCCACGTGGGGGGACATGTGCTCAGCCGGGAGCAGGAGCTGCTGCGCGAGTGGTGCAGACCTGCTAGGGGCTTGGAAAACGGGTGCAGGGGAACAGCGGGAGGGGAAGAAAGGGGGGCGGGGCTGGGCAGGGGAGGAGAACTGCCACCTAGGCTGACTGGGTAATTCATTATTGCGTGAGAGCATCTTAGAGCGGCAGCGCTGAGCAAGGTCCAGACATGGGCAAGTCATTCCAAGTGAAAAGAGGTTATAACCACAAAAAGACAGAACATTTCGTTCTAACTGAGTGGGAGGAAGACAGCTGGGCAAGGCCAGTGGAAACCCACCCCCCTCAGCCAGCCTCGTTTTAAAGGACAGATACCACTTCCCAGATGTTTGTAGCATAACATCTCTATTTTTTCCCCACTGACTGCTTATTTTCTCTGTGCCGTCTGCTTGAACCCAGCTATTTGTGCCCTCTTTTTCTCGCTTGTCTCTTTTCCTAGAGATTGGATTTAATGAGATTCTTCCTAGAAGGTGCAGTAAAAGCTGGGGAAAAGCTGGTGTTAAATCAAGGGCTTGATTGCTGAGGCCACCCTAATTGATTTAGCACTGGGGACACTTTCACACCTGCTCTTGAGAACTCCTCTGGGGCACAGAGGCAGGGAGGTGCCTTGGGAGGACTGGTTTGGAGAGCAAACACCTCCCATGGCTGGTCTCCGCCTAGTCTCTCTACAAGACCAGCTTTGTACTTGGGCTTTCAGTGTGTGGTGTGAAGTGGCACACATGGTTGCCTCCCAGAGAGTCAGGGAGGTTGACAGAGTGGGGTTGGACTGAGAGGCTGCAGGGAGGGCAATGTGGGAGGTGATGTTTTGGACTCTGAACTTCTTGTTCCTCCTACCCAAGAGATCAGAGAGCCTGTTGGGGAGGGTGTGCTGGCACCAGGGCAGGCCAGCTTGGGAGGGAGCTGGCATGGGCATTCTCAGAAAGCTCAATCCCTAGGCTGCAGCCTCCCCACACTCAAAAAGTGCTGACAGGCCAGACGCTCAACATCTCCGCCCCACCCACTGTCACCAGCCTACTCTCTGCTCTTGCCCTTTGCCCTCCATGTCTGGCTCCTCCAACAATGACAGGAGAGATAAAAGGCTAAAGGCTGAAGTATAGAGGGCAAGTGACTGAATTAGGATGAGAGGCCCTGGGAGAGCCACCATCGGGGGAGCCACTGCTCTTAATCAGGCAGCCTCCCTGCTGGCAGCATACCAGCCTCAGGTTACCAAGGGAGGTGCAGGCAGCTCCACCTCTGGCCCCCAGGGACCAAGGAATCCCACAGACCCTGGGGAAAGGCAGAAGGGATTGTGGGGGAAACGCTCACCTTGCTCTCTGTGCACCTTTGTAGCCTCTGGAGAAGAGCCCTTCCCTGCTCCCAGCCTCTGTCCCCCACCTGAGAGCCATGTGCAGGCACGAGGATCACAGACTTGAAATTGGCACAAGTGTGTGGACCAGAGTGGGCCACATCTGCACAGAGAAGCAGGCTCTGCCTCCTTGGCTCTTGCATCCCCACGGAGTGCTAAGCTTGAGTGCAGAGAGTGTTCTAGATGTTTCTGGCCCGAAGAGCTAAGATGGAGAATCTCTTTCATCGGCTGTGCTAAAAATCACCCCAGGAAAGGCCAGCTCTGTTTAGACACCTGTTCTTTTCCCCTGTGTGAACCTTTCTGTCTGGGTTTGCGCAGGGGGCCCTTGGGAATGTTCTTTGGGGTTGTCTGGTCCTTGCCCCAGCAGGCAGGACTTTGTGGCCTGGGACAGTGACTTGCCTAGACCAGAATGCGTGTGTTCGCTTGGGAGAACACTGTGCACCCTGGCCAGGCGCCTGGGCTGGAGAGGAAAGGGAAGTGTGGAGAACTTGACAGGCCAGCCAAAAGGCTGGGAGAGGTTTGTGCTGTGGCAGCTGCTCAGGCTCCCCACCTCGCCTGCACCAGTGTCTGTCTCCCCTCCTTCCACTGGGCGGCAAGAGGTAGTGGGAGAAACCCCATGATGCTCACTTAGGCCAACTGCCACATGGAGGCTGCTCCCCTCACTCACCAGGGGCCCTGGGCATTGAGTCCAAAACCCTGTGCCTCACTCCCTGTCATGTATTCTTCTAGCGTCATCTGATTTGAGCTGGGCTGCTCCTGGACTCCACCCTCTACCTCACCCCCCACCCCCACCCCCCCCCCATGCTATGATTCAGGCCTTGCTCTGTCTCCTGAATTGCTGTCACAGCTTACGGCATCCTCCCACCCCTCCCATTCCCTGCCAACCCATCCCCACCACTACCTGTGCCATCTTTCCAAAAGGCATACCTTATCGTGTCAGTCCTCTAGCTAACACCCTTCAGAGGCTCCTCAGGGTACAGGACACAGGGCAAACATTTTGGCATGTCATTCAAGGCCTTCCCGGTTTGGTCTAAGCTTGCTCTCCACTAAAAGGGATGACAGATAAAATGCAAGGATGCCTGAAATGTCAATTTCGGATGCGTGACAAATTATTTTTCAGTTTAAGTATGTCCCTTGCATTGTGTCCTACATTTTTATTTGCTAAATCTGCGAACCCTACTCCAACCTCATATCTATTCCTACTCATACGGCCATGAGTTATTAACATTTTGGTCAATGACAGGCCACATACATGGGGCAGGTAGCCCAATAGGCTATGCCACCTAGCGTAGGTGTGTAGTCAAATTTACCATGTAGGTTTGCATAATTACAGTCTCTGATGTTCACACAGCAACAAAGTAGCCGAAGGACACATTTTTGAGATGTATCTCTGAGCACGCAAGGCTATTTTAGGCCCTCATCATCACTCTGTTGGGTGACATCACCAGCATTCAAGCTGATCTCTTTGCCCCCGGTGGCTCCCTTTTCCACATCATCCTCCCTTTTGCCCCACCGTGTTGCTCAAACCATTCTCTCACTGCCAGTCAAAAATGCTCTGCTCTTTTCCCGCTGAGTCCAAATCCTCCCCCACCTCAAGGGCATCCTCCACGATGCTGCTTCTAAGTGTCTCAGTAGCAGTCACTGCTCAGGACTCGTGACACGCTCCACTGTCCTGCCCACCTTGTGGTTATGTCCTGTTTTTCAATGAGTCCTGCTGATCTCTGGAGAGTGTATTTTCTCAGTCAGATCATAAACTCCAAGAGGGCAGGCATCGTGCCTTGTCCCTTTGGTACTCTCCCTCCTCCCACCATGGCGTATGTGGGAGGGCGTCAATAAATGTAGGTTGGTTGAGCGATATTTTATTTGCTCTCTCACCAGACTGTAAGCTTCTCAGGGGCAGTGTCTGAAGTGCCTCGTGCAGTTCCATTTGGTTTAACAAATGTTTACTGAGCACCCATTCTGAGTCAGGATCTGTTTGCCAGGTGAGGCGAAGAAATGAAGAGGATAACATCTGTGCCCTCAAGGAACTCACAGTCTAGCTAGGGAGTTCCAATGTGTGTGGCTATCACAAGGCAAGGTGAGTTGTGCAGTAAATAGAGCAGATATAATGTAGAAAGTGATAACAGAGGTGAGGAACAGAATTTGGGAAATGGGATCTTGGTAACCTTACAGCAGAAGTAACGCTCCCTTGGGGGAAAGGGGAATACAAAGGCATGGTGGCAAGAAAGAGCAAGGTATCTGTTAGGGAACCATAAGAACTTCAAGAGCAAGGTCAGATGACCTTGAGCAGTAATGTGAAGTGGTTGGGTAGTGGTGAAGGGGTGCTGAAGGGTTATCCCCTGCCAGTTTTATTGAGCAATAATTGACATATGACATTGGGTAAGTTTAAGAGATGATTTGATATACATATATATTTCGAAATGATTACCACAATAAAGTTAGTTAACACAGCCATCACTAGTTGCCATTACATTCAAGGGTTTTAGCTGGTCAGACTTCTGTGTTATGAGAGGCGATCAAAGCCAAAGACAAAAGACCACATATTGCATGATTCCATTTATATGAAAAGCCCAGAAAAGGCAAATCCACAGAGCAGAAAGTGGATTAGTGGTTGTCTGAGGCTGGGGGTGGGAACGAGGACTGACTACTAATGGGCACAAGGGACCTTTTCAGGGTGATGGAAAGGTTCTAAAATTGAATTGTGGTGATGGCTGCATGACTCTGTGAATGTACAAAAATCATTGAATTGTACACCTGAAACAGGTGAATTTGACACCATGTAAACTATATCTCAATAAAACTGTTTCAAAATAAGAGACCATAAGTCTGGCCGCAGGGTGGAAAATGGATAGGAGTGAGGCAACTCTGGGTGTGTGTGGCAAGAGCAGTGAAGAAACTTCTGCAAAGGTCCAGGCAAGAGTTAGTAAGAACTGGTGCTAAGACAGTGGCAGCAAGACCGGGAGGTGGGGCTGGCGTAAGCAGACATTTAGGAGGTTCCATCAGTGAGAGTGGGTATACAGATTGCCTGCAGGGGCAAGTACGAGACAGAACAGTCTAGGGTGGCACTCTAGTCTCTGGCTTTGATAGGTGGGCAGGTGGTAGCAGCACCAAACCTCACAGCACCTTACTACAGTGCCTGGCCCTACACACATTTGTAGAATGAGTACACGAAGGGATAAAGCACATCCCTGTGCTCTTATCCTGCTCCATTGCTCCCTCTCTCCTGTAGGCTGGACCTTGTCCAGCACTGCCTGTTTGCAGTCGTGAAGCAGCTGGGAGATTCTGCTGCTCCTGGGTTCACTGCTCAGAAAACCTCACCTTGTCACGTCCCTTCCAGTCCAGAAACTACCTGGACATGCAAGAAATCCTTGGCCTAGGGCAGGAGGAACATTCCAGAATGAATGGCCACCAGGAACCTGCAGACTTTTGTCATGGGCTCAGGATACCATTCTTACACCATTAACTCCCACTCTTCCCTGGACTCTGCAACTCACCCACAGCACACTCTCTCCCCTCAGCAATCAGTGATGCAACACAAGTCCTCCGGACACAGAGGGCGCCTAGGCTTCCAATTAAGTTCCCAATGTATCAGTTACCTTGCCTGTCCACGGGATCCACATTCTTCTCTGAGTGTGCTCTTTGGACCACCTGCCTTGGAATGACTTGGAGTGGCGACTATCACACACGCAGATGACCAGATCTCACACCTGCCCCACTCAGTCGGAGTCTGCGGGACTGGCTAGGAGGAGTAGATTGTGCACGGTTCAGAAGTTCCCTGGGGGTTTCGAGACACGATCATATGGAATGAAGGAAAGTGTGCGTGTGGATTTCAGGTGCTTGTGGGTCTGCCATCCCAGCACACAGCCTCTGGTGGTCAGTTGATAGAGAACCTTCCCCCAAGTGTTCCCCCAACATGGGCATCCTTCTCTGTGTTCATCTTTCCACCAGCAAATGCACTCCTGCTGCTCCAATGCTAATTGGATTACCCTCTTGCACAATCTTCTGCCCCTCCTCCTTCGCCCATTAAATTTCCACAGGACAATCAGTGCTCAGTTGCTCTTTCCTCTGTCCTCTCGGGCACTCAGCACAGGCTGATGTGTGTGACAACTGGTTGTTTACATGTAAGCTCTAGAAGATTCCAGACCCAAGCCCCAGACCCAAGTCTAAGAAGACTAGTGCCTTTAGACTAGCAGAATCTAGGACAGGGCCAGGCATACAGCAGGTGCCGAATTGATATGCGGGGCACTGAGTCACTCATGAAAGGAGTAGGAAGAAGGAGTAACATAAACCAAAGTCTTCTGCATTTGGTTTTAGAAATAACCACATTTCAAGTCTTTCGCCGACAGATTTGCTGGCCTTGCTTGCCTGACAGTGAGCTCCAGAGACGATGGGGCCACAGTGATGAGGTAAAGGGCCATGGGGCTGGCTCTGTGTCTAGGACGGCAGCGAGCTTCACTCACTCCTTCAATCACCCAGTTTTTAGTGAGCTCTTCCTATGTGCCAGGCACCACATAAGGTACCAGAGATGAACTGGTGAAGAAGGCAAATAAGGTTCTTGCCCTCGCAGGGCTTACAGTTTAGTGGGGAAGGCTGATATCAAATAGTTAGGGAAAGTAGTATGGCTGTGGGAAGCACTATGAAGGAAACGAACGATGTCCCGTGAAAGTACATAATAGGAGAACTTGAATTCGCCTGGCTGGGTGGAGGAGGGATGCTGTTCAGTGAGGGTTTACCCAAGGAAGTGACCTTGAGCTAAGACCATAAGCATGACCAAGAGTTAAATAGGCAAAAACCCAGGGAAGTGCGTCAAAGGCAAAGGGTATAGCCAGGTGAGGATCCGAGGCAGTTAGAAGCTTGGCACATGGAAATGCAAGCTGGTTGGTGCGGCTGGAACGGAGTCTGGACGTGGGCGGCAGGAGGTGAGACTAAGCTGCTAGGAAGGGGCTTGGGGTCATAAGAGTCTGTATTATATTTAAAGTAGATGGGAGAGTTTTAAGCTGGGGAGGGCTAAGACATAATCTGTGTTTTAAAGAATGTCCCTGGTTTGCCGCATTGGTGATGGATTGAAGGGGGCAGGCATGGAAGCAGAGGGGCAAATTAGGAGGTGTTGATGGCCACCTGGTCTAGGGTGGAGGCTGTGGAAATTTCAGAGGAGTTCAGCCTTTACAGATGAGGGAACTGAGGCCCAGAGCAGGGGAGTGACTTGCCCCAGGTCACCCCGCCTCCTGGTCCTTTGCTCCCACCAGAGGGAGGTGAACAGAGAAGCAATCAGAGGAGGGTAAGTGCATTCTGCTAGATGAGCTTGCTGGTGCCTCGCGGCAAATCTGGGTTCTGGAAGCGATGCAGACACAGGGAGTGGAACGGCAGTGAAGCAATTGTGCTGTTCTGCCATCCGTCGTTCAGGAGGCCCTGTGGTTCCACAGCGTTCAGTTACAGATCCCAACCTTGTTTAGTCTGGCTGTTGCTCAGCCAGGAGCTAAATCCTTACTAGCCAGTTCCTTCCTGCCTCCATAGTATAACGAAGTGCTGAGCTGGGCAGAACTCCCAGTGCTCCTGGGTCTCAGAGCTAGGGAGTAGCAACCTCATGCAGGGCCACGTGAGGTCAGGAAGGCGGGGCCTGCACACAGGAGCTTGCATGGGATTGGCTGCTCTTCGACACACCACTTCTGTGGCCAGCCAATCACAAAAGGCACAGCATCCTTGCTTGCCTCTGGCCGCCTTCTCCCTCTATGCTATCCTTGTGAAAGCCACAGAACTTCCCGCCACAAAGTGAGCAGGGGAGAGAAGTTCCTTCCCTCCGCCGCGCCACACCCAGCCCAGAAGGCCTTCGGGAGAGGCGCCTTGCTCACAGCAGAGGAGGAGTGTTTTTCCCAAAGTGAAGCATTTGCTCTTTAGGGAGAAGTCCGTTGAGGACCAATTAGGGAGAAATGACTCCAAGGATTGAGCTGAAGTAGCCTCGGGTGTAAAGGATCATAAAAACAATCCCAGACGGGGAATTCTCACAAGGTGTCACCTGCTAGTCAATGTTGGTACACACTTACATGGCATTTGCCATCTTCCCTACCTGGGCCCCAGGGGTCTGGCCTCTCTCACCTCCTACACAGCTGCCTTGGGAGTGTGGTTATTCGGGCAAGATAGGCAGGCGCCGTGGTGAATGGGAAACAGTCGGAACAACTTTTCTAATCCTAGTTCTTTCATGAACCAGTTGGACAACCTCCTTCTAGGTCCATTTCCTCTTCTAGAAAAGGAGGGGTCCAAGGGAATGTTCTCCAAGATCATGTCCAGTTGTGACATGCTAGGAGTCTGATAACTGTTAAGCACCAGATACCAGGCTAAGTGTTCCGTTAAGCACCAGGCCTAGCTTCATCCCCACACAACTCCCAGTGGGTAGATACTGTTATGTGTGTCCCCCTGCTCTTTACAGAAGAGGAAAATGAGCCTCAGAGAGGTTATGTGACTTACCCGGGAACACACAACTAGGGAGAGATAGAGCCAGGATCTGATTTCGGGTTTGTCTGAGTTCGCATCCTACACTCAGAACGACTTTTTAAAACAGCAACTTTATAGGCTCTGCATTGTCCAAATTGCCCTCAAAATCCTGACAAGTTGGGGATGCTCAAGAGGAAAAATGACCTTGTCTCTCCGTTTTACTTTTGGGCCTGACTTGTTGGTAGCAGGTGGACACTTTGCTGCTATTAGGTAAAAGGTCAAGAGGCCTCTTTTAATTAGTTCCTGGCAATGGTACATGGTGGGGGATCCTGAGTCCCCAGGGGGAGGCAGGAGGGCACTAAGGGCTGGGAAAGTTAGCAGGAGGAATACCTCATGAGCGCATCGCCCACTTTATAGCCTCAGATTCCTCCCTTGGGTTCTGCAATGTCAAATACTGGATGGGTTCTCAGGCCTATACGCTAATGATATTAATGAGGGCTGGGGAGTCTAGTGAAAATTTAATGGACGAGCATAAAATGTTTCACAGACTCTGTCTGCACAAGTTCTTTTGAAGGTCTGCACAAAGCCGCGAGGGCTGCTTGGAACTCTCTGTCCAAGGAAATTATTAACCCTCCTCATTTCTGGAGAACGAGGCAATCTGTTTATTAAATGCCTAAATTAAAGGGATACAGTGCAATTGGGGGTTTTCCACCATAATTCATCTGAGGCTCTCAGTCAGGGAAATTCGAGCCTGGGGCTGACTGGCTTCCTGACCACTTCCTGCTCCCAGGCTTCCTCCAATCCTGTGCCTCTAATAAGTTCAGGTTGTTTAGAGTTCAGCTCTAGTTAACTCTTTGATGTCTGGGTGGACAAATCACAGTTAAAGTCTATGAACCACTTAATGTGCATCAAAGATTGGCCAAAGAAGCAACTGTTTCAGCGTGAATGCTTCTGTTATAAGGATCAAATGAGATAGTGAGTGTGTGTGTGTGTGTGTGTGTGTGTGTGTGTGCGTGTGCGCATGTATATATCTGTGTGTGTATGTGAAAGCACTTAGTGATCCTTGAAGCAGAGTAAATTATTTTTATTATTATTTTTCTCAATAGAATGGCTTATTTATTTACAAGATGGATGCCTGTCCTCATTAAGGGCCTTTGAACAAACCAAATTGGTACTTGTTGAGCCTGGAAAAGTACTAAACTTTTCTCCTACTTCCTCCTGAGTTCCTCAGCTAATTGACACTGATTAAGAACCTCCTGATAGGCCTGCAGCCTTGTGCACTTAGAGCTAGGGCAATTTGCTTTTTGTTTCTCCACAAAGAATGTGAAAGGCAGAAGATGCAGGAGCAGTTCCAGTAACGTAGGGTTTAGTTTTGTCCACTGCTCCACCCAGAATGGGAATTCTCAAGGGGCAAGATTGTGTGCTGAGTGGCTGAGGGGCCTTTGTGAATGCTGGGATGGATCGGTCACAAAGGTCAGTTAGAAAGCCGGGTTGGTTAATGTCCTAAGGAAAACCCTCTTCCAAAATTGCCAAAAGTGGTTCTCACACATTCCTGCTGGAAAAAATATTGATACAACCCATTTAGAGGGGAATTTGATAATCTCTCATAAATTATATATGCATTTACCTTTTGACTCACCAATCCCCTATCTAGGAATTCACCTTGGTGAAACACCTCCAACAATATGGAAACATATATGCATGAAGCTTTTCATTGCCTACAATTGTGTACAAAGTATATTTTGTACAAAATAACCCAAATACCCATACATAACAGAATAATTGAATAGATTTTGGCAGCAGCACAGAATGGAGTACTATACAGCTATAAAAAGAACAAGGTCAACTCTCTGTGAACTGATAGGGAGTGATTGCCGGGATATGTTGCTAAGTCCAAAAAACAAAGGGCAAAAAAGTATCTTTAGTATGCTTCCTTTTGTGTGAGCGGAAGGGGAAGTAAGAAAGTACAGATGCATCTGCTCATTTGTACAAAAAGAGACACGGGAAGAATAAACCGGAAACAAATAGAATTGTTTACCTGTAGAAGTGGGTGGGGATAGCACCTATTAGGTGCTTACTAGGTATTTCCTGAGAGTGAGTTACAGGTGCTGTAGAGGACACAGCAGAGGAAATGATAGATTTCACCTGGGTATATCAGGAAAGCTTTCTATCGCTGTTATTGAAAGATGAATATGTGGTTCCCAGATTGATGGTCACAACAGGGTGATTATTCCAGATAGAGGGAAGAGTTATAAACAAAGGTCCAAAGGAGGAGATAGCCTGGTATGTAAAGTGGCTGGAGCATTGGGTGAGAGGGTGATTGATTTGAGAGAAGCCTGGAGAGGGCAGGCAGGAACCAAAATGTGGACTTCCCTTCATGCCGTGGTAGGGCGTTAGAATTTTATCCTAAGTGAGATGAGAAGCCATTGGAATATTTCAGCAAAGGAGTGACATGGGCCAATTTCTGCATCCTTGATCTATAATCTGTGATCCCTTCCTCTGTCTGTAAAGTGGGGTGTGGACTGATGGGGGAAGAGAGTGGAAGAAGGGAGGCCAGCAAGGAGCTATTGTAGCCATCTAGGTGAGAGAGGCTGGAGGCTGGGGCAGGAAGGTAGAAGTAGAGGTGGAAAGAGATGGTCATATTTTGAAGGATAAGTTGATGGACTGGGTGTGGAGGAGGGTGAAAGAGAAAGAAGAGGCTGAGATAGTTCTCAGATTTCTGGCTTAAGTGTGTGGGTATCTGATGCAGCCATTGAGAAAGATGGAGAGCATAGCAGAAGGAGCAAAATTTGTGGAGAAGAGTCATGAGTCCCCATGGATGTATCATGTGGGAGGTGTCAGTGGGACACCTGGAAGTTGGATATGGGGGTCTGGAACTCAGGAGTGAGGTCTGGGCTGTGACCATAGAGACAGGACCACATGGATGGAAACTGGAGGGGAAAAAAAGACTAAAGTGGGAGAACACGCTACTGCAGTGAGAAGAGGTCTGAAGAACAGCAAGGTAAAAGGGGCAGAGAGGAAGACTGCGGAGATAGAAGAAATGGTCATAGAGACAGGAGGCTTGGGAGAGGAAGGGTCAAGAGGCCAGGGAAAGGGAATTGCAAGGGGAGCTAGCTCAGCAGTGCTTGGGGATGGAGGGAGCGGGGCCGGAAGAAAAAAGCTGAAAAGTGTCTGTTGGGTTTGGTGTTCATTTTTGATCTTTGAGCAGATGGGGGTGGCAAAGTCAAACTGGGGAGTAAGAGGGAAGCAGGGGTGTGCAGTCAGTTGTGGGGGCAGTGATGGGGAACTGGAGGGTGAAGGGTTGGAAGAGAGTTTTACAAAGATAAGAGACTGGGTGAACCCATTTAGCTCCAGAGAATGAGTGAGGAGAAAGGCAAGTCTGAAAACACAGAAGAGGAAAGAATCAACCAGCAAAGCCAGGTGGGGGTGCGGCCTAGGTGACAAGGAGGGTCCAGGGAATGTGGTTGGGGTGACCTTTTTTGAATGGTTACTTCTCATGAAACAATTTTCAATGCGGAGGATACAGCGAAGATCAAATTATGCACACGTGAGTTGGGGCTCTTTGCAAACGGTGTAGTGGGCCGTAATCGCGGGCTCGTTCAAATAGAACCCGAGTCTTAATCACAGGCATCTGGAAAGGACTGTGCTGACGAAGGCGCTGCTGCCCTCTGCAAACTGCCAACAGCGCACACTTCGGGCATGTTTGCACAGACACAAACACAGTTTAGTGTACACGTGGGAGCCCATGACATTAATCAAGGTAAAAAGTCTCCCTTAAAATAAATGATGAGACTTTACAATGAATGAATAGGACCTGGTTAATGGGTTTGCCAATGGTTCTTTCATGCTCTGGCCCTTGGGAGTGAGAAGACTGAGAAGAGGACAGGGGGAGGCATCAGGCTCCTGGTTTCCACCTCCCTGGGTGCCCCCTAACCCTGAAGCTTCAGCAGAACGTGGGGCAGAAGTGAGGCGCGGGTGTGCAACAGCGCTGATCTTTTGCTAAGCAGAGAGGCCACCTGGTCATTGCCTTTGCACTGCAGAGATGAAGGAGCGATAAGACATTCTGTCCACTTGCAGACAGTGGGACCTGTAAACTGTTTCAGAAGCATGCATGCAAGTTACTGTCTAACTGAAAAAACAATGCTGATCCTTGCTCCGTAACGTGATACACCTTGGACAGAGAAGCAATCATTTGATTTTGACCCAGGCTCTGCTGTGACTTTAGACAGGTGCCTTCTGCTCTCTGGACCTCAGCTGCTTCATCTGCCAACTCAGTAGAATGGACAGATGATCTCGAAGGGATCTGCCACCACACTCTTCTACATTTTTTAAATTAATAGATGGTTTTCTCCCAGCAGTTTTAGGTTCACAGCAAAATTGAGTGGCAAGTACAGAGTTCCCATTTACCTCCTGCCCCCACACATACACAACCTCCTCCACCATGACACCCCACCATCATTATCACCCAATTGACACATCATTATCACCCAAAGTCAGTAACAGTGTAGTACATTTTATGGGTTTTGTATATGTGTGTGCAAATGTATAATGACATATATTCACCATTATGGTAGCATACAGAACTGCTCTAAATCTACGTTTTGCTGATTCATCTCTCCCTCCTCTCAACTCCTAGCAACCACTGACTTTTTTTTTTACTGTCTCCATAGTTTCATTTTCCAGAATATCATATGGTTGAAGTCATACATTATGTAGCCTTTGCAAATTGATTTCTTTCCTTTAGTAATATGCATGTAAGCTTCCTTCATGTCTTTTCGTGATCTGATAGCTCATTTCTTTTTAGTGCTGAACAATGCCCCATTGTCTGCATCTTCCGCAGTTGATTTATTCATTTAGCTACTGAAGAACACCTTGGTTGCTTCTAAGTTTTGGCAATGAATAATTATGGAATTGTTATTTTTAGCCTATTGATGTGATCAATTGCATTAATGTGATTTTTGAATGTTGAGTTAGCCTTGCATATCTGGGATAAATTCCACTTGGCTATAGTATATAATCCTTTTTATACATTGTTGGATTTGATATGCTAATTTGTTGAGAATTTTTGTATATGTGTTCATGAGAGATATTAATCTACAATTTCCTTATAAAGTCTTTGTCTACTTTTGGTATTAGGATAATACTGCTGTTAGAGAATGAGAAAGTTGTTTTCCCTGCTTCTATCTTCTGGAAGAAATTATAAAAATTTGGTATGAGATCTTTCTTAAATGTTTGGTAAAATTCACCAGGTAAACCATCTTGGCCTGATGCTTTCTGTTTGGGAAGGTGATTAATTATGGAGTCAATTTCTTTAACAAATACAGGCCTATTCAGATTATTTCATCTTGTGTGAGCTTTAATAGAGTATATGTTTCAAGGAATTGGTCCATCTCATCTAGGTCATCAAATTTGGGGCACAGAATTGTTCATAATATTATTTTATTATCATTTGAATGTCCATGGGATCTGTCGTGATGGCCCTCTTTACTTTCTGACATTAGTAGTTTGTGCCTTCCCTCCCTCGCTCCCCCCACCTCTCTTCTGTTAGCCTGACAAGAGGTTTATCAATTTAAAGCTCTTTCCACAAAACTAACTTTTGGTTTTGTTGATTTTCTCTACTGATTTCCTGTTTTCAATTTCATTGGTTTCTGCTGTTTGTTATTGTTTATTGCCTTCTGAATACTTTGGGTTTAACTGCTCTTCTTTTTCTAGTTTCCACAAATGGAAGCTTAGATTTTTCCCCCTCTTTTCTAATACAAGCATTCAATGCTATAAATTTCTCTCTAACCACTGTTTTCACTGCACCCCACAAATATCAATAAATTTTATTTTCATTTTCACTTGGTTCAAAATATTTTTAAGTTTCTCTTGGGATTTCTTCTTTGACCTATGTGTTATTTAAAGTGCGTTATTTAATCTCTATGTATTTTGAGGTTTCCTATCTAACTTTCTGTTAGTGCTTTGGAGTTCAATTCCACTGTGATCTGAGAGCAGACATTTTATGATATCTAGTCTTTCAAGTTTGTTAAGGTGTGTTTTATGGCCAAGTATACAATGTATCTTTGTGAATGTTCCATATAAACTTGAGAAGAATGTATATGTTGCTGTTGTTGGAGTAAGTAGTTTATAGCTATCAATTATATCCAGTTGATTGATGGTGTTATTGGGATCAACTGTGTCCTTACTGATTATGTCTGACTGCTGGATCTGTCCATTTCTGAGAGAAGGGCGCTAAAGTCTCCAATTGTATAGTACATTCATCAATTTCTCCTTGCAGTTCTATCAGTTTTTGTCTCATGTATCTTACCACTATGTTGTTGGGTGCATATACGTTAAGGACTATCATGACTTCTTGGAACTGGCCCCTTTATCACTATGTGATGTCTCTATCCCTGATCAATTTTCTTGCTCTGAAGTCTTCTCTGTCTGAAATTAATGTCACTACTCCTATCTTCTGTTGATTGGGGTTAGCACAGTATATTTCTCTTTGTCCTTTCCTTTTAATCCATGTGTCTTTATATTTAGAGTAGGTTTCTTATATACAACATATAGTTGGGTCTTATGTTTTAATCCACTTTTCCAATATCTGCCTTTAATCACTGTATTTAGATCAATAATGTTTAAAGTGATTATTGATAAAACTGAATAAATATCTCTCATATTTGTTACTGTTTTCTATTTTTTCTCACACTTTTTCTGCCTTTTGTGGTTTTAATTGAGCATTTTGCATGATTTAATTTTCTATCCTTTCTTTTTTTTAAGATTTATTTATTTATGCATACAAGCTGGGGTGTGGGCCAAAGGTGTGGGGTGGTGAGAGGATTCACCAGAGACAGAGAGGGTAGCAGAACAGGCAGATCTACTGAAATACACTGCTGAGGGGAACAGTGGGTGAGGCAGGAGAGGCCTGCTGCACCATGTGGGAAGCTCCCTGGCCAGGGATCGAACTTGTGCTGCAGTGGCTACGGATAGCTTAATAGTGCTGCGCTTAACCCACTATGCCACCAGGGAGGCCCAATTTTCTATCCTTTCTTAGTGTATCAACTATACATTTTTTTTGGTGGTTGCCCTAAAATTTGCAATATACATTTACAATCAATCCAAGACCACTTTCAAATAACACTACACTATTTCATGTAAATATCTTTTAATAACAAAAAGAATCTTATAACAAAATATTCCTAATCCTTTATCCTGTCCCTTGCATGTTTGCTATCACATTTCACCTATATATAAACATATAAAATCAAATGCATTATTGCTGTTGTTATTTTGAGTAAACTGTTTTCTGTTAGGTCAGTTTAAGAATGAGAAAATAAAAGTTTTGATTTTACTTTCATTTGTTCATTTTTGGTTCTTTATGTAGATCTGCATTTCTGACCTATTATAGTTTTCCTTGCCATTTAAGAATTTTTAACACTTCTTGCATGGTAGGTCTACTGGCAACTAATTCCCTCTATCTTTCCTTCTTTGAGAAAGTCTATTTTTTCTTCACTTTTGAAGAATAATTTTGCAGGATTCAAAATTCTCTGTTGGTGCCTTTTTCCCCCTCAACACTTTAAATATTTCACACCATTCTCTTCTTGCATGCAAGTTTTCTGAAGAGAAAAATATAATCCTTACATTCCTTTATAAGTGAAGTATCCTACCTGTATCTCTGACTTCTTTCTTTCTAGAATTTTTCCTTTGTTTCATTTTCTTGAAGTTTGAATGTGGCATGCCCATGTCTGGTTCCCTGGGCGTTTGTTCTGCTTGTGTTCTCTGAGCTTCCTAGATCTGTAGTTTGGTGTCTGATGCTAGTTTGAGGGGGCGGGTATTTTTCAATATTTTCTCCTCTTCTTTTCTCTTTCTTTTCCTCTAGCATTACCACTACACATATGTTATATCTTTTGCGGCAGTTGTTCCATAGTTCTTGGATATTCTGTTCTGTGTTTTTTTTTGTTTGTTTGTTTTTCCCTCTCTGCTTTTCAACTTGGGAAGTTTTTATTGTCATATCTTCGCGTTGAGATTCTTTTCTCAGCTGTGTCCAGTCTATTAATGGAACCCACCCAAGGCATTCTTCATCTCTGAGTGTTTTTGAACTCTAAAATTTTTTATTCCTTCTTAGACTTTTCAACTCTCTGTTTATATTATCGAACCTGTTCTTGCAGGTTGTTTACCCGTTAAAAACCTCAGCACATTAATCATAGTTTTAAAAAATTCCTAGTCTGATAATTCCAGCATTCCTGCCATATCTGACTCTCTTTCTCATGCCTGTTCAGTCTATTCAAACTGTGTTTTTTTGCCCTTTGGTGTGTTTTATAATTTTTTGTTGGATGGTGGACAAAAGGAACTGAATAGGCCTTTAGTAGTGTGGTGGGAAGATGTGGGAGGGGAAGTGTTCTACAGTCCTATGATCAGGATTGAGTCTTCCAGTCATGCTGTGCCCCCAGACTGTGAACTTGATTAGTGCTTCCAGATTCTTTTGCCCTCTTGGGTGGGACAGGATGGTTAGAGCGGGCTGGAGTTGAGTATTTCTCTACCCCTCTATGGAAGGCTGGAGCTGAATATTTCCTTTCCCCAGGTGGGTTAGGCTGTGATATAAACCCAGCAGGTCAGGCTCTGGTAAAATAACTTTACCTGAGATCAGGCTTTATTAAGAACAGAATTCTTTGCTCTAACATATTTCAGAATGGTGACTTCTCTTCTCCCCCTGCCAGAAGCAGAAGGGACTTTTTTCTAATATTCACTTGGAGGACCGGGTGGAGCTTCTGGAGTTAACATTCATGGAAGCGTGGGGGCTTCCTTTAGGTCTGGGCGCCTTTGATTTTTCAAATCTCAGGCTTGTCCACGTTGACCCATCAGCATTTCTTCATTTACAGTTCAGATTTTCAGTACTGTCCAGTGCTGATCCTAGGAGGTTTCTGCTCTCTGTTACGATTCTTCGTATTCTTGTCTAGCTCTCCAATTTGAGTCCAGTTTTACCTGTGACCTAATTTATCTCATGGATCTAAGAAGAGTTGTTGATTTTTAAGCTTTTTACTTGTTGTTAGAATGGAGTGATGACTTCCATGCTCCTTACATGTGAGACCAGAAACTGAAAGTCTGTGTATGCATGTACAATTTGTCTTCTTGACAATTTATAAGTTCTGTGAGGACAGGAACCTTGTCTGCCTTATGCCTCTTATATCCTCAGTGTCTACTACAGTGCTTGGCACACGGTAAGTATTCAATGTTCAATAATGTTCAATGACAAAAGCGAGGGCCTGGGAGTCAGAAGTCCTGGACTGTGTGATCTTGGGCAATCCCCTTCCTCTCTCCCAGCCCCAGCTTCCTCTCTCTGAACTTATTCTTGTTTGCTTCTCTTCTGTCTCTCTCCCTCCACTAGAATGGAAGCTCCAGGAGATCAGGAACCTCACCTGTCAGATCCCGAAACACAATAGGGTCTTTATTAATATTTGTTGAATGAATAAATGAATGCCTGAAAGATTGAATCTATAAAAGGAAGATTTGGTCCTGGTAATTTGATGGTAGGGGTTTCTGGGAACTTTCCCTTTCCCATACCCTAATGAGGTGCCTGTCAGGGCTAGTTTTACGTATGCCTTTCTAGGAGAGGAATGCAAATAGGTCACATCGGTTAAGATGATCAGAAGTGTATGGAAAAACAACTTGCCGAACTTTGGAACTCAGCAATTCCCTTTGTGTCGCTCAGGAGAACACAGGCTGTGTTCCAACATGTGTGTCTGACAGCAGTGTGTGGCTTGGTGCTGAGCCCTCCAAAACCACATAGACTTCGGGTAATGTGACCCAATTCCTTGGTTTTGCAAACAACGGGGTGTGCAACTGGGAGAAGAGAACACACTTATTTACAAGTTTCTTCCTAAGGGCAAAAAACAGAATGTTCAGCATTCGTGGGAGGGGCGGGAGTTGTGTTCTGCCTGAGGAATTCTTACTCCCTGGATGGGCAGGGTCAGGGGACAAACTTCCATAGTTTGGCCTGGCACCAGAATGGGTCCTGCCCAGAGGCAGGAAAAATGTTTTCGTTAAGTCCTAATCTCCCCGGAAGTTTGTAACAACGCCCCAGTGGCCCAATTCAGACTTGAAGGTGCAGGTTGAAGGTAATTAAGCTGTAGGACCTTCAAAGGAAACTTTGGTAGAAGGGATCAGTTAGTATCTATCCCCACTCCCAGGACCAAAGTTCTAAAAAGCCCCTTGCCTTTTGCTAATTGCAAGAGAAGTCCTCTGCAAGGCAGAAACTGTCCAGATATGGATGCCTTCGGAGTGAGAAGGGGCTTGCCGGGAGCATCTGTCATTCAGTGGCACATAGCTGGCTGTCATTCTCCATAGGGTTAACAACTGCTCTTCAGCAAGTTTGAAGACTTTTGAAATAGATCCTGTATTCCTGGTTCGGGGAACTGGATGTTATTGAACAATTTTACCCACAAAAATCTTTTAGTTCTGAAAATGCTGCATTCCCATAGAAAATAATCCCCTCAAATGAACTTCTAAAGGCAGCCTGTTTGTTCCAAGAGTGTGAGGTTGAAGGATGGAAGACAGCAGTGACTGGTGGATGGGGCTGCACTGACATACTTTAAGGGTTCTTCCAGCCCCAATATTTGAAGATTCTGTACTGCTGTTCCCTTTATGGCCACCAGAAACTAAGAGGGCCTTTTCTGGACTTTTGACTTTGGGTATGGGAACCCCAGATTTTGACCTGAGGTTGCCTATTCTAAGGATCACTATCCCTTTTTGCCTCTATAAAGATGTTTAAGAAGATAGTCTGTGCTCCCAGTTCCTGAGTCACTCTGGTGAGAGGCTTCTTGGTTACTCCCTGAGGCCCCTTTGGTTGAGCCATTGTGGGAAAACTGTTCTGCAGTGGCAAAGGGGTTTCCGACCCATTGGAGTAGGCACACCACCGGTGTAGAAGTCAATGGTCACAGACCCTTATATGAAGACTTTCTTATGCTCTCTTCCTTTTTTTCTTCTCCCTCCTTTCCATCTCTCAATATACGCAATCACCCGAAGAAGAAACTGCTGGTTGTACCTCAAACTCATTTTTCTCTTAATAACAGAAACTTACATTTGCGTGAGGATGGCGATATACCCATTTAACGAAGGCTTTCTATTGTTGTTGTTGTTAGGCATGACCAGGCTAAGTTCTAGCCAAATAAGCAGAAGTGTCCTGCAGTATTTCTGGGAAGTGTCCTCAAGAGGAGGAAGCAATTTTTCTTTCCCTTTCTCTTTTCTGCTCTCTGGATTATAGATACAATGCCTGGAGCTTGAGCAGCCATTATGGGCCATGAGGCAGCATGGCGAAGCAGCAACATGGGAGAAGTTTGGGTCCCTGGTGAGCATGCAGTGGTGAACAAAATAGGTATGGATACTGCCCTCAGGTAGCTTCCAGAGTAGTAAGGCAGACAAAAACATGAGAAGTAGTTATTACAATCTGGGATAAGTACAATGAAAGAAACAATAGTGGTGAAACTTCTTTAGACATAGTTATGGATGAAAGTCTCTCAGAAGAAGGGAGAGAACTGAAGAGTAGGGCTAGTCATCCAAAGAATGGGGCGGCAGTGCTGGTGGGAGCAACCTGAGCCCAGGGAACCATATGCACAAAGACTCTGCAGTGTGGCTAAGGAAAAAAAGAAATTCAGTAGGGGTGGAGGTTGATAAGAGCAGGGGAGTGACACTTGGAAATGTTGAGACGAGACAATCAGCAGAGCCAGAACACGTAGGCACTTGTAGGCCTTGGGAAGGAGTTTGGACTTTATTCTAAGAACAATGATAAGCCATTGATAAGCTTAAAGCCAGGGAACACCAGGATCTGATTTTTCATTAAGAAAGTTACTCTGTCTGTGGTGTGGAGCTGGACAGGGTCCACAGTGAAGCAGGGAGACCGATGTTTGTCTCCATGTGAGAGAGGAGAGATGAGCAGGAGTGTGCGCCCTTCCCCAACAGCAAGACTTGCCCTGCTTTCCCCTCCAAACTCCCAGGTGTCTCCTTTGCCACCTCCATATGGAGATATGAAATGAGCTCCAGGAGGACAGAGCCCATATGCGATCTGCTCTGTGCCTGGCACACAGAGAGACCAGGTAGTGGCAATGGGACTGGAGAGAAATAGAGTGATTTGGGGCATGAAATGGAGATCAAGTGGACCTCACCAATGTATTGAACATGAGGGGGTGGGAGGAGTTGTGGGTTCTGGTGTGAGCAGCTATGAGGATGGTTGTGCTTTGCACAGAAATGGAGTGCACTGTGGGAGGTGGGAGTCAAGACTTTGATTGTTGTCACGTAGAGACTTACATACTTGTGAAAAATGAGCTCTCCAGTTGACAGTTGCATATTTGAGTCTGGAACTCAAGGGAACACTTAGGACTGGAGACAGAAATTTGAGAGATGTTTCTTAAGCCCTTAGGAATACATGGAACTGAGGAAGAGTGTGGAGGGTTGAGCTCAGTGACACCCCAGGGGTGAGAGGAAGAGAGCAACACACCACGGTAACTGAGAAGGAACCACAAAAGATTTGTCTACAGCTGTCATCCCCAACAGAATGTTTTAGAGTTTGAGGAAGCTGATAAATGGGAGCTCTTTTTTTCCGCCTGAAATCACAATCACTCAAGAGAGACATGCACACTAGTCAGACAGGAGATAAGAATATTGTTTTTATTAATCATTCAGCTGTTCGGAGAAAGAGGAGTAGAGTTGCTGCTCAATCGGCCTGCTAATATACCCTACTCCCCAATTAGTTAAATTTACCCAGCCTATCCCTGCCACAGATGGATGAGCACAGGCCTCCCCTGCTGAGCCTGCCTTACTAGAGCTGCTGCGGGGGGTCAGAGCAGCTGAGAGCATGCATTCTGCGCAGGCTGAGAGAACCCAAAGGGTGGGCAGAGAGAATCGGGCGATGCTAAGTGTGCCCTGCTCCCCCTTCCAAATTCCCCAGCCCATCTACTTTGCAACCCCTATATGGAAAAATGAAATGAGCTCCAGGGGCAAGGTCCATGTCTCATCTGCTCTAGGCCTGGCACACAGTAGGTGGACATTGCTGAATGAATGGATCCAGATGGCAAGATGGGAACAAACCTCAGAATTCATCCAGGAATCACCTGGGGTGCTTAAAAATGCCCACCATCGCCCAGGCCAATTTTATCAACATTTCAGGGGAGGGAGGTGAGGTTCAGGCATCAGTATCTCTTTAAACCCTCTCCAGGTGGTTCCAATGTACAGACAAGTTTAAGAACCACTGCTTTGGTCCAGTCCTTCATTTTACAGTAGGGGACACTCAGGCCTAGAGCAAGAGGACCATCTGTAACACTGGGCCCTGTTGTCAGCCCCGTGAGTGTCTGGGACAAGCATGTTTCTCTCTCTGAGCTTCAGGGGCTTCCTCTGGGAAATGAGGAGCTTGAAACAGTTGATCTTCAGCACCTCTTCCAACTCTAACACTGTGTTACTCTTGTCTCTGGCCCAGGTGTGACTTCAGTCACTGGGGCATGGCTTGTGCCTCAAGTTGCCCTGCACAGAGGTTAGAGAGTTACCTGGCAGGGGAGATACCATGAAGATCATGTTTTACACTCGAAATGATTGGGCTCTGAATTGCAATGGACAGCAAAGATGTGATATTTGGGGACAGTTCAGGACCCACAGAATCAGTCTTTAATGGAGAATTTGTCCTGTCTCCTCTTAGGTGGTGGCAGTGGGAAGGTGGCCGGTGAGACATCTCTGAAATAGCAGAGACACCCGGCTGAGGAAGTGTCAGTGGGCTGGGGCTGCACTTTTTGCTCACACCCCTAATTCTTGTCTTCCCCTGCTCACTCACTCCGATTCATCCTTTCCATTCCTTTCCTGCCCTCTCCACTTATTTATACCAACCACAAGTCTTTTAAAGGCTGGTCCCTCTGACTACTTAAGCCTCCTCATTAATTCCACCCATCTTTTTTGGTCTCAAAAAGTGGATATTTCCTTAGAAACTTAATAAGAACTAGATATGACAATGAATAGAACCTAGAGACTGGAAGAGAAACCCAGGCGTGGAGCAAAGAAGTAATGTGTACAAATCTCACAGGTGGATGGCTTTTCCTGGCCCAGATAACTGCTAAGCTCCTGGCTTAGAAAGGAACCTGGGTAGCCATCTTGTTTGGCAAATTGAAAAATAGGTCTGGAGGTGCCAGTGATATGCCCAAAGTCATACCGCTTGCTGGGCAAAAACTAGGACTAGGCCCCAGGACTCCTGACCTCCCTTACTAGAATTCCTCAGCTGCCTCGCTCTTGTTCAAAGTGACCTTTAGGGACTAGTTTACTTTTCTAAGTTGGTGGGGCTTGTGGTAAAGACCCTGAAGAAGGAATGTCCAAAGGAATAGACAGAAAGATAAAAATGCAGAGCTCATCAATAGACAAGGTTGCCTGTGGTTTTCCTGTCTGTTTCTTTGATACCTGCCCAGTGCACCCTTCCTTCTCCCTGCCAGGACCTCCCTGTGGGTGGCTCTGGGCCTTCTGCTTGGCGCCCTTGCTTCCCCCTTCATGGGTGCACAGCCACTGGTAGCGTTTCAGCTCTGGTGACAAGAAGACACGTCCACATTTGCTGCCTCAGCCCTGGCCTGAGCTAGTTCTGGGGGATTTCCATATGCTTAGCTCAGGCAGAATTTAAAATTGGAATCCATCTTCCCTCTGAAAATCTGCAGCCTCTTCCTACACCTCCATTTCCTTCGGTGCTTCCATAGTCTTCCGATTCCCCTGACTTAAAATGTTTGTGTCATCGGAGGCCAGGGGAAGGTGTACGCGGCGAGGTGGTATTTAAGGGCTCTAGAGTTTCGGTTTGGGAAGATGAGAACGTCCTGGAGATGGATGGCGGAGGTGGTCACATGATGTGATGGATTTAGTGGCACTGGACAGTGCCCTTGTAAATGGTTGCAATGGTAATTGTGTGATGCGTATTTTACCACAATGGAAAAAAAACACAAAACAAAAATATCTTTCATGGCATCCTTGACTCATGGCTACTTTGCTCTCCCCCATCGCCCGCCCCCAAACTAGTTCGTCACCAGGTCATGCTGATTTGGGATTTAGTGGGAGGTACTCAGACGTTCACATATGCCCACATCACTAGGGAAGCTTGCATGAGTTACTGATCCCTGAGCCCCAAGCCCCCAATTTAGTGTGAGGCTGGGTTCTGCAGCCTGCATTTTAAACAAACTTCCCAACAAAGCTGATGTGATCGGCCGCAGGCCGCACTTGGAGAGACACTGCCTTTCAGTGTTTTTCGGTTCTGTCTCCTTTCCGCCACCCCTCTCCTGCCCCGGCTGGCCCTCGTCACCTCACACCTGAATTACAGCAACAGCTGGCCTGCCTTCGGCTAGCCTTTCTCTACTCTAGCCCTTCCAGTTGCTAGGGCCCCTCTTCTGCGCATATCTTTGAAATCACATCACTTCCCTGCTCAAGTGCCTACCGTGGCTCCCTCGGACCTATTAGATCCTATCTCAATCCATTTGGCTGGGAGCCACCTAAGTTCGCCTGGTGGATGGCAGAGCTGAGCTTGCCATCATCCTTCAGCCTTCTCGCTCCTTCATCCTTCCCTGTTCGCTCCCGTCCCTCCAGGCTCACGAGTCATTAGCTATTTTTGAAATTCTCGTAGCTTTTTGTTTATTCCTTTTTAAATACTAATTTAATTTTAAATGTATTTATTTTTTAATTGAGGTGACATTAGGATCCCCCCCCCAATCAGGTATCACCACCGTAGAGCTCCCACCACCAAATCACCCATAGTCCATTGTGCTCCCTTCCCTCTTCGTTCTGACCTCTCCCCCACCTGTCATTTGTAATCTATGAGGCCCTCCGCTAATTGGGGTGGTCTCCTTTCCACCTCCCCCTCCCCGCCCTCAGAACACTTTTGGTTACGTGGTAGAATTAGCAAAACCCTTGACATTCCCTGGCCTGTTTCTCAGTGCCTCCATCTCCCCTCTCTCCCGGCTTAGCTCTGCCATCCACCAGCCTTATGATTTGGGGCAAGTTGCTTCACCTCCCTGTACCTCGGGGTTCCCATTTTCTCATCTGTAAGATGGGGATCTTACTGGTACATCCTCATAGGTCTGGGGAGAGGATTAAAAGAGGCAACAGATACAAAAGGGCTTGGAATAAGTGTCTGGCACAGAGTGGGTGCCAGGTAAGCGTTAGCGCTTTTATCGATTGCTCTTCTGGCCCCTTCCAGCTGTTTCCTTCCTGGAAATCATTTCAGCTTGGGAGAGCTAAGCGATGGGCTCTCGGGCAGAATTTGCCTGACCAGCAAGTGGAGGTGGTTAAGTATTAAGTCGTTGGGCTCCAGTGAGATTGTCTGCATGGCCACCTAAGGAACCAGGCTGCCGACGAAGCTTTAATTACGCCCATTAATTTCTAACCAAGTAGAAAGAGGGGAGGGGAGATTTGAAAGGAAGATTTTTTTTCCAGGATAAGTGAGATGTGAGGGATGACTTCAAAGCACCCCGAGAGGCCGCAAGCTGTGTGCCTTCCAGTCCTGTGGTCTTTCAAAGTCCTCCGGATGCCCCACAGCCTGTATCCTCATCTGCTTGGTCCCTGGGCGGCGAGAACACCTTCTCTGCTGCCCCTCCCGACTCGACGGCCTTGCGCCTTGCATCCCAGTGGCCCTTGTCTGTAAACAACCTTCTGCCTGCATTTCCATTCTACTTCTCAAATCCACCTCTCTGCTTTGGTGGCAAATGCAATATATTCCTTTAAAAGTCCCACTGAACTCACAGTCACTGTTTGCCATTATATGCGTCTGCTTCCTCTCACTCAATGAGAGAAAGACATTTTGACATTTAAAAAATGTCACAAGGCTGGGAACCGGTGATTCCTGGGATAGCTGACGACCATGGGAGTAGCACCTTGACCCTCTGGCTCTGTTTTCTTGTCTGTCCAATGGAGGTAAATCATAACCGCCTCTTTCTCAAAGGGCAGGAGGCAGACTGTTCCCCATTCTCGAGGAGGGGTGCTGAGCAGTGCTCTTGTGATTCTTGTGGGAGGGGTACTTTGAGGGCTAGATCACAGACAGGCGGGCCCCGGCTGAGGGGGCCTCCCCGGGGGAGAGGGGAGAGTCGCTGCTCCTCCTCTTGTTCTTGTCCTTGTTCTGGGTGCAGCTGCTCTATCTGAGCCCAGAACCCCAAAGCCTGTGAAGGCCTTTCCAGGAGCACCGTGTTCTCTTGTCTGTCCCCACCCCGGCCTGGTTTGGGAACAACAACGAAGAGCTGCTCCTAGATGTGAGTAACAAACAGCCACTAGTTCCTCTTATCTAGTGAAGCAACTGCCGTGACCTCAGAAGTTGCAGTGTTTGTCTCTGTTTAGTGGGGTTGCCAAGGAAACAAAGTTCTCTCTTTCCCACTATGTGACTGTGGGCAAGTTTTTTTCCCCTTTTCTCATAGGGAACGTGGGATGACCAGCGAGGGCTCTGTGTTTGCTGGGCCCACTTCTGGGGTTCTTTTTTTTCATCTGTTAACTCTTACTGGGCTGAAAATTGGGTGTGGGAAGTCTACAGATGAGCTGAGAAGTCAAAAGTCTCTCAGCTCCTCTTGAAAGACAAGGGCTGGGAGTAACGGAGGGCTCAGGAGAGCCGGGTTGGGTTTGGGTCTGGGTCTGGGGTCTAAAGTTTGTGTCTGTTCCAGCAGCTGTGGAATCTGCACGCCATGACCAAACTGGCAGATGAAGACCATGAACTTGGCATCATGAATGAAGAGGTTAGGGGCTGGTGGGGAAATTAGGATTTGAGAGGCCAGCAAACAAGGGTGTGCAACATTCTGAAGAGTTTCGGTGGTTGGAAAAGAACAGGCCACCACGTGTGACTTTTATAGGAAGGAAGCATGGTATTTGGAATACGTTTGGGCAGTGATTGACACAGGGAGATGGCCAAGGCCTCTCTTTGAGGGGTGGGACTCAGGAAAATCAAGGAGCTTTGTTAAATTTGGGGTGTTAGGGCCTCCCTGGTGGTGCTACGGGTTAAGTCTCAGCCTACGAAGCTGTCCGCAGCCACTGCAGCACGAGTTCAATGCCCAGCCAGGGAGCTTCCCACATGGTGCAGCAGCCCTCTCCTGCCTCGCCTGCTGCTCCCCTCAGCAGTGGATTTCAGTCAATCTGCCTGTTCTGCTCCACAGTCTGTCTCTGGTGAATCCTCTCACCCACCCCCACACCTCTGGCCTCCACCCCAGCTTGTATTCGTAAATAAATCAATCTTAAAAAAATAAATAAAAAATAAATTTGGGGGTGTTAAAGGGATAGGTACACATACTCTAGGAAGCTGAGGTTGGACGGAGTCACTAGCATTGGGGTGACAGCCTCCTTGGCAACACAGCTCAGGGTCCAGGGTGGGTCCCCGGTGGGATGTGGGAGACACGGAATGCTCACTGATGAATCAGAGAAATGGCGGGATTCTGGATGCCACAGACACAGAGCCAGGTAAAGGGTCATGGGTGAGGATAACCCTATCACCCCAAAATCCAAGAAAGGTGAAGGGGAACTGGAGCCCAGACTCTTAGACCTGGCCTGCCCACACTGCGGGTGGGTTTTGTAAGTGAACTTTCCATGGTGCCGAAAGAGCAGCAGGGACCGAGAGCAGCTTTCTTCGTGGGGGTGGGCTGGGCTGGGCCAGAATCCATCCTTTTCTCGCCGAGGTCAGGGGCCTCACAGGGACGGTATTAAGGAGAATGCACTACGCCATCTCTGTGGGCATCTCCAGGAGAGGGAGAAGACCCACTTGTATTCATTCGGTTCCTCTCTTCTTGCTCCCTCACATGTGTGCTCTCCCTTTGGGCCTCTTTCGGGGTCTTTCTACCTAGCCACCCCTCAAGCTGAGGTTGGGTCAGCAGTCACCTTGCCACCCACTCCAAAGCTGTCACACGAGAGCAAGCGCGGGACCGAGGGGAATGAATGGGTGTGGGGTTGAGCCCCATTTTACCAGAATAGGACAACACCTGTGTTGTCTCGCCCCCCTGACCTGTACACTGGGTATCGTGAGGATTACAGAAGATTGTGGGTACAGCCCGGGTCTGCCACTCAGGGGGGCTGATGAATGTTCAGAGGGTCAGGAAAACAGCGCCCCTAACTACGCCAGGGCCCCCTACCGCCCACTCCATTTATACGCAGTCAGACACCAGGGTTATTTTTTGAAAAAAAAAAGAGCAAAGTTTATTGAAATTTCAAGCTTACATTTGAAAAATCAAAATCCGAATCCTGTAGACATACATCAGGATAAGGTGTCAGAAAGTGGAATTCACTGCTACAGAACCCTCTGGAGACAGGCTCCTTGAACACATCACCCAGGCACCGTGGGGTCAAAGCCATTCCCTTGTCTAGCCCTTGTCAAGAGGACATCAGCAAACCGATCTCTCTGTTCACTTGGAAGTTTTCCACCAGCATTAAGAAAAGTGTTTTTGGAGGACACTGTGAAACCCCAACTGATCTCCTCTCAACCCCATTCTATGTAATCAGCACCAGTGAATGGTGGGTTTGGCGTTCAAAAGAGGCCCTCACATGTCTGCAGGGGACAGATGGGACAAAGGTCACAGCAGCAAGGCATCCGTGGCTGCGTTCAGAGGTTGGCCCCCTGCCTCCCTCTACTCTTCAGTCTCCCTTAACCTAAAGGACAAATTGGATCGACTTGGTAAATGAACACAGTCAAAGACTAAGGACCAGTCAGTACTCCCGAAGCTGGTTAGGCCCTTCAACGCTTAGATGTATGTGTGTATGTATACAACCTACACTAAGATACAGATCTAGCCCTATGGGTATATATACGCATGGATGGCTATATAGAAAAACTAAGCCAATACTAACCAAACAGAACTTTGTAAGCGGTCATCCCAAAGCCATAATCCCACACTGGGCTGTGCGCAAAGCCATGCATCATATCGCAGTAACCAACAGAAGGCGGCCTTGGCTCAATCTCTCCCATCTGGGACCCCGCCTTGGCGAGACAGGGAAGAAGAGAGAGGTTGCCTCTGCTTAAAACACAAGTGGCTTCTCATAGGAACAGTCGTTGTCAGATGAAGCTGTTGAAGATGTCCATGGAAATGAAAACAGACCCCTTATACTTTCTGGAGCAAACTGGCATTGCATCTCAAACTACCTTTCTCCTTTGCCAGTTGCAGCTAAGTTGCCCAGGCCCTGGGAGCCCCCAGGGCGCGATGGCATTAAGAGGCTCACTGGCTTGGGGAGACGAGGCCCCAGTGCAACTCAGCCTCCAGAGACCTGCTCTTTGTCAGGGGTCTGTCACTGGAGTGGACCCAGGTGGCCATGTCCTTGGGACATCTCTTGGCACCAGCTATGCTAGGTGTAAAGTTCTCCACGTGAGATGACGCTTGGGGAGCCAAAAACAAACTGGAAAGAACTAGGTAGAACAAGTTTAGTGGCTCTGCCCACCCTGAGGACAGAGCCACTTACACCGCAGAACCACCGGGGGCCTCGGGTGCTTGTGGGGCTTCAGGAGCGGGCTCTTCCGGGCTCAGGCGGGACTGGAACTTCTCCAGTTGCTCTGGGCTCGCCAGGGTCTTCAAGAGGGTGTTCTCGCGCTCCAGCTGGGAGTTCTTCTCCACCAGCTCTCGGATCTGCTCCTTCAGGATGTCCACCTCCTCTCGCACAGCATACATCAGATGGTTCTTCACCAGATCCTGCATGGGCAATCGCACCAGAGGAAATCACACCGGAGCCGCTCATCGGCCATCATGCCCCTCCAAAGCACCTTCGCCCTGCCGCAGGGCGCCCGCATTGTCCCTCACACCACTGACTGGCACCCTGCCTCTTGGCACCCTGGCCAGTCCTCCTGCGCCCTGATTCAGGAGACCTGAAGTGCTGGAGCCAGGTCTGAGTGGGGAGCCCGGCTTTGACCTACGGAGCAGCCCCCGTCCCTGCACGTTTCTAATGATGTTCAAAGCTGGCCTCTAAGGAACCTTCTGGTTGAAACTTCTGCTGGCAGCGGGTGGTTTGCTATGTCTTCGTTTTCTGGTTAGGTCCCGCTGCTGGCTTGGGTCTCAGGGAGGACCAGCAGAGCACCTTTACGGTCTGTCTACTTTACACATCTTTACCAGAGAATAAAATGGGCTACTGGGGGTGTCCTCCTCCTTTCCATGTGACCCAGGACATTGAGCGGCAGCTGCCCTGCAGCCCAGCTGGTCAAGACATGGGGCCGGAGGGAAGGTGTGGGTAACTGGGATTGCTGCATCCTAGGGGAACTGGGTCATCAGGCCCCAGGGCACAATTAAGTGGTTGCTAACAGCTGGATGTCCTAACCCCCTGCAGCCATTTTGGCAGCTCCAGAGGAGTATGACCTCTGCTGGGGAGGGAGAAGACGCGGGGGGCTTGGCTTCCTGCTTCCTCCCAGCTCCTGACCCCAGCCAGGGCTCTGCAGAGGCACTGCAGTGCGCTTGTATCCAATGAGCTTTGGGCCCTGCCAACTGCAGGAGGCAGACAAATGCAAGTGTCTGAGCTCCCTACCCAACAGCCAGCCCAGGAGGGAGCCGAAAAGGCTACTGCCCCAGTGTGGGAGAGGGAGGAGAAAAAAAAAAGGGTCCCAGCTAGGGTAGACTGGAAATGCCCTACAAGGCGCTACTGGGCTAGACCTTGACTCAAGGTCTCCAAGGGGATAGGAAGCAGAATGACTGTTTCCTCGGGCTTTTGGCTCTGGCACCCGCCCTCTCAGTCCTGCCCCATGTTACATAAGCAGCAGCAAGGTCTGGGGGTGGGAACGCCGCAGTGACGCCACTTACCATGGCCTGCTCGATCTTGTTGTCTATGGCCACCACGCTGGCTCCGGAGGCGCTGCCAAGACAAAAAGAGAAGCGTCCACGTTACCCACACGGTTCCACTCTGACCCCCTGGCAGCTGTGGTCAAAGTCCTCCATCTGCCCCGCTCCTCCTCTCTCCCGCCTCCGTGGCCAGAATACCGTGCAGCCGGTCCCCCACGTCCCTCTCTGGTCCCTGCAGGAAGCTGCACCTCCCCACCCAGGCTGGCTCCCCGCCGCCACCCAGAGATCCGCGTGGAGCAGCGCGCGGGTGGGCCATGGGGGCGCACGGGCCAATGTGGCCTGCTGGGCCAGCCCGGGCGGGCGACGGGCAAACAATGGGGCCGCCCAGAAGGGCCGGGGCAAACCTACCCGGCTCCGAAGCTAGCTAGGAATTCCTTCCCGGCTGGTAAGCTTCCGGCCTGCTCCCCAGCGGTGCTCGGCGCGCCACCAGCCCCCTGCCCAGCCCGGCCCCGCCCGGCCCCGCCGCCCTCTGCCTCCGGCTGCCTCCGCCTCGGGCTGCAGCAGCTCGTTTTCACGGCGCAGCGGCCGCAGGGACGCTCCGACGGCGACGGATCCCAGCGCGGCGGTGACCCCCCTTCCTGCGTCCCCTCCCCCCGCCCCTTCCCAGGATGCTGCACCGCGGGGAACGGGGACGGCGGCGCGCTGCTCGCTCCGAGATCCCGCTCGCAGCCCAGCCCCCCGCGGGCACCCTGGACCGACTGGGGAGCTGGGACCAGTGGTTACCTGTTATCCAGCTTAACGGAAACCACATCCCCTCCAAGCAGGGAAGAGAAGAAGGAGATGTTGAAATTGTGCAGTTGATAAACCGCCACCTCCATGGGGGTCTGATACATTTCGGTGTTCATGGCTCGGGCTGCCGGGGAGCGCTGGCCGGGCTGGGCGGACTGGGAGGGCTGCTGGAGCTGCTGCGCGGGGCTGGGCTTTGCGTCCGGCCTGGGGCTAGGAAGGGGTCGAAGGCTGCCGCGCAGAGCCAAAGCCGGTCAGAGCTGAAGGAAGTGACTCGAGGGGTGTCACCTAGTGTGTCACAAACTCCAAGGCCGCCAGTCCAACCCAGACTCGGAGATATTTCGGCTCCTGCTTCTTTATATAGGAGGAGTCGGCTGCGTCACATGGCGTCAGGGGCCATGCAAATGAGTCCTGTACCGAGCTCTGTGGCCCAGTTAAACCACATCCCCTCCCTGAACCTTAGGCTGGGACTGTAAACAGTTCAGCACTTTCTTGTGCCAACTGGCATCTGCAAAGAGGGCTCTGGAGGTTGGTAAAAACCAAACTGGAGCGGATTCGAGAGAAATAAGTCCAAATGCCAGAACAGGAGGTGGAAAGCATTCAGTAGAGGGCGGCGCTGGTTTTGAAAGCTCTTCTTGAGGTGTCAGCCAGTCTCACCCCCTCCCACCGCCAGGGCTTTGCAATGCTGTGGTGCACCATAGTCCCTGGCCACGCACCCTACCATCGGGCGCTTTCCCTTCTTCCCACTGTCTGCCTTCTTAGCCTCTCTCCTCCACACACACACTTTTCACCTGCATGTCACCTCACCCAGCCAGCTGAGCCACTCTCCAGCACCGTGCCACTCACCTCCCCCTTCGGACATCCCTGTCCATGTTGTTGACTCATACACAGATCTGCAACATGCACAGGTCTGAGCCAATCTGCGTGTGCTGGTGGGCATACATGGAAGAGAGGGTGTCCAGGAAGCCAGATGAGTGGGGGACTATGTACCAGAGAGAAGCTGGGGGCCAGGCAGGGGGAGGGAAGAGAGTGGGCAGGTGGACACAGGCCATTCTGTTTGCAAAGGACTGTCAAATACAAGTACCCAAGCCACCCGCTACTGCACTAGCCCAGGCGGCCCTTTCCTCTTTGGTCTTCACACCCTGCTCTGCCGAGAAAATACATTCAACTGGGTCCAGATCACATGATGCTATCTTTAAAAACAAAATTTCGATACTTTTCTATAAGCAGCAAATGACAACAATACTACAAACCCAGGCTATATATATAAACCATCCCAGGAAAACACCTGCCCTGGGATGGGTCCAGCTACACTTAGGATTAGAGGCATTTAGGAACAAACGGATCCCAAATCACAAGCAAAATGAAATGATTGTTGCCTGCTAAGAGTTACATGTTTCGGTCAAAATTATTTTTGTTTTTTTCAGCCTTAAACTTAAAAAAAAAAAAAGCAAGCATCTGAGGCTTGCGATCCCTTTCTCCCGCGTTTTCCTTAGTGCGCCATCTGGTGGACAGAAATAGAATTGCAGCATCCAGAAGGCGCAATCTAGACAGTACAAGGGACAGGTGATGCAACTGGGAGTGTTATTTACACCAACTCAGGGCTATAAGGAGAACATTGGGTTCCACTACATATATAATAGTTGGGATGAAGTTAAGGCCAGCACCCATGAATCCTCCTGTGATTCAGGCTGTGGTCCAAGGAAATACTGAATGCAATCGTGCTATTGGAAAAGTACTGGGGCCTCTTATCAGCAAAGAAGGTAATTATTATTTGCTTCAGGATATTTCTCCTAACCAGGTGCCTGGCACTGACACCCTGGCCAAGGCCCCAGTTAAGCCCAGTCCGAAGGCCTTGATTTTTCTCCAGGCTGCCAGTGCAGCCTGACAGTGAACGGCTAGTATTTCTCACAATGACTGGGGTTCCCACTGGATCCCACCGGTGCTAACATGTGGACAAGGACTATTCTATTTGCGAAGGCCTGACAAATAGAAATATTCAAGCAACCCCCTACTGCACTAGCCCGGGATGGTGTTTTCCTTCACCCCAGTTTAGATGGGAGGCCATCCCAATCTCAGGATATTCTGTTAACTTTGGGCCATAAGCTTTTCTGAACACAATGTTTGCACTAAGCTCCATGGAGTATACAGAACAAAGTTCACACTGTATTTATAGGTTATCAAGAACATTAGCTGAGAAAAAACAACACCACTTCTTAAATGAGGAGCTTAATTGATACTGGAATTCCCTGATCTATTTATCTGCCCTTTGTGCCGCACAGAAGGTCCAGGAAGAGTGTCTGGGTTGAACTCTCACGGGTTTGCTGATCTTTCCTAAACTAAATATTGCTACCCACCCCAAGATTCCAAGGAGATGATAAAATAAAGGGAGAGAGAGAAATTAACTGGGTTGGAAGGGAAAAACACCACCAGGAGAATAGGGCATAGGACAGGGACAGAAAGGCTCCTTCAGTGGGCTGCCCTTATATGGGGACATTGGGAGAGAAACGCAGGTAGTTTAAGGGAGGGAAAGGAAAGGAGGTTACGTCTGCTTGTCAGACTGCCTTGGAATTGTATGTTCAATATAAAAAATTGAATCAAAAATTAAACTGTATTTGAAACCCACTAATAATAGCTTAAGTTACTAGCTGAGCATCAGCTATGGGCTGAGCCTTGAACCCTGAACCCGCCACTATCATTTCACAGATGAAGAAACCGAGGGTCTGAGAGGCTACCTAGTCTAAAATGGCACAGCTAAGAAAATGCAGAGCTGAGATTCCAGCCCAGGTCTTCCTGACCTCAAGAACAAGTCTGGTTTTATGGTGCTTACAAGGGGAGCAGGCAATAGGTCTGTTGAATGCGGGAGTCAAAGCAGTTGGGGGATGGGCTGGGGGTGGCAGGAAAGTGGTGAGGAGGAAACAAGGGTGAGAGGCAGAAGTGCCTCCAGGCTGCCTGCAGCTCCTCCTCAACAGGGATCAGCCAGCTTTTTGGACATTCACAGCACAGGAAAGCAGCACTGGGGTGCCAGAAGAGTATCCAAAGCGTCTGAATGAATTTTATAAGGAGGCTGTGTTCACCCATGTTATTTGAAAAGGCAGCCAGAAACATCCATCCAACCATCTGGCTTCCAGAATGGACCATGTAGTCCCGGGGCATACAACATCCCCAATAGGTTATGGAGTCTTGCAATGAAAACCCCAGTCCAGCCAAACCTCCAGTTCTGAGTCTCCCCCTAATGGCTCCCCTCATGCACCCCCCAGCCCTCCTGCTGTGCTTAGCTTTTTTTTTTTTTAAGGACAATAAAACCAAGGAGAAAACAAGTCCTTATCAGGAATTTCCTTAAGAAAACAACTTGCGAAAGGCTGTCCCAACCTCAGCCCATACTCAGTCAATCTCTGGTCCCCTCTAAATCTGTAGCCGGCCAGTGAGAAGTGCTCACCCTGCTGCCCTGTGATCCTCCATGAGCAAACAAGGGGCTGAGCCCAGGATCCTGGGCTAGCCAAAGAAGACAATGGAAGTAAGTGTCCTTGGAGAGGGATTCTCAAATAACAAGGGCAGGAAAGTGAGGGGTGAAATAACAAGGGCAAGGAAGTTAGTGGTGAAGATGTAGGAGGTTTTCTGTGCAATCCTGGGCACTCCGGAAAATTCCTCTGGCCACACCAAGCGTTGTCTTAAGTGGAAGTCTGTGCTGGACAAGACTTCTGTGATCTGACCTAACTTCTCTGAGCAAGGTGCTGATCCACAAGGACCTCAGTGTCCTTTGGTGGTGGGCCCCAGGCAGGAAAGTGTGGCCTTGGGATTCAACAGCTCAGCAACCCCAATGTGTGTAAATGTTTCCAAACCGCCTTTCCTCCACCCTCCAGTAGAGCCAGCTCTGGACAGCACCCAGCTGAAAAGTCAGGTCTTTTGCCTGCAGGCTGTCAGATCTAGTCCTAAGACCATAGGGTTCTGCAATTAAACAGACAGAGCTGGCCCACTTCACTCGGAGGTGACTTTCTAGATGGAGGGGTACAGAATGAGAACCCCGCAAGACCAGCTCCCTCCATTTTAGGAGGCCCTGGAAGCCATCGTGCTCCCTTTGAGCTGGAAAAAGTGTCTCAGCATTCTCACCAATCTGTTCCCCTTTAAAAGCCAGACTCTCGAGGACACGAGCCCTTCCTACTCTGGTTCCCGCAGGGCAGTCTGGGCCACAGAACCCGTGGGCAGGAACCCATGGGCAGGATCTCAGCACGCGGGCAAGGGGTGGGGAGCAGACTCAGGGTGGGTGCGGTAGGTTGGGGGTGGCGATTAGGGAGAACATCTCACTTCCCTTTTTGTCACACTTGAAGCATTGTATACCACACAGCCCAAAGGAAACTATTTATAGGCAAGTCTTCCTTATTTTCTACCGGGAACGGTTCACCCAAAGATTCTGCAACCTTGCCAGCAAAACACAGGGTCTTGTGTCAGGAGAGGCAGAAAAAGACGCGATGCAAGAGGTGCGGGACAAGCTACAAAGCAAACACTGGGTTAGGAGCTGGCAAAGGAAATCAAAAAGGATATTGAGCACTGGAGCGTTAGCGCAGTTAATGGGACGACTGAAAAACAGCCCTCCTGACTGGGCTGACTCCGCGCGGCCGCTGCGGGCCCCCTTCCCGCTGAAGCCCTGAGTACTGATTACTTACTTGTCCCTTTTTTGGAAGAGGCTGGGGGGAAAAGGAGGCTGAAACGCCATCATTTAATCTGTCTCACTTCTGTCTTATCTTCTCTCTTCCCCTCTGATCCCACTCCAGTGGGGAATATTCTAGACGGGAAGGCTGTTGCCACTTACAGGGTTACTCTGGTTTTATGGAAAATCCCCAAAGTCCAGAAGAAGGGAAGCAAGAAAGAAAGACGGTGACAGAGAAGGTGCTTTGTCCTCGGTGGGTCGTGTGAACTGCCCTGCGTGGCCAGGGTCTAGAACCCTGACTTTGAGGGCAGGAAAATGGGAGGAGGAAGCAGAAGGCTCTAGTGGGTGGGACAGACCCCAAGAAGAATCCTAGTTGAGATGGACATGCTATTGAAAAAGCAGCTCCAGCAACTGATTTGGGCCCAAGCCTGGCAGGGGCTGATGGCAAGAGTGATGAATTGTGCCTTGCAGCTCCCTCCAGGACAGGGTCCCATATGAGCATCATAAACAATCTCTGAGTGACACCAAGGATGACAGGCAGAATCAAACCCCATTTGCTAGGGCTTTCTTTCCCTCCCACCCTCATTCAGACAAGTCAAAAACTGTTCTTGTCAAGTCCCCTCCATCACCCCAACTTTGATGGCTAACTACGGTGGGGGCAGGGGAAGCGGTTTGTCCTGCATCTCAGCAGGACTGGAAGTACTGGCAATGTTATCCAAGAATGCAGTTTAGCTCGGTGGATCTTAAATTTCGTGAATCTTGTGTCAATATTTATGCCTGTCTCCCTTCCCCTTATGCCTTGCAGCTGGGAAAATTGACCTCCATAATTTTTCCTAGTCCTCTTCTCATTTTCCACCCTGCCCATTGCCCATCTAACAAGTACAATATAGGGAGTCCTGAAAAAAGAGATTTCTAAAATCAACTTTAGTAAATGGAATCACCTCCTCGTTTCTTGTCTCTGCAGTAGTTGCCAGTGCCATTCAAATCAATTCAAAGTCACCTGCATGCTTATTCAATGTGCAAAGCACAATTCAGGGAAATTTTTATAAAACAAACTTGTAGTACAAATCAAAAAGTGTGCTTCCATCCAGAATATTCTGGGGCTGCAGCAAATTCAGAAGTTCCCCTACTGGTTAGATCTCTGAA
This sequence comes from Scalopus aquaticus, assembly GCA_004024925.1. Classification (NCBI taxonomy): domain Eukaryota; kingdom Metazoa; phylum Chordata; class Mammalia; order Eulipotyphla; family Talpidae; genus Scalopus; species Scalopus aquaticus. The sequence continues at coordinate 171,270 of PVIJ01000157.1, forward strand.
ATGCTGGCTTCAGGAAAAAAAACAACAGAGCTTGTGGGTAGTTGGGAAGGTAACCCTGGGGTTCCAGAGGGCCACACCGCTGCTAATCTGGGGCCTCACTTCAGTCCTCAGAATGGGGCAGTGCTTTTCCTCTCCTCACCCTGCCTTTGGGCCCATGCCCACAAAGATGGAGATGACACAGCAGCCACATAAGCTTGCAGTTTCTGTGGGACCTCTGGCTCCTCTGGCATTGTAGGCCACAATGCCAGGGTCCCTCACTCAGATTCCCTTCCTTAAACCCCAGGGTTTGGAAACCAAGGGAACAAAGCACAGTTCTTGGCTCTCTGAGCCTGTCCTTTCCTTCAAAGAAGGAGGTCGATGTTTAGTACTGTGTGTGTGTGTGTTGTGGGGGGGGGGGTCACCTCTACCTGCCAACAGCCTCTTGACCTTTCTTCTTTGGCTGTCTCCTCTTTCTTTTACCCTTGTTCTGCCTTGCCCTCCCAGACCAGGTGTGTATCCGCAGGCAGCAACCCCCACCCCTGCTCACAGCTCACCTGCTGGGCCCATTGCAGACGCCGGGAGAGCGCATAAAGAACATGGCCTCTCTCCACGTTTATTTGTCTGCACCAGCCCTCCACCAGCCTCCTGGACCAGGGACGGACTTGTCGGGCCTCCCCTTGTGCCTTCCGCTCTGTGGAGTTGTCCCAAAAGCAAACTGGCAAGCCACTTTTTTTTCTGACAGTTGCCAGGGTTACTCCGAGAGGTATGCGAAGGTCTTGGGGCCACTGGTACTGCTTGGAAGATGAGGCCCTGGAGGACCCTGCTGGGGACGCGGAGCCAGCAGGCGTAGGGTCTGTGAAGAGGTCAGGGGCTCCGAGGTGGAGCACCTGGCTCCACTGTGGGCCCCTTGCTATAGAATGGGTGACCTTTGAAGTGGCACAGGTTCCCTGGGAAACAAAATGACGGTAACAATGCTGGCCTCTTCAGGCGCTCAGCCCTTGGGCGATGATGGGTCGGCATTATGAGCCTCCCCGGGCCCTCACATTGTGCTCCCCGGGCCCTCGCTTACCTCATAGCAGAGCTATTCACCCTGGGCTCACTTGAGGCAGCTCCTTGATCCTCTGTTGTGGGACTCTATGACTTGTGAAGAGGGGCTCTCTCAGCAGATTGCAAAGGGGCTGCCAGGCCCTCCCCACCCCCACCCCCCACCTGGAACTTCCTGGATGGAAAGAAGGCAGACCAGCTGGAGTGGGGGCAGTGGCAAGAGGGGGTGGGGGAGTACAGGGGATACACTGCTCCCAGAACAGAAAGAAAGGAGAGAAACAATGCCGGCTCCTCCCTGGGCAGGGCCCCCCAGCCTTGGGAACAGCGCCAGGGAACTCAAAGGAGTGCTGGGAGGGGTTAAGAAAGGCCTCCGGCCCAGTTTGAGAAGTGCTGACATGAAATAAACACACCTTATCAGGAAGAAAGAGAAGCACAGAAGCACACGCACTTTTATGCAAACACCCTCTCTGCCTGTCGTGAAGTCCAATTCACTGAGATAAGAGGGCAGAAGGACATCATTCTTTCTCTCTGCCTCTCTTCCTCTCCCTCCTTCCTCACTCAGTCCACCCATCAATCTCTTTCCCCTGCTGCTGTTACTACCGCCAGCTTCCCTGTAAACCCAAAGGGGCAGTAAGACAACAGGACTTGGCAAGATGGCAAGGCAGGGCACTTGACATCCAGAGTTGTGCAGGGGTCCTCCGTGACAGGGCCTCCGGGGAAGCTTGGAGTGGTGGTCATGTGGGAACAGGGGGGGCTAGCCCATCCCCCAGGAACATGAAGCCCTGGTACTGTCAGGTCCTCTGTTTCAGTGACATCAGTTACACACTCAAATGAAGAGAAATGAAAAGCAGCACCATTTGTGCACAATTTTATATCGATGCTTAAGAAATGATTCCCAAGCCTCCTCTTGAGGACAGTTCTCTCTGGAGCCAGGCTGGGCACAGATGCCCTAGGTGATGGCTACCCGAGAAGTGTGATCAGAAGGGCACTGAGGCCAAATTCCTCTCTGTCCACAGTATTTCCCCAACCTGAGTGGCAGTGCCTACCCATGTCACTCTCTGAGTCATACCCTTGGGTTAATGATCTCTCCTGGAATTCCTTACCAGTTCAGGAAGGCTTGGGAAAACTGCCACATTCCACCACTCTAGTCACAAATAGTGTGACTGCAAGTGTGAACTGCATTTGCATATTACCTTCCAAAGAGTGGCCTGAGCCCTGAGGCAGAAGGCTGGGCTCCAGCAGGGAAACCTTGGTGGTGGACTAAGGAATGAGCCCAGAAGAGGCCCTTGCCATCAGGATCACTGGGGGAGCTTGTGGGGCGCAGATGTCCCGGCTTCCAGGCCATGAACATCTAGCGGATCGGGTCCGCGCGGGAAGGATATTTTTCAGGTGAGGCGGAGGCAGTTCTTCTGGCCCCGGTTCATGGAACTGCCTGGGGGAGCCACAGGCCTAAAGCTGAGAGCCAAGATGGGGTCTACCCAAAGAACCAGTGTCACCACAAACCACTAGGTATGACACACCATGATGGGATTCAGCATACCCTGGGGCCTAATGTCTATTCGGCCACCTCTACTTCTCTCACCGCAGCAAGCTGGATCAGAATGTAAATGACGGCTGCTCTGATATATAACTCCGTCTTTGGTGAACGTTGCCTATCTGTTATGAGGCACAGATCACGTCTAAGATACCACAGCCATCAGTGGGAAGCCTTGGCCTGGGAGGTTGAAGATGTGGGGGGTGGGCATCGCAGGCTGGGAGGGGAGAAAAACCAGGGGAGGGAGCAGGCAGGGGCTAATTTTTCTCCAGCCGCTAGTGTGCCCACTCCCCGGCCCTACCTCCCTTCCACGAAAGCCAGTACCAGCGAGCAGCTCTCACTGCCAGGGTTAAGTGTGGGTCTCTTCCAAGGTTGGCTGCAGGGGTATGACTCACAGCCCCCTCAGGAGCTTGCTAGGGCTGACTACAAAGACTTGCCAGGATCTCTGCAAACATACCCATCCCCACCCCATCCAAGCCTTGCGCTCCCTGCCCCTACCATCCTCACCCCACCCCAGGCCCCTCCCTGGCAACCTTGCCGGCTCACTGGTGCTCACCAACACCCCTCTCCCAAGAGAAGGCAGACAGGGAATTGGCTGCTCTCTGGGGTACACATCCGGCCTGTGTTTTGGTATTTTATTTTATTTTTATGTTTAATTTACACTGCCTGCTAGGTTTGGGGCTTAAATAAACAAAAGCTATGCTTCCCCCAAGGCCTGAACTTCCTGGTTGCCTGTCAGCAACAGAGTGACCCTTTAACCTCTTCTCTTCTCTGCTTCTTGAGACAGGCAATGGGGGGGGGTGTTGGAAGGGAAAGATATTTTGGGTCAAAAGCCTGAAAATTCTTCCTACCAGCCTAAAATACCACCCCCAGCGTGAACGTTAAATCCTGAAGCCACGGAACCTACTACAAACTTCTTTGAAAGGCTACAGCAAGACGGTAGGGGTAAAGCACAAAAATGGAAAATCCAGAGTAGTTGCATTGATTTTGCAGGAAAATCTTTGTCTCACCGAGCAAGACAGAGTGCCTGTGTTTGCAGCACGAACAGTCTTGCAAACCCGTAGACCCGGCAAGCGTGGTGGGCCTGCCCGGGAAGGGTTTCTGCCAAAGCTCATAGACCTTAAAAAGTAAGGGGAACACTGGCCCCTATGTCCCGGGCCAGAGCTCTAACAGCAAGGTAACGAATCATGGTCAACAGTTCTGACATCCTGTTATTTGCTAAAACTAATAATACCGTGGAGTTTGTTGACAGAGTTGCAGAAGAGCTAAAGTAAATATGGAAACTGAGGAAAGGCCAAGTATGGACGGTTACTAGCTCAGCAGTTGAGAAGAAGGGGTTTTCACAGATACTCCTTGGGCAGCTTGGGGAAGCAGGGCCCAAACACAGCAGGGCCCATCCAGCGGCATCTGTCATGTCACCGCCATTTCTCTGCAACTATAGGTTGCTGCAATAATGGGCTCGCCCACAGAGCTGGTCCTGAGTCCTTTGACAGTTATAAGAAGAATTAAAGCAGCAGCTGCTGATGAGGATGTGGAGGAAAAGGAAGCCTTGTACACACTGTTGGTGGGAATGTAGACTGGTCCAGTCTCCACGGAAAACAGCGTACCGGTTTCTCAAAAGATTAAAAATGGATCTGCCACAGGAGTCAGCAATTACACTCCTAGGTATCTACCTGAAGAATACAAAAACGCTAATTTGAAGGGCTGTATACACTCCTATGTCTGTGGCAGCTCTACTGACAATCCCCAAGCTGTGGAAACCACCTAGGCGCCATCACAGATGAGTGGATCAGGAAGATGTGGTTTCCCTATGCAACTGAATACGACTCAGCTATCATAAAAGATACTCTTGCCATTTGCAGCAGCATGGATTATGCTAAGTGAAATAAATCAGAAGGAGCAAAACAAACAGGGGATATAGTGTCATTTACATGTGGAACATAGGGAGACAAAACAATGCATGAGTTAAAGCCAAACCAATAACAAACCCTAGAAATCTGACTGTAGAACTGAGGCTACCTGTGGGGGATGAGGAGGGGAGAGAACAAAGTGGGGAGGGAACACAATGGACTGTGATGGACTGTGGGTGCTTTGGGTGTGGGGTTTAACAACACCTGAAGGGGGAGAGCCTATACTTCTAAAACACAAACATGATGTAGCCAATGCATCCTTACCTCAGTAATAAAGATTCAAAAACGATCACCTAGACGATGAAAATACAAAGGAACGACTCCCCTAGTGCTTAAGCTAGGGGAGGTGCCCCCAAAGATGCCTGAAGCATTCATAATAAACGAACTTGGTCAAGGGGGAGGGGGAGAACATACGTCATGAGGCCAGAGTTCATTTTCCACCTTGGCTCCGAGCCAGCAGGGAGACTGCTTAGAAATCTAAACTCCTTGTGCTGCTAGCTCCTCATCCATGAAATGGAAACGATCCTCCCCTCTCCCCTCTCCGACATATCCACCACACCAGGTGTAGATTGTTTATGAATATCCGAAAGTCTGGGAACAGAGATAATGTTTTTTTTTTTTTTTTTGCAGGCTGACAATGTCCTTGACAACATTATACATATTTGCCTGTGCTTTCAGACTTGGTGGTCATCACGTGGGCAGCAAAGCTGGGTTCTTTGCAGAGTAAGACCAACCATATGACCGTGATATGCTCCCTGAGGAGTAAGGGCCCTCGCCCCCAAACATCGCCGGCCCATGGATTGCCAAACAGCAGCCCCCTCCTGGGAAATATAATCCTCAAACTATTTATTCATTTATTACAAGTTGGCAGAGGTGAGAAATTGCCCCCCAGGAATCAATGCTGTTTCAAAGCCTAGTGTTTCTAATTCTCTGTCTAGTTCTGAATTTTGCTTCCACGGTTCCCCACCCACCCCCACCCCCCCGTTATCCATACTGCTTATGGGGAAGGGGTAGTTTGAGGCATTGATGTTAGAATGGAATCAGCATTGACATTTAGTCTCTTGAAGGTCTCAGCTATCTTTCCCTGCACATAGGCCTTGAAACTTGCATAACTTTTTTGGCCTTGAGAGGCCCTGCAATGGTGCAAGCAGCCTCCGGTCTCTGCAGCAGAACAGAAGGCACAGCCAGATGAGACCGGGGCCGAAAGTGGGCAGTGTGCAAGGTCTTGAATGAGCATCGATTGGCTTCCTAGAAGAGAAGAAGCTGTGTGAGGGCAGGGGCTCATCGTAGTCACCACCAGACCTCCAGAGCCTGGACCCGGGTAGTTAAACATGCAGTTAAACATGTGCTTAATAAATAAATGAGATTTGGAAAAGTGAATTTTGCTCATGGCCCCAGTGAGGCAAAATTACAGGCACATTCATGAATTCACCTTCTGCTAGCACTTTAATTTGGGGGTGATCATTGTTTGAGTGCAATTCTGTAGTTAAAAGCATGCAAGAGGGTGAAAAAATCACACAGACTTGGAAAACCCAACCCAAACACAGTTTAATTGAGTAAGTGGCCACTAAATGATCTGGAACCAAGGCCTGACCTCTTCAGGAAAAGGGATGATTCACCCAAGTGTGTGCTCCTGGTTCTCCACTAATGCTGGGACTTTGGCCATTTTCTACCTTAGCTGCAGGGGCTGGGCGAGTTGGGAATAGGGCACCCATAGGCAGCAGAGGAGGGTGATGAAGCCCCAGAGCACGGCAGCCAAATCTCAGCTGGCAGCAACATCAAAGAGGGATTTCGGACTAGCAGTCTGACTGAGCAAGTGACGGCCACGTAACTGGAATGGGGCGGGGGCACAGACAAAAAACCCATCCTGACTAAAAATACCCTGATGTCCGCCACGATGAAGGAAATTCTCACCATGGATGTGAACCCTGGATTTGAAGTCTGGAGGATCCCTGTTTAAAGGCTGTTTAGTTTTTCTCAGAGAAGGAACAATGTGGGCTCAATAGTGGGGGCGCTTCTGGAAGAAGTGAGTACAGCCTGAGGGACTGCCGAGGGTGGGCTATCACGATGGGTCCTGGGTAGCCATTTGTCTTGGGCTTTCAGGTGATAAGTAATTATCTCCCTATATTCCTGGACTCTGTCAAGAAACCAAACTGCCTGAGAGGGCAGCTCTCAGGGTGGCAGAGTTTATAACAAAGGAGGCTGTTTTCTCCTCCCCGCTGGGTCAGCACCAGCCAGCTGTTCTGAAGATGCAGTGAGGAGCATGACATGCCCCGGCCTTATCGGGGACATTTATCTTCAGGGTTCCTTGTTCAGGGGAGCTCGTTTGCTTGCTCATCAAAGCTTCGTCCCCGGACACAGCCTCCTCAAACTCTACTTACTCATTTATAAACTGTAATAGGTGAGAGACTGAGCCCCAGGAAGGTTTGGTGGCTGATAAGGGGTTGATGGATATGCCTTTCCTTGGGGTCACTTCTTTTTGCCGACCGCCTCCTGTTAACCCAAAGGAATGAGTCTAGTAGGGGCAATGCCAGGCAGAAGGGCAGGTCGCTCGGGGAGCTTTCTTTGGCCATTTTCCGCCACCCTCTCTTGGCAGTTGCTCTTCTCTGCCTGTGCACCAGACGGCCCTGACGGGGGGCACAAGACTCGTACCAGAGCTGGCCAGGTGGCCCCTACCTTCAGCATCCCTCCCTCTTGCCCTTGTAAGATTCTGGCAAAACCTCAGCCCCGGAGCCCCTCTGGCTTCACCAGGGGATGGCCAACCTTCTGACGCCAAGCGGAGCTGGGCCGATGGAGGGGGGCAGCTGGGGAGAAGGACTGGACACCCCCCCCACACACACCATGGCCCTGGTGTGAGGCGCTGACAGCTGGGAGAGGACCTGAAACCAGTTAGTCCGGGGCGCTCAGCCAGCAGTGTATTTTCATCTTGTTTTGACTGGGACTGTCCTCCCCTGTGTAAACACATCCATGTCAGGGGGAAGAAAATGTAGAACAGCTTAAAATAGGTGGGTGGAATGCATCCCACCCATGAATCACCAGTACAGGGAATACCCTGCAGGTGAGCCTTGCTTTAAGCAAACCCAGCATATGAAAAGCACGCTTCAGCCAGCAGGCAGGGCTGGACAGCTGTGAGATCTTAACCTATCACTGGGAGAGCTCAAAGCCACATCTGGTTCAAATAATAACATCAGCAGCTCCCGGGTACTGATTACTTAGCGGGCACTGTGCGAAAAGCATTATATACATTAGCCTTTTGAATGGAGTCAGCAGTTGGATAGTTGATGGTGGGGCTGGGAAGCTTATCATTAGACCCATTTTGTAGATGCAGCAACGGAGGCTCAGAAAGGTGAAATAGTAACTTGTCCAGAGTCACTCAATTAGTAGGTGGCAGAGGCCAGATACGAACACCGGTGTGTGATTGAAAGCTTTGGGCTCTCTAGCTAGGCATTTCCTTTTGTTTTGGGGGGCTTTCACGGCAGGGTCCTATTCTAGGCACTGAAGTTCTGACCAGCTGAACCCTCTTCACTGCAGCTGCAGGGGACTCAGAAACAGGCATATGTGGGGTCAGGGAAGGGGAGACCTCGGGTTCTCCTCCTTCCCCACCTCCCTCTCCCCCCCCTCCCCAAGAGCAGAGGGGCCTACACATCAATTCAGGGGCGAGCAGCCTGCTGGCCAGGCCTCGGGGAAGGTCCCTCTGTAATCCCAAAGGAGTCCCAACGATTCAGACACCAGGCTGAGGAAGGGACAAAGACTCGTATGAGCAAATGTAAATGTGTATTTTGGAAGAAAATGTCACCGATTCCAGTGCTGGTGCAGGGCTGGCCCCTCGCTGAACTGTGAGGTAGGAGTCTGTCTTCAGACCTTCCTGCTTCCTTTTCAGGTAACTTCCTCCTGCCCGTCCCCTCAGGGGACCCGTGCCCTCTTACTACCCAGGCCCCTTTCTGTCTCTAGGGGGGCACAGTGCCCTCCCTAGCCATGCCTCCCCTTAAGAAAGACTCAGTTTCCTGCCTCCTGAATCAACAAGTACCTGGCCTTGAGGCCAATCCTAAAGGACAAATCAGAGAAATGGCAGGTAATGATTTTTCTCAGGTCACAGGGGCTTTAACCCAAGGATTTTAGCCAGTGGTGCAGTTTTTGGTATGGGTGGGGTGATGGGAAGTGAACAAGTCGGGGGCAAGGATGGGGCGGGGCAGAGGGTTTATCAGTGATCTTCAAATCTTCCCCAGAAGGCCACGTGCTACGCTGACTATACGCAAGGCTGGTTCTACATATAGAGACACTGACTTCTTACTATGCTCTATACTTGCTAGAACATGATGGAAAGAGCACTCAATAGGAAGAAACAAAATAAAACCCCGCCTTCTGGTCTGGTTTTGCCCTTAGCTACCAGTACAACCCTGGAAAAGTCCCATGATCATTGGGGGCCCCCGTTCCCCCTAAATGTAAAATAAGAGGATCAGGACTATAAAATTCTATTTATTGGGGTGCTTATTTGATGAATAGTACCTCTATTTAGACTGGGAATGCCATGATGCCAAGAGCCAAATACCAAGGGTCTCTCACAGTGTCTGGCACATGGTAAATACTCCAGAAATGGAGTAACTGAATGGATGGATGGATGGATGGCACAAGTGACTTCTAAGGTTACTGCCAGTTCTAGCAGACCCAGCCTTCGTTGCTTCAAGTACAGCTATTTACAGTAGTGCCCATGAGTGGAGAAGCCTAGGCCAAGGGCTGCGTGAGGCCTTCAGGCCCTTGTCCTCAGGATGATCAGGTACAGGGGCCACTGCTGGGACCAAAGGCAGAGGTGAGAGCTTCTGTGAGGCCCAGGAGGCTTGTAGGACATTAGGGTGTGGTGGAGGTGAGTGCTCAGGAAGGGCAGGGTAGGCAGAAGAGTCACTTTTACAGAGTTTTCTGTTAAACGGGAAGCTGAGATAACAGACCTAATGGGTGTCTGGGCTGAGGTAGGAAAAGTGCCGAGTTGCATGGTGACTCAAGGTCAGAAGCTGGAATGGGGCCCAGCGCTCTCAAGCCTCCGCTCACCCCCTTGGGACTGGCCCCTGGCTCCAGGTCAGCTCCCTGAATAGCTCACTCCCCCCTCCACAGTTTCAGCTTCGTTGTGCAGCACCACCTCTGCTGCCCTCCCTCTGTCTCCCCTGAGGCTACGTGGAAGTCCTCCCCCAACCTCCCTCCTAGGACTCTGATGCAGTCACTCATTAGAGTTCTCTGAGGCCAACTTCTGGGCCTACTTACCCCCCTTCTCAGCATGGCTCACATTTGCACTCTGACGCAACTCCTCCCCTTGTTACGCAAAATGGGGAGGTTTGCCAGCACTGCCTCCTCTGCCCTCCCCTCTTAACACACCCCTTGTCCTCCTCTCCCCCACCCCATTCCCTGACCCTGGCCCTCTCCTGGAAACATTCCCAGGCCTTATTCTGAAGGGTGGAGGTGTTCTCAAATGGCCCCCCTCTTTCTTTCAGCAACCGTTCACATTTGAACAGGGACCACAGTTTCAATCTAAAAGAATGAATCTCTAGGAGTAAAATATCGGGTATTAGTAGCAGGGAGAAAGAGCTTTATGGGACAGGGGTCCTTCCCAGAACTCCTGAGGTAACACTGTGGAGGTGGTTACCTTAATGCTCTGGATGCATATCAGGCTGATTCTGGTCTTCACCACCTTGGGGGTCAGGTGACAAAAATTTTGGACCCATCTCTCGTGTTAAAACTGTCTGCATGGCTTTGGGTTACTCACTTAACCCCTCTGTCAAATGGGAGTAATTACCCCTGCTCTCTCCACCTTGACAGGGCTATTAAGAAAATGAAAGAAGATCATGGGGGCGGGGAGGGAAGAGGGGAGAGAGGAGAGCTTTCTAAACAGCGAGGTCCTGCACAAACAGCAGGGATTATAATGTCTGGTGCTTTGCTTGAAGGCCTCATTCAAGTTACACGGTGGAACCCTCTTTATAGGAAAAACAGTAGTGTGCCTTCAGCTTGCCCCTTTTCTCTCCCTTATCCTGTTTCTCCTGCTAGACATGGCCCTTACCCAGAGTTGCTCTCCTGTGTACCTCCACCCAGTTCTAACATCTGCCCCATCCCGCTCACCACCCATCTTGTCACCCTGGGGTCTTCCTTCATTATCCAAGGGCCTCTTGTCAGGTTCTCTCCCTCTCTGGCCGCCCAGGGCCACCAGAGGGTGTGCTGTGTGCTGGAGTGCTAAATGACCCCACTCTCCCAGTCCTGACCTCAACCAGTCCCCATCAAAGCTTTCAAGAGGAAGGACTCTGGGGGGCAATGACTGAAGTTGACAATCTGCGACAAAGGCCAAGCACAATGCGGGAACACCCAGCATGGGCTCAAGGAACAACATTGTTTGCTTACATGTGCTGAGGGAGACTTTGGGGATGGAGTCTGCTTTGGGGCCCCTGAAATCATGCCAGATAGACAATGGTTTGCTCCACCTGTAGGTGGCCAGGCCCTGCCCACCTGCTCTTCCTACCCACCTTCCTCTCCGCCTCTCAACATAGAGAATGGGCTGGGTTCTTTCATGTCTGGGACCTGCACACTAGAATGTGATTGCAGGTTTCCCTGGCCTAGGTCCAATGAGTTTCTCTGGTGTCCCCACCTTACCCCCAGGGATGAGAGGCTGGGAGCAGTTTGGGGCACCCTCTGAATTCCCCAGAACAATCATCTCCCTCTAAAGGGTCACACCCGGGGCCTCCCCGGTGGCGCAGCGGTTGAGAGCTACGCTGTGGAGCTGTCGGCAGCGCACGATGAGAGTTCAATGTCCAGCCGGGGAGAGTCCCACACAGCGCGCGGCAGACCTCTCCTGCCTCGCCCGCTGCTCCCCTCGGCAGTGTATCTCTGATCTGCCTGTCCTGCTCCCCACTCTGTCTCTGGTGAACCCTCTCGCCGCCCCACGCCTCTGGCCTGTACCCCAGCTTGTATGCATAAATAAATAAATCTTTAAAAAAAATAAAAAAAGGGTCACACCCTAGAGTCTTCTTTCCTGAGGAAACCTGGGTTTCCCTTCTCAGAATAGGGGCTCCTGGGCTCTTCCAAGGGCCTGAGGAGAAAAGGTCTGCCACAGTTCAGTACAGACCTAATGAGCTCTGGTCCTATACAAGGCCCAACAGACCCCTGGCTGGAATGTATCTTGCTCTGGCAAATACTGCAGAGAGGGTTTCTCCCACATGATGGGGGTAAAGACTTCTTCACCTAATGCTCCCTCAGGGCTTCATTTCAACCCTCCTCTCCTGAAAGGAGGAAGTTAGAAGCAAAAGGTGACCTTGCTAAGGCCTTGCCAGGGAACTGGTGGCAGGGCGGCAACGCATGGCCTCATTTTGTTGGCCCCTGCCACCTGTCTCTCTCCCTCCACCTGCTGCTGGGGCCCCATGTTGGCAGGCAGGTTGGGAGGAGGTGGGGCTCTCTAGAGTGACCACTCAGGAAAGCTGGTCCCTTCATGGAGGTGATGAAGGTGGTCTCAGACCCACACCTCAGCAGCCAAAGCGGTGGTGGGATTCTGAGGCAAGTGTGGGACGAGGGAAGTTGATAGCACAGAGCTAAGTCTTTGATTGGGGTGGGAGGCTGGTGAGAAAGATTACAAACTCTCACATTTGTTAAAGCAGTAACGAAAAAAGTTATGATAATAACAGCTACTACTCACTGAAAGTTTATTATGTACTAGGCATTGTGCCAAACAACTTTTTGTGCATTATTTCATTTTTTCCTCACAACCCTATGTAAAAAAATATGGGCAAAGAAAAACTTGGGGAAGTGTCAGAAACTTAAGATTTCCTAGAGTTGAGATTTGAGGACATGGGGGATTCTGGAGCCCACACTATTCACCCCTATCCAGCCCCAAGCATGTGTCTTGTTACTGATGAGTCCATCAGGCACCACCCAGTATGGTTAGAACATCCAAGACTTGGTTTTTCTTCACTCCAGTTTTTCCCCTAAGAGATCACCAATTCCATTCAGGGATTGGTTTAAGAGCATATGACAAGTGGGGCAGAGTCACACGAGAATACTGGGACCCATTATCAGGAGAGAGACCAATTTTTGTTCCTGGCCCTGCTCTGAAATTGTCATGTGACCACAGACAGGTTGTATAGCCCCTCATGGGGACTTGATTTCCACACCTACCCAGACACCATCTCAATTCCCGAGCAGGGATCAATTAGACACAAAAGCCAAGCGTATCAAAGACTTAATGATGGGCCCCGAACATCCTCTCTACAGTGGAAGAAGGGCAGCCAAATTGAAAGTGTCCCAACTTCTCACTTTCCACATAGGGCTCACCCTTTGGTGAGTCTGCTATAGCGCTCACCCACACCCTCCACATCTGGTCTGAAGCCCACTTAAGATCTCCAGGCCGGGTGGTGGCTCGTACCCTGTAAGAAAGCCCTCTCTCACCAAACATGCACCAATGTCATTTCCGATCACCCTTGTGAGGAGATCTTGCCTTGTCTTTTTCTTCCTTTTCCCCTTCTTCACTCCCCCGCCCACTCTCACTCTGGGAATACCATCCTTCTTTTCTTCTGACATATGTGTCTAAACCACACTGGCTAGCTTCCTCCTCTAACACGCGATTCTCCCCTTTGGCCTATTTGGCGTCTTCTGGCCTCTTTTTGTTGTTGTTTTTGATCCGCTCACATATTGGAAGGAGAAATGGAAAGAAACTTGAAGATCAACTAGTTCAATCCCTTCATGTTATGGGTGAGGGAATTGATATTTGGTTAGAGCAAATGACTTGCTCAGGGTCACACAGTCAGGCAGGGACAGAGCTAATAATCCATCCAGGTCTGTCCGATTGTAGGGTTGACCTTCTTTTACAATGCTGCCTGGCCCTAGAGGTGAGGCCTGAGTCCAACAGCTACCACTACCCTCCCTCCTCCTCCCCAAAGGTACCAATTGTCCATGTGTATGTCTAGGTTTTCCAACAACAAAATGAGTACTAACTCATTCCTCCCATTTGGATGAGGTACAAAAAGGGGAAGCGACTTGCTTACAGTCATTAGTGGTAGAACTGGGAAGAGGATCTACGTCTCCAAGTCTCGACTCAGGGCTACTTCCACTACACTCCAGTGTCGTGCCTCTCTCTTTCTTCCCTGTTTCCCCCCTTCTGTACTGTACTGGAATGTTTCATTCTTGCCCCTTTCTCTCTTCTTTGTATCATCCTCCTTCTTAACTTCTGTGCTTTTCACAAAACTGGTGACATTTAGAGCTGGAAGGGACCTCCGGGATCATTTAGCTTCATCTTATCACTAAACAGATGAGAAAACAGACCAGGAGAGGGGAAGTCATTGACTTGAAATCAGACAGCTAATGAGTGATCCAGCTGGGACGTCAGTCGCCCACTGCTAGTTCAGTGCTCTTTCAACCATCCTCTTCCTGTCTGCGTTTTACGTTTAGAGTCTTTTCTGCTTGAACAGCCCCCTTCCCCTGCCAGGTAGGCTCAGCAGGACCTGAGAGTGTGTGGGCCCGGGGTCATACAGCACCTCTGGGGAAAGGTGGAAGGACCCTCTGGTTATGCCTGTGACCACCCACACCCACCCATATCGTCCCACATCCCACACCAGGAGGTCCCAGCCTGGTCTTGCCGAGCGTGGTGACTATCAAGTATGCATTGAGATAAAGCCATAGCCTCGGATTCTAGGTTCATGGCCTAGACGGTGGCGTCAAAGCCCGAGCCGGCTGCAAAACGAGGTCAGTTCACTGTCTCCCAATGGAAAATCTTGTAAAATCAATAGCACTTATAATGTCAACAGACCCGGAGACCTTTCCTCTGTTTATTTTGTCCTCCTGGGCAGCTCTTTCTCACCTGCCCTGCTGTGAAGGCATAGACAGCACAGGAATCTGGTGAGCAAAGCTGTGAAGGCCACACCACAGCTCCCAGAGCCCCTGGACCAATGGGGGAGAGGGGCATGCAGAGGGATGAATGACGTGCAAAGACCCTGGCCAGGACCCTTCTAGCTCCCCGAGGCAACGCTAATTGGATCCAAGGCCTCCGTGGCAACTGACACCTGGTTGGGAATAAGCAGGAGCTCTTGGAAGCGCAGCCCTTGGGAAGCTTGGAGCCCAGCTTTGCCACACTGGGCCTTCACTGAGGGAGAGAACAACTAGCAAGACAATTAGACAACACCATGGGGCTTTCCTGTGCTGGGACGTGTCTGAGAGCCTCAGACTGGAGTGGACCTTGGCCCTTTTCCCAGACATCCTGCCCCCTCCCCAGTGGGTGTAGACTGCCTCCCCTCCAGGCACACAGAGGGTGGCTGCCCCCATGCTGTTCTGTGCACGGGCACAAACAGGCTTCCTTCTCCTGGCCTCAAACTGGTCCTACCATAGAGGCCAAAAATTCTACCAGTAAATGCAGTCCTTTAGAGAACAGCCTTGTGAATTGAATCCAGCCTGGATTTCTTTGACAAATATTTATTGAGCACTTACAGTGTGCGAGACACTGGTAGCTTCTATCAACTGTGTTCTGTGCTATTATAGCCTGGTGTGTTCCCACTGAGCATGGAAAGCCAGGTGAAATGACAGACCTGTTGCTACCCGGCAGAAGGAGCTTGGGTAAGTGGTATAAAGGCAGGTCCCGAGAGTAAGTGTATGCCCCACCAGGGGTCTCTGGACATCGGGGATACTGAGGCATGGGCACCTGGGGTATTGAGCTGGAAGATGCATCTTCCATACAAATTCCTAGGTGCAAGGACAAAGAGCACATTGCAGAGAAGTTGTCCTGGGAGACAGAAGTGAGGACAATTACAGGTCCTTCTGCACGAAAGACAACTGTGCGCTCTCTCCTCAGTCCTTGCAGTGGGGTTCCTTGCTTCCCAAGCGAGGCAAAGGACAGGACATTTCAGAAGATGCAGAGCCCCTTTCTCTGGTCTGCCCCCCATGCACCTGTTTGTTCCTTGGCTCATCAAGATCCAAGCAAGGCATTTAAAGGCAACTCTTCGGTGGGAAGTTTTCCTGGTTAAACACCCCACCTCTGCCTCCCAAATGCATGAAGTAGATTTCAGAGCTCCTCTTCTCCCAGGCAAGGCCTTGGCCCTGTGCCTGCTCCCCCTACCCTGCCCTCTGGGTGATCTTGCTCAAGGACGCCAAGGGAGTTGGTGGCAGGGCCTGGGAGCTGAGCCCAGGTTTCCTGGATCCTGGCCTGGCACTCCTGCCACCAGACCCCGCTGCTGCTCGCTCGCCTCTCTTGCCCTTTGTGCTCTGTCTGTACCCTCTGGAGGCGCACGCCCCATACCCCACTAGCTTTCACTGGGCAAGATGTTTCTGTCCAACACCAGTCAGTAGTGCAGCCATATGGGGCATAGGGAGTCTGGCCATCTGCTGCCCGCGGGGCCAGGCCCTAGCGGGGGCGGGGGAGGGCAAGTCACTTTGCTGGTCTGAGCCCTGCACAGCTGGGTCCCTAAGGCCGTCATTTCTACTTTTTTAGGAAGGGTCCTAAGTGGGGCCCTTAAGTTTGGGCCCGGTCACCACGGGGTCCCTACCCCCAGGCGTGTTGCTATGCCACATGGTTCTACAAGTGCCGCGCGGCATTGTCGGCGCCGGATGCAAGCGGCACGCAGCAGGGTCTAGCCGTGAGCCAGTTGGCTAGCTGACATTTCAGGGTCCAAAGAGCTTGTGTGTACTGGACAAGCTGTTTATTGTGGTCTTGGCACTGCCCGGTCTTTCAGACAGCAACAAATGCTCCCAAACTGGGAAAGGAGAGGAAATAAGGAATCAGGCTTAGCCAGAGAAGACCTGGAATCTCTTCCCTCACACCATTTGCTCCCTGCAGCTGACATGATGCTGGTGCCAACCATCGGAAGTGCCCCTGAGAGGGAACTGGAGGGGGCAAGCCCCGAAAGTCTCCATTCGTGAAGACTCGGAACACAAATCGTGTTCGCGCCCACGTCAGTCAGCACCCTTCAGAGGCCGCTGCCAACAGAAGGTCGGGCAGTCAGTATTTGGACTGGGAATGAGAAATCTTGATGTCACAAGATTTAAACACGCAGAGAAACCAGTACCCCAAGGCTGCTGCCTACACACACACACACACACACACACACACACACAAACACACGGCAGCAGTCACGACCCCCAGCAGTTCTCATTCGCTGAGTGCCTTTTATGCACCAAACATAGTTCAAAGCACTTTGTATACAGTGTGTGTGTGTGTGTGTGTGTGTGTGTGTGTGTGTGTGTGTGTGTAATCTCAATTAACCCTTCCCAGATCCTATAGGGTCAGTATTATTTGTATCATTCTTAGTTTACAACAGGGAAATCAGGCTCAGAGATTGGAAATAACTTCCTCAAGATTCCATCAGGTAGAGCGAGTGGTTGAATAGGGATTCAATGCACTGTGTGTCTGGTTCCAGAGTCTATGCTCATTACACTACAGTCCCCTCGTGACTAGGTGTATGGACACCCACATTTGTATAGAAGCCTCAGGGAAGCAAAAGGAAAAGAGGAATAAGAGGGAAATGCAAGAACTTGACCTTGGGAGAAGAACCATGATGGTGGGAGAGTGGGTGGGGAAGAGCAAGGATGGGCAGCAACTCCCACCAGACACCAGGAACTAAGGGGATCTACGTTTGCAGTCTCACCACTCTTGAGGACACCCAAGCCTCTGGCATGGTGCCTGCCCTCTCCCTGATACTCATTCGATAAAACTGCTAGAGAACGACTGAGCCCAACGTGGCGATCCTGGGGAATAGGCGCGCATCAAATTGCTGCCTCCCGCTTGCTAGGAGCCATCGCCAGACCCTGCCCTCAAGAACTAGCTGGGCTGGCAGAAGAGACGACACATTTACTTTGAGGCATCCCCAGGAGTCAGCGGAGACCCAGGGGGCAGGCTGTTCAGTATCAGGGAACAGAACAAAGTCCCTGCGCTTCCCCAGGGATTAGGTTGCTGCTTTTAGCCCCCCAAGTCCACCACTCATGGAGCAAGGCAGCCCTGGCAGGCACCACTCCTCATTAAGTTGCTTCCACAAATGCAGCCCGTCAGGACTTCAGCAGGCAAGCTGGGAGCCTGTCATGAGTGAGACCCGGGAGAAGGGGTGAAGGGCACAGGTGGTTACCCCCAACCTCTCTCCTTGGCATCTGCAGTGCGGGCCCCATCGCCAGGAAGGGAGAACACCTCTCTTCAGAGTTCTCCCTCATCCGCACATCATCCCCTCCCTTCCTGGGAAGCCCAAGGCTTAGAGAAATGAATCCAAGTAATTAACTAATTAATGAATATGGATGACAAAGTTGCTGAGGTTGCTGGAAAACACCCCATTGCCGCCAACACACACAGCCCAGCCAGGTACCTGCCTCCCACTGTGGTTGGAAAGGAGGCTATGGGCCACTATTCCACAGTGTCTCCCCTGGCCTCCAGCTGCAGCAGAAGCGCCCCTCACCCGGCAGCCCCTCGCCCAAAGCCAGGAGACCCGCTTGTGGGCAGTGCCTCCCCCAGCCCAGCAGGGGCTGCGATCTGCACAGTTACTCCAAGGAAGTCCGGTCTGTGGGCTCTCCCAAGCAAAGTGCAAGGCTGCAGAAGATAGATGGACAGAGATAGGAGAAGGGGAGAGAAAAGGAGGAGAGACCAAGAGGCACACACAGCTGGCAGGAGCCCATCTCCAGCTGTTGGGCGGGCTGTTTCCTTTGATAAAGCACTTGGCAGTACTCCCAGTTCTGTAGTTTCTGGCCTGCAAAAGCACACCCAGAGCACGAGCCTGCCTGTGGGAGGACTTCAGCCTTGCTTTGTTTTCCTTCCTTCTCTCTTTCTCTCTCTCTCCCTCTCTCTCTCTCCTCCCCCCCAAACTTTAGAAAATGCCCCTCCCCTTTCAAGGAACCCTGCCCCTCCCCCACACCTGGGCAACCAATGGTTGAAATTCAACCAATGGGTGACATGGGCTGAGCCACCGGGTTGCGTTCACAGACAGTCGGTGCCAGAGAGCTACACATGAGGGCCGAGACAGGTGTGTAGTGCAGCTTCAGCATACATGTGGGCACGTGTGTGTGTGTGTGTGTGTGTGTTTAAGAGACAGAGACGGCGCAAGTCTGTGTTTGTCTGAGAGCTGTGATTGTTTGTTGTGGCTGACACTGCCTTGTCTGTGGCACATCATCGTTTCCCCGCCTAAGATCTTTCCAGCCCACTAATGTTTCCCCAGAAAGGACTGGGAAACAGGGGGAGTCCTGGGGTCATGTGATCACACAGAACAGTAAGCCCTCCCTCCACCCCTGATCCTATGACTCCGTGGAAATCTGCCTCTTCCCTCCCTTGAACAAAGAGGAAGCCTCCACGCTCCCCTGAACTTCCCTCTCCTCAGGAGCTCCACCAGAAGCACCCACTCCTGCAGCCAGGCAACCTTGGGTGCCTGGCAGCCCGGGTCTCTGAGGGGACCTGTGAGGCTGCCATCAAGAGTAACAGAACTTCCTCTGCAGTTCCAGGTGGAGGTGGTCACCCGGCGTGGAACAGCTCAGGGGGGTAACAAACCACTGACCACCTTCTGCTGCATCTGTGGCCTGAACCAGCATGGCCGTTGGCTCTTAGTGATGGGAGAAATCAGTTGGGAAGAAGCAAGCACAACACCAAAACCAATACAGCCTGGGATTTTTTTTTTTTTGGCCATCTTCCAAACAGAAAGTCCTTAAATTTGAGGCTTTTGCTTACTCCCTCCCCTACAAAAAAGCATTTGTCTATGAAAAAAAAAAAGAGAATACATAGATTCACAGGACGTTAGAGCCAGAAGGCACCTTAGGGCTCAACTAGCCCAACCATTTCATCTTATGTGTGGGGAAACTGAGGCCTAGAGTGAAGCAGAAACTTTTTAGCAAAAAAGCTGGCACTAGACTAATTCAAGGCATTGTCCCAAAGGCTTCTGGGTCTTGGCCATGATTGAAAGAAGATAGAACAACCTAAAGCCCAAGAAGAAACTTTTAGGACTAAGGAGGTATAGACGCAGCTCCCAAATTGGAGTTGACAGAGTAGCCTGACAAGCTAAGGTTGGCCATGAGCATATATGGAGCTGTGAACACTCCATACTCCCTTTTCTTATCAAGAGACATGGCTGTTGGCACTGCTGGGCCAGGTGGGCATCACATCTGAGTCTCAATGTCAAGCCTTAGTTGATTAAAGATTCCTGCTCTTCCCTGCCTTTATCCTTTCTAGAATATTCTTCCTATTTGGGGCTCAAGCTCTGGAAGGGGGTGGAAGCCCTGCTTTAGTTATCCCCAAAGGTTACAAGGGGCAGTATAGGGGGCAAACCCAGGCATGTGACCTTTACCACTCCTTTGGGATTCAGAGTCCACTTTGCTTCTTCCTTGCCCAGATATAATACTCTAGTTATAAACACGGAAGTGGGTGGGTGGGAGTGCCCACCAGTTTTGAGAATGTGATAAGCCACGGATAGCATTCTTAACTTTGAACAAGCACTGGGGACAGGCTGTAAGCAGATGGCAAGGTCCACAAGGCTGACCTTGGCATGCCTAGGCCAAAATTAGATCGACTAGGTCTGTGCTCAAGTCAGGGCTGGAGGTGAAGCTGAGAGAGCCCTGTACCCCCTGACATGGTCAGCCCTCTACTGCTAGAAGCAACCAGCCCTTCACTATGGCCCATGTGGAGACAGTACATGCTGTTTTCTGAGCCAGGGTGACCTGGGTATTTGGAAGAGCAGCCATTAACATAAAGAGCTCAACAATGGACCTTAACGGAGGACTATGGGTGCTTCAGTGGTGGGAGAGCTACAGTGACCACACCTGAGGGAAGAAATCCTATACTGTCAAAATATTAACAAAGATGTAAAACAGTGGTACTTCAATTTTTTAAAAATTATAAAGATAATAAAGAGTTCAGCAAGGAAGACAATCACGCCCACCTCCATATCCCTAGAGTAGGTTCCAAAACGTAAGTGGGTGGTGGTATACAAGTGACACATAAAACAAGGTCCTTCCTGAACTTCCACTCATGAAGTTCTGCACTGAGATTCTAGATAGACAGTTACAACTGCCACTGAATTCCAGAGTCCGGGATCTTATAGGACCTTTTGGCATGGGTTGTTTTGTATCCGTGCACATTTATGTTTATAATCATTTTTCTGTCATTTCTTTGCATGTGTTCTGTCTCCCTGACTTTACCGAAAGCTCCTGAAGGGTAGGAAGCAGGCCTTTGGTGGGTGTTTTCCTCCTCCCCTCCTCCCTCCTACTGTGGCACCCAGGACAGTGGTATGACCAAGAGGATAGTCTCAATAGTGCTTGTTCAACTCAGTAAAAACAATTGGGGAGGCCAGTATAATTTCTGAATTCATCTGCAAGTGAATCCAGTGATGACGGAAATCTGCAGCTGGATGTGTCCATTGCAGCAAAGAAAGAGCTATTCTTGAAGGGAGGGCCTCCCAAAGCCAGCATGTCAGTTGACTTAACCACCTCCTCCCTGTCCCATCTTGATGAAATAACAAGTAAGCAGTGGAGACAGGGTGTGGTACCTCGCACCAAGCGGCCATTAAGCCCAGGAGCTGGACGTTCCGTTTCCCAGCATCTTTTATCCTGTTTCATCCATCTCTTTGGCACAGGCTGTTAGGCTGCTTTCTAGTTTCCTTTCCAGAAGTGGCAGTCCCTCTGCATTCAGCTATATGACTACTACATTGGCCCTTGAGTAAGTTATTGATAGGAAATTATTTGAAATGAAAGTTCTGGGTTGCTCTTTAATAGATGTTAATTAACATGCACCTTGTTGATGGGTTTACCTAGGAAAAGATATGGAAGGGGACGAGTTTTGAGACAGATACACATTTATGGATGGGGAAGCTAGTATTTTGGAATACTTTTCTGAAAACATTCATTCCAGTGGGAGCTGCCTTTACATTTTCCTTCTTTCCTTCTTCACAAGTGGCCTCACAGACTAAGTAGATAGAAGCTTTCATTCTAACTGGAGGAATACAAAGGTGGCCTAGAGACCTGTGATACAGCTAAGACTGAGAGTTTAGCTGATATCTTTAAAGAGTGAACTACTTACTATTAACCAAGTCATTAATTAGGGTCATGTTTGCACTTCAATTGTTAGCCCCAAACATCTGTTTGTTTAAACCCAGGTCACTTTAGTTTATTACAGTTATAGTCGCTGGTGAGATAATCTGCTTAGATTTCACAAGTATGTGTGAATTGCCTACCTCAGGCCTTATTTTCACAGAATAAGAGTTCTCTTGAAGGCATAGGGTCAGACTAAAGATAATAAATGATTTTCCTCCTCAATAGAACTAAAAACAAGGCTTAATTGATTCATCAAAATTCTAGGATTGAATATCTATATTACATTTCTTAATGATGTTAATCTGTCCAAGACTGACCCACAGGATTCTCATTGATCCAAGAATAATCTTTAGGCAGACATTTCATTGGCTTGGGGATTGTTTCCCAATCACTGAGCACTGCCTTTTTCAACGGTGGAGTCACTCCCACTTTGTTGGGAGAGACAGCAGGTGGCCTGGGAGAGGGGGTTATGATAGAGATCATGAAACAAGAAAGGGGGGCATTACAGGGTAGAAAAGATTTCTCTAAGAGGAGGAAGCTGAGGTAGAGAACTCATAGAGTGGCAAAGAGAGAATAAGGGTCAAATGGTTCTCCCAGGCAAGCCTGAGACTTGATAGCCCAGACATATATCCTCACAAACCCTCAACACACACACATACACACACACACACACACACACACACACACACGTGTACGCACAAGCACATAACTCTTTCACAACTACTTTCCTCACCCTGACTCTCAAGTCCCACATACAGAAACAGACTCAGATGGAGTTACACACATATGTTGTGCACATAAGACCACCGACCCTCCCGGGCGCTATCCTTCCAGCTGCCTTTGCACAAATACAGATATCCCACACCCACAGAAATACAGTTACCATATACTTTCCCATATCTTGCTTTCCATACAATTTAAATTTGTGTACCTCCATGTTACTACACACCCAGCCTCCACACACCCAAATCCTGACATATGTACACAGTGACACACACTCACATACATACATCCTCCCTCTCAACAAAGGCCAAAGGAGTCTGTGCTCAATAAATTCTAGTGCTTTCATCCTTGGCAGGCAGGACTTGAAGGAGGGACAGGACAGCTGGGTGAACTGGAGAAGTACTTTTTCGAATGGTTCTTAGCATGGTGGAAAAGTCCATCAAGGACATTTAAAAACCCTCACAGAGATCATTCCCTTGGCCTATAGACAAGACACCAGCAGTAACCTTTAGTGACTGCCAAAAGGCTCTAAGACTCTCTTAGTCCTGCTATGCTAGCTGACCTTTGCAAGGAATCCTGGGTATTCTGAACTAGGAACATTGAGTATAAGAAACAAAACAAAAGAAAACAAAAACAAAAACCATTCCCTGACATTCAGGAACAATAGTCTAGTGCCTGTCCAAATTCACCTGGCAGGCCTGGCATGTGGCAAAATGGTGAAGAAGGAAAAGTTGATTTTAAAGCCTACTGGTCCTGAATAACCTCTTGGAGCCTGCTCTCCTCCCCTCCCCACACATGCCCAGAACCTCATCTTGCCCCCCACCAGGCTTTCTCTGTTCTGGCCAAAGAAGACTGGAACTGGGGGAAAGGCTTTTGGATTCCACTAGAAGAAAGTCATGAGCCAGCTTAGAAGGAGCAGTGAGTCTGTTAGGTCTAAGATCCAAGTGGTGGGCACTGCCATCTCTGCAGTGCCATCTGCATTGGAAATCTAGGGTTCAGTGAGCTTTATCCAAGTCCCACGAGCCTGCCGGTTAAAAAAGTTCAACTGTGGCTCGGCTGCAAGGCAATCAGATCTGTTATTGACACTGTTTCTTTCTGAATAGCGCAGAAGACTAAAGGCTTTCTTTACTTAGTTCATTAGTTAGCTAACAAGCATTTTCCAAGCACCTACTGTGCATGGGGCACTGTCCCAGACACTCAGCTCTTGCCGTCGCTGCTTCTGCTATTGAATTTCTGAATACAGACTGTTGCCAGACATCCAATTTTCTGAGTGCTTGCTCTGACAGGGAACAATGACTAATGAACCAAACATCAGGGAGGGCCCTCTGATCTCCAGCACAGAACATGCCCATAAAGGCAGAGTCTAATTTGTTCAGCAAGCGGCTGCCAATTCTTCTGGGATCTTAATTACCTGGAGCAGTTTATATGGGTGAATCCCCTTGGGAGAGAAACCCTGAACCCTGTCTTTCTCACACCTTATCATACCCCAGGCTCCTATAAATGGCCTTAACCCCCAGCCACTGCACATGGGTACAAAGTCCAGGCCATTGCAGTGTACCGAACAGGTATTCGGGTAGAGCACACAGCCCTCTGTCACACCTCTACACACAGAGACACACGAGTGTACAAGTGTGCACACACACATGTGCAGGCAAGCAGTGGGTTACAGCAGAAAGCACTTTGGACTGCAAGTTGGGAGATCTTGGTATCAGCCTATCTCTGTGCCTCTGCTTCTCTATGACCTTGGGCAAGACTTTTTTTGTCTCTGGACTTCTGCTTTCTCTCCTACGAAATGAGGGGTAGAACCAGATGATCTTTATGTGCCTTTGAAGTTCTGGGAATGATGTTCTGCTTCCTAAATCTCAAGGGAGCTATGTGACTAGATCAGGTTTGTAAAATGCAGATGAGACAAGTTGGGGGTAGTGGCTGGCTCAGGAGCCTGAGCCCCGGCCGCCACTGTCACGGAGATGGGGGAAGCTCTCGCCTCGTTGGGTTGTTCCTTCCCAGAGTTCCACACTCGTTAGGCTCCTGAAGTCTCAAAATGAAGCATTTCATACACCGGGCTGGTGCACAGGCAGTGCAGGGCTCGACTCTCCCCTTCGGCCTCATCCCCCTTCCAGGCCACTGTTTTCATAACCCTTGTTCCAATTCTCATTCTTTTTAACCAGCCCTTCAACTCATACTGACTAGTTAGTTCCTTTAGTCAGTTCTTCAGAGACGCCAGTGATTAAATGGTCTCCTGTAAATGTAAATAACAGCCCCTTCCCTGGCTGCCTTCACAGGCTCTCCAAAGAACAAACTAGATAAAAGTGTGTGAAAGTGCTTTGGAAATGGTCGAGTACAAGCAAATGCGAGGGGTTATTGATGGGCAGGGGGGCAGCCACGTGATGACGCGAGGAGCAGGGTGCCATCAACTTGCCGGCTCTCCTCACCACCTTCCCTGGGGAAAGATACTGCCAGCCAGTCTCCAGCCAGCAAACAACCCCCACCCCCGTGGTTCCCTAGCGGAGCTGGAGGAAAGACAACAAGGAATAGGTTAATTTGGGTATTGAGAGAGAAAAGCCAAGAGTAGTGATTCAAAAAAAAAAAAAGTGGACACTTTCCTTAACATAAGTTTCACATGGAAAGCCCAATTTATAAAACAAATGAAAGCAGAGCTATTCTGAAGTTGGGGAGAAGGGCATGGAGCCCCACTAGTTGGGCCCTCCACTTGCCCTTGACATCACTCTGGTGGATCCCTAGGGCATTCGGGAAACAGCCATAGCCAGCGTGCTATATGGGTTGGGGTACCGGGCACAGAGAAGGGGAGGAGAGAATGCTACAGACAGAGTGAGATGCAAGCCCTTTGTCGACTCCACAGCTCGGTCCAGGGTCCCAGGCCAGCATGCTCAGGTGACCTGATAATGGGGTTGCAGCTTTGGCAAATGATTGCTGGAAGGCCCGTGCAAACTGCGGGTCTAGAAATGGATAAAACAAAGAGCAGGACTAAATGAACAGGAGAAGTGTTCCTCTGTTTTCTCATTTAGCTTTGCGGGGGAAGGAGTCTCTCCCCAGGGTGAGTCTGCTGAAACAGCTCCTGCTAATCTGTGGCCCCACCAGGAATTCACATCCCTGGCAGAGTGAAGAGGAAAAAGCCAGAAGGAATTGGCCAGACAACTTTAGGTGGGCTCAGTGGCCAGCAACCTGCCGCCAGCGCAGAAGCTGAGCAGAGGAGCAGCGCTGCAGGCAGCGAGGACTGGGCCTGGCCAGGACTGGCGCCCGGAAAGAGGAGATAGAGAATAAGGAGGATGAGCCGGGAGCTGGGAGGTTAGGAGCCAGAGAACAGCTCCCTCCTGGAACACTTGTTCCATTTCCCACCCTCCCCACCCAAGCTGGCTCAGCTGCAGGGCACAGCTGACTGACTAGGCAGAAAGTGATCAGATACCGTGGGGACAAACGGAAGGACCCAGGCTGGATACGGGTACATGTGCCCAGCTTCCACACAGCCAGCACACGGGTGGTGCTGACTCCCTGAGGCTGATGGAACTATGTCAATGATGCTGGCACCCTAGAAGCATCCAGTGCTGGTATTTCTATATTATTCAGGCCCTTTGAGAGAGAGAGAGAGAGAGAGAGAGAGAGAGAGAGAGAGAGAGAGAGAGAGAGAGAGAGAGAGAGAGAAGCCTAGCATCTTTCTCTAAGAGATTCTTATTCCACATGTGTCTTGCCCTGATTCCTTTTCCACATGTGGTGGCCTAGAGCTCCTTCTCAAATTACCCTGAGGTGGCTGCTACAGAGACACGTTTGCTGTGCCAGGGCTGAGCAGGAAATGGGTAACCCAGAGCAGAGGATCAGCAGCAAAAGCCATTTGTGTTCGAAGGAAACGAGAACATTTGGAATTCCGGTGTCCTTGGGCGGAGGGGAAGAGGTCGTTACATCGGCCCAGACAGTCTTTGTCCCTGTTCTTCTGGAAGGGAGCAGTGGGACCATCTCAGAAAATGTGTTGGATGAGAGAATCACTTGGCGAGCGGTTACTTCCCCTGCATAAGCCTGTGTGTGCACAGACATCGGGAAGGAGGTGGAGAGGGGGCTCCTGAGGGGCCTGGAGAGGAACAGAACTCGAGGAGAAAAGAAGAGCAAATGAGCCAAAAATAGCTGTGCAACAGACCCCTCAGAAGGACCGTAACCCTTGCTCTGTAAGTGGTTAGAGCTCCTCCCTTCAAGCCAGAATGGTTTTGCCATTACAAGTAATTGCTTCGCTCTTGCCTTCTCTGATTTTTAAAAAAGTCAGCTGAGCCAGGTACACACACTGGGGATTTTCCAGTTTCTTCCCTGCATCTTCCAAAAGTACAGGCCTGGCTGATGGGGACAGGGTGCAGAGTCCTTGTGTAGGGACTTCTATGGGGCTGCGGTGGGCACAGCCAGGACTTTCTGAGTGTCCTCTGCTAAAGTCATCCCTCTCCAGGCAGAGGGGCTAAAGGGCAGAGCAAGCCTGCCCAGAGCTCAGCTCCACTAGCCCACAACTGAGCCTGCAGTTCTCACTTGGCTTACTGCTACTGAAGTGCCAGGTTTAAACAGCATGGTGACTTGGGAGGGTGAAACACATCCAGCTACTACCAGGTGTTTATGCGGAGTTGGATTCATTCTAACACCTAAGCAGTAGCAGAAAGTGAAAGCCTTCCCCAGGGGAATGGCTAAGAAGCCTAGAGATCAAGAAAGTTCTGGACTCCATAGTTGAGAGCCCAAAGCAGCTGGGGTAGTTGGAAGGCGTTTGTGCTAGGAGTGGGGGAGAGAAGAGAGTTTCAAAACTAAATCTTATCCAGTTCCTATTTTTACAGGATGTGCCTGCTTGCTCTATTCCTGCTGAAAATGGTTACAATTTGACAACTAGATTTACAGTGAGGGAGATATAATCTCCTCTCTAGACTGAGGCATTTCCCCAGAAATCACCCATTTCTTCCTACTGAATGCCAGGACAGGTGCTGGTGAGGAGGGACAAGGTCAGGATCTTGGGTGCCATTCGCCTTCCCTGTTGGGCTTCAAGGCTGGCATGGACCTGCTCGTGCAGCCTGAGAAGAGGAGCAGTGAAAAGTCATGAAATTCTTTGTCATGGGCAGGGGTGGGGGATCGGCTTCCTTGGCCAAGCCCGTGCCCTGGAGACAGAGAGCAGGGAAAGAATGCAGAAAGAGCAGTACCTGGCGGCCAGAGGCCCATGTACACACCTGAGTGGCGTGGGGGCTCCCAAAGACAGCTGGCTTGGATTTTGCAGTTGGGGTCCCCTTGCACTGGAGCGCTTAGAAGCCATCTGGACAACCAGAGCCCTAAAGACGGAGAACTGCTGCCCAGTTTAGATTCCCCAGAGATACCACAGGAGCCTAATGAGGTTGCCAAGGGAGCAGGTCTGGCAGCCTCGCAGCAGGGGAAGGGACATGGAACGAAGGCACAGTCCCAGCAGAGGGCCCGTAGCCAAGATTCGCATAGCTGGCAAAAAGGCAGAAATCAATTCACAAACACGGCAAGAATGAAGTCTCGAGAGAGCCCCTGACAGAGTGAGCCCCCTGGCTCCTGCAGGCTCTAGGGGCTGGAGGAGCGCACCCATCCAGGTTGCCACAGCACCAGCCACAGTGACATGGCATCAACTGCAAGCCTGCTGTGGCCGGCTCAAGGGCCTGGAGCCTCGAGCTCTAACTGCAGCACAAGCCTCTGCTCTCCTTCCTCACCTACAGCTTGGCTCTTGGCAGGGCACAACTGGCCAGCTCCTCTTTGTTTTCTTCAGTGTGTGTTGAGCCAGAGAGGAGCAGTGAGGGAAGGAGGAAGGGAGCGAGGGAGAGAGGAGGAAGATGGACTCGAGGAAGGGAGGAAGGGCTGGGGTGCTGGCCTCCTGGTGTAGCATGGATTCTGAAGGAATACACTACTGACTGTGAAAGGTAGCAGTGCTGCCTCTTCCAATTCTAGCACTTCTGGGAGTCATTTCTCAGCTCACACTTCCCTCCTGTGACAGATACATAAATCCTTGGCTGAAGAGGCTGCCGTGCCCCTTCCTGTCTCAGACGTGATTTTCCTCAGATGAATTGCACCACCTCCTTCAGACTTGCATAGATCAGACGACCAGATCAGGCAGTGATATGGGAGATCAGGCTATGGGTGAAGAGGAAGCAGGGAACTAGCATTCTCCGGCTCCGTGTCTCCCCAAGTCCA
This sequence comes from Scalopus aquaticus, assembly GCA_004024925.1. Classification (NCBI taxonomy): domain Eukaryota; kingdom Metazoa; phylum Chordata; class Mammalia; order Eulipotyphla; family Talpidae; genus Scalopus; species Scalopus aquaticus. The sequence continues at coordinate 199,635 of PVIJ01000157.1, forward strand.
ACTAGGTAACGGTAGACAGGCCCTTCAGACCTTCCTGGACAAATGTGTGGCACAAACAAACATATGACACATTCCATATGACACCCAGAAATGACTTCTGTATGTCTGAAAGTGAACTGCCAAGTAGTTCTGGGTGATTTTTCCACTTTGTGAAATGTCTGTGGCAATCTTTGGTCTTAGCTGAGTTTTTCCCTATGCCCAGTTTCTCCTCCCAGTTTCCATATACTCCAGGGACATAAGCGCATTTTCATATCCATACAGTCCAAAAAATTAGGAAGGCAGAACCACAGGAAAAAAATTGGACCCACAGTGCAATTTCAAAGCTAGTTATCCACGATTCTTTGTTGCATTACCTTTTATTTTGGATTATCCATGTTGCATGTCTGATGTTATGAGCTACACGAAATTTAATCTTGCTTGGATTTGGAATCCATGTCTGATTGGATCATTTCTTTTTGCAAGAACCTTCTTTTATTAATGCTTGACTTGGACTGGTGTCAAAGTGACCCTGCATGCCTGAGTCCAGAAACTAGCTAGAAAGGGGGAGGGGGACAACGTGGGATTTAGTGACTGCCATGATAAAGCACAAAATAGAAAATGAATGTAGGAATACTCAAAATGGGACTCTACCCAGATATAAGAATGGGACTATGTGGGTAAAGCAGCTAAAGACAGAGACTGCAATGCAATGAACTGCCACCACACACTTTAGTATCGTTAAGGAATGAGCATGATCCTGGATGCTGGAAATAGGCAAGAAGCATGTAGGAACCGTGAGGTCATCTTCCTTCTCTATTGCATGGCCATTGGCCACTGATGAAACCCTACACCGCTCCAGTCTTCTGTAGGACAGCTAGCTCAGAGGGTGAGGGCGAGCGATTAATGTTCCTCAGCCCAGTCACTTTTGCTCCTTTCCCAACCTCCCACCTTGCCAATGTGTGTCACTGCTCAGAGGAGAGATGGGGAGATCGCCTGAAGACAAACTTGTGTCTGCTACACTCTCAGCTGTGACAGAGGACAGAATAAAATCTCCGGTGGGGAATTTAGAGTGTGTCTAAAAAGACAGAGGAAACACAAGGTGGTTCAGAAATTTTCTCTTTAAATAGATTTAGCTGATTTGGAAAAGAGGGTTGACAAGGGACATACTCATGGCTGTATAGGCATATGAAGAGCTACATAGGAAAGCTGGAGGAGAGACTTCAGAAGGAACAGTTTGGGAAAGCAGAGGCTGTAAATTACTGAAAGGTAGGGCCAGAGGACATCGGGCTATTTCTTTTCCTCGAGGCGTCTGAAGCTCTTGTCGGCCTCTGCTTGAGTCTATTGCTAAAGACAGTTCCAGGGACCACAGAACACAGGAGAGACACATGAGACTCCGGAGGTACAACCCTGCTATAACCTTTATTACCTTTCCTCTTCCTTCCAGGGTCCACCCTCAAAATCCGCAAGGTGAGCCCTGGGAGGAAGCAGGACTAATAATCATGCTCTCTAGTTCAGGGCCCTGGAAGGAGGAAGTAGACCAAGTTTACGTACACAGAGAACATCACAAACTCCTGGCAGAAGTGAGAACCTTTGAACAGTTAGATTTTGTACCAATTTCCCACCAAATCTGGTCCGAATCCATCTGGAAATGGGCAAAAGTCCATGTGAAATTGCCTCAGTGACACGTTTCCTGTCCTTCTACAGCTTTGTGCATGCAGAGAAAGATTATAACCTCTTTCATTTGCTTCCGGGAAACACCTCCTTAAACTTGGTGGAATATGCCTGCGAACAATGCTGAGAAGAAATCAGTGGAAGCTCGTGAGAACAGCCCCACCAACTTTCCAGCGGCTGTTTCCCCATGTGTCCAGGGAGCTTGGGAGAGACAGTGCCCTCGAGCAAGGGAAAGGCCTGCTGCTAATCTGGAGTGTTGAGTGTCACAGGGCAGAGCAGGACACCAGGAATATAAAAATAGCAGGATGTCCTTACACTCGGAATAAGGCTGTCAGAGAGGCCCTTCAAGCTAGGTGTATGTGGAAAAGCCCATCCTGAGCCATCCCGCATGGCTCCTATTATCCTCTGGTTCCTCTGGCCCGCCTGTGCCAACACAAGGGGGTAGCATGGTGCCCAGAGCCAGGGCTTTGCCCAGTATCGAGATTCTGGCTCCATTTGAGTCCCACCAGCCAGTATTGCTATTGACTTCATATTTCATCTAAAAGAACTTTAAGCAGATTCACCTTTTAAAAACACCTCCAACTTCGACATATTTCTGAAATCTTAGGGTGTATGCATAAGACATACTTTCCCCCTGCAAATACATGTTAAATAAATAAATAGCAATAAAAGTAGAAAAACAAAGTTCGTCCGCCTACCACCTAAAATCATCTCGCACACCACCAGCGTGTTTACCACACTCGGGAAACAGTGCTCCCTGAATGGCGTACACAGATGGTCCCACCGCCAACAAGCGAGCCTTTATTTCCTCCTGCAGTGTAAAGCCGGCAGGGCTGTGGACCCCCGGAACGGCCAGCATACCATCCTAAGCCTGGCTCCCTCGGCCTTCCACTCAGGGCGAGGGCCCAGGCCCTTACAATTCTCCTCCCTTTCAGGTGCCAGCCTCAGCAAGGCTGGGGTTTGCTGCAGAACACAGGGCCCTTATTCTTGGTCAAGTGCTCCTTCCCTCGAGCTATTTCCCCTGCCGAGAATTCCACACTAGACCTCACTTAACTAGGACAGTGCCCTCCGTGGAGTGGACTTCCTCGGCCCTGGCCCCAGGGGCTGCATGGGCTGGAGAACCTCAAGCCCACATCAGTAGCCTGACTGTTCCGTGCTCACACAGGCCCCGGGAACTGGCTGGAGAGCTGGAAGCACATGGTGCCCCTAGCTGGGGACACCCTCTTCCCTGGGAGGCCAGTGACCCCCTCCCCCTCTCTGAGCCCGCTGCCCGGGTGGTCTGGAGACAAAGGAGCCCCGCCCCCCAACGCGAGAGGAGGGGCCAAAGTACTCCGCAGGCCAGAAAGGTTTGCGTGCGCACTGCAGCGGCTCAACAGAAGGACTAGCAATCAGGGCCGACCAGCAAGGGAACTGGTTTGCGCCTAGATGCCTTCAAGTCAAGAGGGCATGGGCACCCCCTGGAGACACTTTAGAAGAGATTCTTGTTTCAGATGGAGAGTTAAAGTTCTACAGTGGCTCACACCTTTTATTCTTGAACAGATGATCACCTCCTACCCTATTCCTTTCCCCAAACTAACATGGATGCTCTCAGGGTTTCCGGATACAAAGTCCAGAGAGGAGCGGAACCGCCCCAAGGAGGCGGGTCTGAGGCAGGGAGCTCCGCCCACTCGGCTCTAAGGCACTCCCACCGCCTGACTTCCATCACCTAAGCCTCTGTGTAGTTCAGGGGAGCCCGGCCTGAAAACCCTCTGATGAAGGTATGTGCAAGCCAGGTGAGGCCCAAACCCTGCAAACTTAAGACACGTGTAAACTCTTAGGTGACCTTGTTTGTTTCAAGGTGTGTCCTCTATCTGGTGAGGGCAGCAGCACAGCTGACCTTCCCTCTTCTTTTTGTCCTCCTCCAGACTCACCTCCTCCCCATCTCCTCCCTGCCCCTCAAGTCCTTCCGGCCTTTCTCCCTTCTCCCCTCTGGCAGCCTAGGAGGGCCACAAGGGCTATATATAGTGGCGCACTGTTCTCCGCAGGGGTTCTCAGATCCCTTCCAACCTTAGGAATTTATAATTGGTAAACGAGTGGCAAGAAAGGTCCGTTGGTCCAACTGAGTCAAGTGGAAGGAGGGCTAGTAGCATCAAGGAGGCAGAGTGCAGTGGTGAGGATGAGGGTGCTGGGGCAGCAGCCGGCAGGTGTCTGGACAGGTGGGGGCACTTCCTCTTCCACTCAGTCTCCCCACTGCAGTTTCCCTGGCAGTGCGGACGCTGGTGGGTATGTGGTTGGCAGAGGACATTGGAAGTGATCTGCCATACTAGGAGCCCCGGGCTCTCTTGCTTAGCCTGGCAAGGAACTCTCGGATTAGTGAAATGTCACCTACTGTGGCTTATAGAGTCTCACCATATAACCCAGGGGGATGACCAGTTTTGAGGGAATCGGAATGCAGTGAAGTGTCCCAAGCACCAACATTTACCCAGCAGACTGGTTTTTGGTAGCTCATCTGTGTATTGGGGGGAAGAGAGGATAGTAGCTATATATAGCTGCTGTCAAATTCCCAAAGGGAACTGCATTAAGTCATAGAGCGGTAGGTCTGGTGAGAGTGGGGGGTAACCAAGAAAGTGGGTTTTTAAGAAAATCTGGTTCCTCTTCGTAGGCTCCTTTTTAAATCTGGCTATGAACATCCAAGACCTGCCCCCCAACCCCGCCGCCCCCATTCAAATGAGAATTTCTGTAGAGCAAGACATGAAGAATTCAAGAAAATGCATTCTGGGCTGAGTACCTGAATTTTGGCACTGAAGAGGCCACTGGGAGACATTTGGTGGAGCAGCTCATTAGCAACTGCACGTTGACCACACCCCCAAACACCCTGGCTCTCATTACCAGCCCATTCTAAGCTCCTCATCCTTGAGCTCTGAAAAGAGACCTTAATGTTCTGTTCAGCCTAGACCCCTCTTGGGGTCATGACACATTTACCACCTTCTCCTTCCCTTCCTTATTCATGTAAACCCCCTCTCTCCACCCCCACCATTCTGACATTCGGGGATTCAATGACTCATCCACACATCCCATTCATATATCTCAAGATTTTAAGAAGTGTGATCTTTCAGAGTATTTGAGTTGGAAGAGACCCTAGAGACCCTCTTGCCTCACTCCCTGACTGCATTCTGTAAGTAGGGAAGCAGCCCACAGAAAGGCAGGGGTTACTTACTCAAGCTCAAGCATCAGATTGGTGGCAAAGTCAGGACTCGAACCCAGATCTTCTGGATCCAGATCTGACCCGCTTTCCACCACCTCGAGCTGTAGCTCCTCCAGGAACTGTGCCTCCTCCATGAGCTCAGGGTCCTCCCCAAGCTGGGGCTCCTCCACGAGCTGGGGCTCCTCCAGCCTTTCCCCCTTCATCTCACCGCTGCCCAGGGAAGCCTTGCCTTGATTGCCAGGCTGGGGTTGGTTCTCTCCCCCTGTCTCTGTCTCTGTCTCTCTTGCTCTTCAGCTTGTGTTTCTCTCTCTCTCTCTCTCTCTCTCTCTCTCTCTCTCTCTCTCTCTCTCTCTCCACCCCCCTCTTTCTTTCTCTCTTTCTCTCTCCCCCCTCCCCTTTCTGTAGCTGCCGGGCTAGGGCGGGAGCAACTGGAAACTCTTTCCCAGGCTCAGAAGAAAAAGTGCTCAGGGAGCCTCAGGGCCAGCCTGGGCTGGCTCGGCTGTGGAGGCGGGAGGAAGTTCCCGGCCCTGAGTGCCTTGGGGGCTCCAGGCTCTGAGGGAAGGCTGGAGCTCCTGGGGAGAGTGCTGCCCTCCGGATCTTCTGCCGAGGCCGGGCCAGTTTCCTAAACTAACTCCCAGACTGAAGGGGAGGGCCGGATCCTCCGGGGGAGCCCAGACGGCGGCTCTGCCAGCCAGCCCCTGTGGTTGGAACTTTCAAAAAGACCAATGTTTCAGCAACTGATTTCTTTTTCCAACCCGAACAGCAGGCCTTTCTGTCCCCTCGCATGACTGTGGCTGTGGCATGCAGCCCCGGCCCGGGGAGAAGCAGGATTCCAGGGCTGGGGCTCCGTAACACCCAAACCACTGGTCAATTCCATTAAATAAAATCAAATAAAAAAACACCGTTTTGGCATCAGATGGATCCAGAGCTGGTCTCCTGGCATGGAGATGTTGTGTACCTACTGGGATGGGGTGTGCACAGCCGTCTAGAGACCAGAAGCCGGCAGACCATTGGGTCAGAGAATCAGGAGACATGGTTTCTCTTTCCAGCTGGCCATTAATTGGCTGTTCGGTTTTGGGCAGGCCCCCACCTCACTCTGGGCCTCAGTTTCCTCATGGGTAATGGGAGGTGGTTAGACTGAACAGCTACAAAAGCCCTACCAGTTCCGAGCCTCTTCTTCTTGGTCTAAGATGCAGCCAACTGAGGGGAGGGGGAAGCGCAGGGTGCTGAAGAGGCAGTCCCCACTTCCACTGCCCTCTGAAATCCCTCCCCACTCGATAGCCATGCCAGGAGGGTGCCTTCCAGGCTTCTGTGGGTTTTGCTCTCTGATAAAAATTTCAAAGCTTGCCTCTCGGCAGGAGGAAAAGCCAAAGGCTCCTCAGTCATTCACATTAGAGTGTGAATGAAGAAGTCTCCCTAAGACAGAGCAAAAGCCTTGACAGGGTTTGCTAGGCTGCCTTGCAGGTGTCAGCTGGCTTGGGGCTGGAGAGGCTGTGTGATTGATTGATGGAGAAGGGGCGGGGTCAGTTAGGAGTTTGGTGAACGAGGAACGGCAAGGTAGTCAGTTTTGTTCCGGGCCCCCCATCTGACTTGCCTAATGCCAATGAAGCAGTCTTCCCACTTAACCTTCCTACCACACTTCTGCCACGGTCTTGGAGGAGAAACTGAGGTCCATAGAAGCTGTCACATGTCAGTGTCAGAGTCTGCCAGTGGTAGTCTGTCAGATGCCAAGCTTAATGAGCACAAGGTAGCTGATGTTCTCTCTGCTCCTCTGTGGCTTCCCTCCAGGGCCTTGTGAGGGCAGAGAAGCCCATCCCAGCTCCCCACTAGAAAGAGAGAGATGGGAAGGCAGAATGGGGCTCTAACTTTCTAGGATCCTGGCACTCCAAGACAGGGCCTCTGCTCAATCATCCTAGGCACACCTGTGACTAATACTAGAATATTCTAGCAAAGCCTCCCACGTTTGAAAAGGAGGCTGCAGACACGGCATTTTGGAGACATGGTCATTTCAGAGGGGTCGATTTAGTTGTCAGCACATTAGTTCTTAACACTCCTCATTGACCTTCGTCCTGTTCCTGGCAGGTGATGAGCTCTTCAAAGTCTTTCTGATCCTGATTTTCAGCTGATAGGCCATAATCAGAGATTATAATTAGAGAATCACTCGGTGTAAATCAAGACTGCTCAATCTTGTCAATGAGAAAATTTCCTTGGGGGTTTGCTCCTATCTGAGGGCATCAGTGAGCCAGAGGAGTTTCAAAGTCCACATATTAGGGCATCAGCAGTGACTGGGTTCATTTGTCTTTCCTGGCTGATTTGGGGCACAATCCCTCCCAGAGGGGCACTGCATGGTTTTCACAGGGTGACTTTTCCTCCTGTGGATCTTGTAATCCTGGGTGAAGCCCCCCTTAGCCTGTGTTATTGCAACTTCCTGCACCTTTTCTTCATTATGGTCAATTGTAATGATAGAGTTATTTGTGTAATTATTATTTGATGTCTGTCTTCACCACCACATTGTAAGTTTCCTGCCACAGGGATCCTGCCTGCTTTCTTGGTTGTCTCTGTATCCTGTGTCTCCTCTTCATTGCCTGAGTGGAAGGAGAAAATCTCCTCCTGCCCAAATACGTGGTGTGGCAGTCTGATGCCACTGCACAGGGGTGCTCCCACTCGTTGTTAGACTGGAGGGTGGGTACCCAATGAGTCTGGTCAAGAGATGAGAAGGCTGAAGGATGCGGGAAGGAACCCTAACAGCTCCTTAGTCCATCTGCCCATACCATTCCAGTCCCAGGAGAGAAGATACTAGTCGGGGTGACTGACCTCCAATGGAAATTTCATAGACATTTTTATTATGAAAGTATTTTCATGAAAACACTTTCATCTATCACGCGCTTTCCTTTTCCTGATAAGCACCTGCTTCTGACTCTTTTCCCCACCTACCTGTCCCCTTCTGTCCATGGTCCTTATAACCAGCCTTCTCACACTTTTATCCAGTTCTTTATTGCTGTCATCACCTTCCCCATATTTATAAATTACATATAACACCCTCTGGTAATTTCATCTCGCTTCTCTGAATGCTGGTAGTCAGGAAGTCCTTTCTGCTATCTAATCTCAATTCTTCATGTACAGTCCAGGCCTGCTTCCTTTTGCTGTGTTCCTAGTGTGGTCTGGAAACAGCCAGTCACCATCTCTGAGTTGTGACTTTTCTTATATTTGAAGATCAACTCTCTTTTCCTTCTCTACCACCCTTAAACCTCTTTTTTGATCTATTATCTTGGTTCCTTTATTCTGGCCCCGTGACTCTTTCAAGTTCCAGGTTTACCTCCTGTTGGCTAAACAAGTCCTGTAGTCCTTATCCTTATCTTGACCATTCACAATCAGATTCCCTTGGATCACACTGAGCTCTCAGCTCTCACCTACTTTGCCTGTGTGTGTGTGTGTGTGTGTGTGTGTGTGTGTGTGTGTGTGTTTGTGGGGGGGGGTGGAGGGCATGCCTTTCAAATAAACCTCCTTGGAGTCCCTTGATCAATTTCTTTACCCTTTTCAGAGGTGTAGCCTCTCTTCCCTTCAGCTTTCAAGTTCTTTTTCAGCCTGGACAGGTATCTGACATTTGCAACCCAGAAAATTTAACACTGCTAGAGTCCTAGAAGGGGGTGCAGCCTGAACTCTGTGCCCTAATGCCTCCCCTACCACTCCATTCCTACCCCTACAATGACAAGAGTTCATAACTCAGAAGGAGGCCCACAAAGGGGAAAAGAAAACCCAGATGACCCTTCCTTTCTTTTTCTTTTACAGCAAATAATTTACAAAAACAAATTTTCCTCCCCACGGGCTATACCCGCTTTATCACTGGTCCCCAGGGCCAGCCAGTACACATTTCCATACTGTCATGAACTATTTTTAGCAAAGGATGACATTAAGTATTAGTTGCCCCCTGGGTTTCAAACTCATCTCTCCCTCTTGTCAAAATGTCAGCTCTCCCCTTTTGGACCTGCTGGCCACTCAGGGCCTATAGATTTTTCCTGGGGTGTGAGCAGCTACCTACATGGAATGACTTCAGGGGTTCCTTAGAAAGTTCTCTGTCTAAACAAGTCCCCTTCCCCTGGATCTGACCATTAAAATTTCAGCATTTGAGAGTCATTCCTTTAACTCAAGTATCACTTCCTCTGGAAGTCTTGTCTGATCCTTTATTATACTCGTGGATAGAAGCTTATTCCCTCCTGGCATTTTGTCAGTTTGTGATTGTATATTTATTAATGTGACTATTTGGTTGATGTCTGTCCCCCTCACTCCACCAACTGTTCTATGAAGGCTGTGACCATGGCTTTTGTGCATTTCCCACTGTATTCCCAGCACCTAAGACTGAGCTGGGCACATGAAAAGTGTGCAAGAAATACCTGCTATTGATGAAATTTTTTCATGAACTTACGTGTGAATTTTCCAGCACACTAGTCGGGAATTTCGAATGTGGACATGGGCACCCAGGACACTGGTTGGGGCAGAGGACCTCAGAAACCCAGGGTAGAGTGCAGACCATAAGGGATATTCACCTTCCCCAGATTTCCTGAGCTGGTTCCTCCCCTCCCCACCCCCAGCTCCCTCTCCTACCTCAGCCCTGCCTCAAGACCTTCATTTCCGGGGCATCTGAGAAAGAAAGGTGTGATTGAGATCCAAACAAGGCCACACATGACATCCTGCAGGGCGCTAGCAACTTTTTTCCAGAGAGACTGGGGAGAGTGGAAATATGTATATTCTCATGGCAGCGCCTGGCCGTGGCCTTGGTTCTATTACCCACCTCAGAAGAGCTCTTGTAGAGACCCAGGCCAAAGGTGCACAGATGTGAAGCCACCCCAACACCCACCCCAGGATCCTGGTGGTGCCTGCCCTTGACTGCACTCCCCACCTCAAGAAGAGCTGCCTTCCTGCTCCCAGATGCCACTGAAGGCCTTCATCTACTTAGAGCTGGTCCAAGTGCTCTGAGGAAGAAAGTGTAGCAGGGACAGCTACTTGAGGCGGCAATGAGATGGGGGCATTTTTCTCTTGTTCCTAAAGCTTGGTGACTGGGTTCCAGCCCAGAAGAATGGAAAGTATTGCTCGTTGTTCCCACCCAGGCCAGCCACTTTCTACCCATGATCTCCCCTGGACTGGCAAGGTTCACGTCCCTCTTCCCTCGCAACTAGCCAGCTGCTTTGCTTCCCTTCCCACCCTGCCAAAACCAAGCCTTTCTTGAAGGCCCCGCTGGAAGCTGCCGAGGTAGAGACTCCCCTTTCTAGTTTGCTTTAACACCGCCCAGGGGCCTGGGGACCCGGGGATAGTAAGCTGAGAGCTTTCCCTCAAGCTTGGGCTGGCTCTCCCAGGCCTGCAGTCACTGCAGGGGATGGCTTCGTTATCCAGGTCTTGGTGCAGCGACTCCAGTCTCGCTCCCCACAGCCTAGCCTCTGCTGCCTCGTGTAGCCTCCATGGCCTCTACAATGCTCAGCAGGGGATCCATTCAATAAATCCACAGTGAGCACTGGATAAAAAGCAGGCCCTTGGTCAATACATGATGGATTGATTAACTGAAGTGCCTGATCACTCAATACAAGGCTGAATGAGGTGCTGCCATCATGCATTTGTCCGTGCAACCGGGCAGGTGGACTATGTTGCCTTAAAACTGAGCAGGGCTTTTTCTTGTACTTTCTTTCTTTCCTGATTGCAAGTGAATATTAACTGAAAGGGGGGAATAGGGAGAAGACATGAGCAGGAAGCTTGGAAGGAGTCTCAAGAAAGGGAAATTCTACACCTCCACCTCACTCCTCACTGCATTTTCACTGGATTCTGGTTATGCACCAGAGGGACTGGCATGCCCAGCTCTCCTGAACCCTGAGATGGCATTGGTCTCGAGCTTGTCTGAGGATTCCTGAGTTTGAGCTTTGGATACAAAACATGCTTGCTGATAATTCCCATGTTATCTTTTGGACTTTATTTCCTTATTTTATTGGAGGAATAGTATGCCATGAATGAACTCCACCAGTGATATTTTACAGACTCCAATCCCACCTCTATGCCAAAGAGATCTCATGCACTGGGGATTACAACTCTCATCATGCCATGAATCAGCCATGATGTTTGACTTCCTGAAGGGGGTGCTGGGAACTGAAGGGGGTTGCTGGGAACCAAGGGTGGGGTTAAGCAGCCATGCTTGGTCTAAAACTTAGCACATGTGGGGTTGTGCTGTCTCTGGCTTTTCCTGCTTTCAGCTTGCACTGGGGTCTCAGCTCAGATAACGTTGCCAGTAGGACATAACGATCAGTTAGTCTCTCTCTCTGTCTCTCTCTTTGTCTCTCTCTCTCTCTGTCTTCTCCTTCCTCTCATTTCTCTTGTAAGTAAACCTTTCACTAACTTTTCTCTGCATGCCTGTTCTGGAGTCTTGTCATGAGTTCTTAAGCTTGTGGGTGAGGACTCACACCCAGGTTAACCCGTTTCCCTTGAGCCTGCCTTGTAACAGCTTGGTGCCCAACATGGGGCCACTACATTTGTGGTTGACCAGCCCAAAGGATCCCTCCATGCATTGGTTACTGTAAGCACATTACAATTGCAGGACACACTGTAGGATCTCTCTTCCTCTAATTCAGAGGAGCTTGATTTTACCTCAGTAAAGCTTTCTCTCTGTGTGTTTTGACCTAAGCATGGTTTTAACTATTAGTTTAGGCAGTTTGCTTCCTCTGCAAAGGCTGCAGAGGCTCCACAGGCCTCACTGCCCCCTCCCCAGTTTAAAACTAAAATGGTCTCTCCTTCTCATTTAGAAGAGGCATCCAATTTGTCCAAAAGAGCTGTGCTGGGGTAGGACAGTTTCCTCTTCACCAGTTCGTGATGGGTGTGTTGAACAAACAGGGGCAACCTGCCATATATTATAGGTCACATAGCCACTTTAGTACTGGAGACCTCCTAAATTGAAGGAACTCTGTCTCTTCAAACTGGAAGGATCCTATGAGGATGGCTAATTTGCTTGTCACTGTCTTTCTTTCCCATTGTCCTATCTGGGAGGATATACAATCCATGCTACAAATCCTATTAACATGATATGAACAGAGCATGGTTTTAAGAAAGGCTAGTGAGGGGGTTCATTCTCCCCACCAAGAAGATCTAGAAACCCCATAACCATGGTAGATCCTAACTAAGACTCCAATAATGGGGGAATGGAAAGGCTGGAACATCATAAATGGTGTTTTTTTGGTAGGGCTTAGGCAAGGAATTCTCAAGCAAAAGAGTTTTGGCAAACACAAAAACTCCAACAAAAGGTTAATAAGGATCCATTTGAGTTCCTTGAAAGGATTATCCAAATGTATAAATTACACAGATGTGAATCCAGATGCCCTGGAAAATGCTCATATGATTAATATGACATTCACTGAGCAGAGCACTCTGGATGTAAGGAGAAAATAAGCCATGGTGGAAGTCCTTTCCTATTGGTAGATACAGTATTTAGAGTTCACAATAACAGAGGAAATGAGACCTAAGCTTGTAATTGTTTTTGTGGAGAGAGAATACAGGATAGGTTTTAGGGAGAACAGGGAAGGAATGTGGAGAGGAAGTAGGAGAAGTTAACCCTAGGAGAAGGGAACCATTAAGGAAGAATCACTATGCCCATTGCAAAGAAGAGGGACATTGGAAGAACAGATGTCCCAAATTTGAAGCAACTTAATGCTTACAGATTACTTTCTTGCCCCAAGATCAGAGGTTGCACCTACATGTACCACCAGAACATGTTCTGCAGTTTCAGATGCTATTCATTCAAGATGCTTCACCAAAAACTGAAGTGCTACCCCTAGAAATCTTTAAAAGAGTAAAGTGGTATGGCTGATGGAACCCCAGGACATGCCAAAAATGCAGAGCCTGTAAGGATAGAGGTGGTAGAGGGGAGCAGAACCCCAAGGAGAAAGCAATATCCTCTGAAAGAGGAGGTCTTGAGGGAAACTGGGCCAGTACTGAAAAATTTTCTTCAATCTGGACTCATTTTGCCCTGCTGCTCCCTATACAACATGTCAATTTTGCCAGTAAAGAAACCCCCACATAAATGAGTACTGCTTTATTCAGGATTTGAGGGCCATTAATGAAATTGTGCAGAACATACGCTTCAGAACACCATCCAACTGTGCCAAACCCTTACACCTTATTAATTTTAGCCATACCTAGAGATTTTGGCTGGTTCTCAGTACTGCACTTGAAGGATGCCTTTTTCTATATCCCAATAGGTGCCTGTGATCAGTTACTCTTTGCGTTTGAATGGAAGGACCCTAATGGAATGGAAGGACACTTCAATATCGCTGCACTGTGCTTCCACAGGCATTTAAGAACTCCCCAACTATTTTTGGAGAAATACTGGCTAGGGATCTCAGAAATATTCAGCTAAAACAAGGCATCTTATTACAATATGTGGATGATTTACTAATTTCAGTCCAGACTATGAATCTTGTCTAGAGAATACTCTATTAGTTTTGAACAACCTCCTGGATTGTGGCTATCAGGTGTCACCTCAAAAGGCACAGATATGCAAACAGAAGATGACACACTTGGGGTTTGCGATTAAGAAAGGCAAATGAAACCTGATGACTGAGAGAAAACAGGTGATTTCAGTCTTTAAAGTCCCTGGAAATCCAAGGCAATTACGTGCATTTTGGGGAATGAATGGCTGGGTTTTGTAGAATCTGGATCCCTAACTTTGGATTAACAGCAAAACCCTTATATGAAGGGTTATATGAAGAAGTCCAAACTCTGAACCGTTCTCTTGGACTCTGGAAAGTCAGTGAGTCTTTGATAAAATGAAAGGAAGGTTGACCTCAGCACCAGCCTTAGGACTGCCGGATCCCAGGAAGCCATTCAGTGCATGAGAGACAGGGAGTTGGCCTGGGAGTGCTAATCCAATTGTTCGGACCAGAAATGCAACCTATTGCATATCTGTCCAGGCAACTGAACCACACCACTAAGGATAGCCTCCATGTTTTCATGCTGTAGTTGCCACTTGTGACCTTCTACATGAGGCAGAGACATTTACATTAGGTCAGTCCATCACTGTGTATGTGCCACATCAGGTTTTGACAATGTTAGAGCAGAAGGATGGAATTTGGTTGACTGCTGGGCACATGGGAAAATACCAAGTAGCTCTATTAGATAATCCTAAGGTGAAGCTGCAAGTTACTAGTTCCTTAAATCCAGCTACATTACTTATAAGTAATGTAGAGGGACTTGAGGATGAAAACAACCCGTAACTGCTTGGAAACCACTGAAACAGTGTATGCCAGCCGACTAGACTTGACTAACCAGCCCCTGCCAGATCCCGAGTGGGAGCTATTTACAGATGGCAGCTGTTCCATGGAACAAGACTGCCGATGTGCAGGTTATGCAGTGGTGACACTTCAGAACACCACAGAAGCCAAGGCCCTCCCAGCAGGGATATTAGCACAGAAAGCTGAATTGATAGCCCAGACCCATGCCCTGGAATTCTCTAAAGGTAAGAGGGTAAATGTTCTTACTGATTTTAAGTATGCCTTCACAATTCTCTATGCACACGGGGCCATTTGGAAAGAAAGGAGACTCCTCACAGCCAGCAATAAAGACATTAAGTACCCACTAGAAATCCTGGCCTTGGTAAAGGCAGTAGCTTCACCATCAGCCATAGCAGTGATACACTGCCCCGGCCACCAAAGGGACAGATCTGAAGTTGCAGAGGTCAACAGAGAAGCTGACAGTGTGGTTAGGGCTGCTGCTTGCTTTGCCATCCAGGGCGCACTCACATCTCTTAGGAACTTATCTCAGTATGTTCCTGAATTTACTGAGATGAGGAAAGGAATAGTGAATGGGGATTTACTCTCATGGTATGATACTCCTTCCAGAAGCCCTGGTATATCCAGTGTTGAAATATCCACATGAAGGTTCCCACTATGGGAGAGATGCCTTCCTAAAGTCTGAGTGCCCACAGATGAAGAGCCCTTATCTGCGCAGAATAGCTTAACAAATCACCCAAGGTTGCCAGATACGTGCCAAGAATAACCCCAAGACTAACTCGAACTCCAAAGACACTTGGGTCCAGTATCAGGGCAAGTGCCCTTTTTGAGGACTGGCAAGTAGACTTTACTCATTCACAGAGCCACTGACAACTCTAAGTACCTACTAGTTTTTGTGGACATCTTCTCAGGGTGGGTGGAAGCATTCCCCACCAAGACAGAAAAAGCTTCAGAGGTTGCTAAACAACTGTTGAAGGCAATAATTCCTTGCTTTGGACCGCCCAGCTCCATTTAGTGATTATGAACCAGCAGATAGTGTCTCTGAAGTTACTCAGGAAATTAGCAATGCCTTACCGATCAGTTGGAAGTTACATGCTGTTTGGAGATTACAATCTACTGGACAAACTGAAAAGATAAACCATACTCTGAAAAAGACCTTGGCAAAACTATGCCAAGAAACTCATATACATTGGGATCTGGTATTGTCTTATCCTTTGGATAAGAGTGGCACCTAGAAGTGGGCTATTATTAAGCCTCTTTGAAATTGTGTTTGGGAGACCATTCCAGGCCTCAGTTGTGAATGCCACACCAGAAATGGAACAATATTGCAGCAACAAACTATATGTAAAACATATTCAAGAAATTTTGGTATTAACTCATAACTTTTCACTCTGTAGGGTCTCTGTGTTTCCAGATGAACCATTGCATCCCTTCAGACCTGGTGATCAGGTCTTACTCAACACCTGGCAGAGTGGAGACACCCAAATTCAACTGTCAGAGAAATGGCTCGGTCCGTATGGTGTTTTATTAACCACTCACATTTCTTTAAAATTTGCAGTCATAAAACCCTGGGCACACCAGTCCAGAGTTAAGAAAACCCCAGAAGGTGTTGACCCAGAGACCAAAACCCATTGGTCTTGTGAACTTGCTGAAGACCCAAGATATTTGTTCAAGAAAAAGACAAAAACTTAAAATGTTATCTTTTGCTGTTTAAGCTACAGCTTCAGGATACCCCAAGATTAACTTCCTGGGAAACCCTGAAATGATGAATGAGGCTGTGAGCCTCCCATGGTAATTGCTACAACATTTTTTTCTTTTCAAAGTCTAAGGCATGTGGAATGGCATCTGGAACCATGTGACTTCTGCTGGCAATACTCCACTGTTTTTAGTAATTTGATTTTGATTCCATAGAAAGAACTTGGTCTTGATTTTGGCTTTTTGGCTTGTTTTTCAACTTTGCTTTTCTGAGAGGTTTTTTCCTGGGCCTATGAGTAAAACTGCAGTTGCAGAAGGTATTTCACATGGGATAATAAATGACAACTAAGGGAATGGTTTGTATCTATATATTGTATGTCTGTATGTCTTCTCCTTTCTGATTGTTTTGACCTCTAGGAGATATAAAATTGGTATAGATGGTGTCTACAGACATTTTGATAGCTTAGAAATATAATGGGAACTGGTACAAGTAGTTCTAGGAAACATGGTCTAGGATATTTTTTGGCTAATGGGAACTAATTTGAAATTTAATGGGTTGTTTTGAAACATGTATGCCTATAAGGTCGTATTGACTATAACTTTTTTCTCTTCTATTTGGGCTATTGATGTTGGGTACACAAAGTCTTTAAATGTCAGGTAGAATGGGAATTGGGAAAATTTAAGGTTTTTTTGAAAGTTAAAAAACTCCAGTTATAGGATCAAAATAAAAGGTTATGGTTTGACTATCAACATTGTACTGCTGAGCTTAGCTGGAGCTTTCATAGAAATTAAATGGTTTTTCAGTTTGCTTTCTAATACTTATGACAAAACTTCCCAGAAGTTTAAATTGAAAAAAATTGGTAGTCTTTTATTTGGTTGATCAGAGGAAATTTTGTGGAATCTCACTAGAGCTCCTGAGACACTCCATAAAATTTCTCATTTTCTTTATGGGATAGACATTAGATGAATTGGACTTACTTGGTATTTATCTGATAAATTGAAACTTAATGGGTGAGCATTGTCATTCGGAAGTTTAACGTTGGCATATACAAAAATATTAATATCGATGATGTTCTAAAATTTATATAAAACATTTTAAGTGTCTAATATATAAATTGCTTGTCAGTTTTCATTATTGTTCTATAACATTAAGTTATAAAGCCGAATAAATTTATTATGTTATCAGATTTTAATTTTAGTTGTTTCAACATGTGACATCTGCATAAGTTGTTTCTGGAGAAATGAATGGGGGAAAGACCTCAACTAATACTAACTGATGGAACTTGAGACTGCAGATTTCCTACATGGGACTGAATGGACTATTGGAGATGAACACAATTTTTAATGAATTTTTGCTTTAAATAATATTTTTTGCTGTTGTTTCATTTTGATTCAAGTTTTTTTTTTTTCTTTTAGCTGACCAGGAACTGCAGCAATGTTTAACTGCCTTTTTGCAAGCAGAACTAATTTGTGTTTGCATTTTCTCTCTCTCCTTGGTACAATTCTACTATGAAAAATAGTAATATTTTATTCTTTATACTCATGGCAATGTGTCTATCTTTGCATAATCTCATTAGGGAATTTTATTTGTCTCGCCTTAAACTAGAGAATTAGAAACATGTTTCACTATGAGGCTTTGATTGAAGTTCTTCTGGGAGTTGAATTTGAGCTTAACCAAGAAGAGGAGAACCCGCCACATTGCTTGCAGGATTCTCTGGGCCTCTAGTGAAAGTGGGGAAGCTTTTCTTCATTGGCAGGACTGGATAACCCCCAGAGAAAAATTCCTGAGAACCTCAAAAATAGGACATCTTAGGTGCATTCTGGTAAGTCCATGGCCTTGATCCTGGAGCCTGTGCTGACCAGATATTGAGAGCTCACCCTCAGCCCTTCTGCAGAGTTCCAAACAAAGTCAGCAAAATACTACTTGGTTATTCTGCTCTTTGAGTTTATGCAAAAACAGGTAAAATTGATTGGAAATAGATTGGGTTTACAAAAGCATTTTACCGAACTATTAGGACTGGGATGAAGGTGGAGCAAAAAGGATTTTAAACATGTAGAACCAGTTTTAAGATTCTTTGTGTTGTTGTGTTTTTTTCTCTCAGTTTTCTTGTTCTTTCTGATACTGCCTGCTATTTTGTTTGACTAATGCCTCCAGATGTTTTTTCCTTTTGGCTTGGACTGATCAACTATTTTCCAGAAATGGAAGACTTTGCCACACTGGCCACCCATGAACAATGCCCGGAGACTGTTATTTCTTTTGAAACCCTGGGACCCCAGAAAGGACTGCCTTCTGAGTCTGTACCCCGGCTGACCCACACATTTGACCTTCATCACCATAGAAATGGTAACAAAAATTGAAAGGGGGAAAACGTTGAAGGAACAGTATGTCCTGAATGGACTCCACCCGCTGATGTTTTACAGACTCCAAACCCACCTCCATGCCAAAGAGATCTTGGAAGCTGAGGACTACAACTCCCATCATGCCGTGAATTGGTTGTGATGCTTGACTTCCTAAAGGGGGGGTTGCTGGGAACTAAGGGTGGAGTTAAGCAGCCATGGTTGGTATAAAACTGAACACATGTGGGCTTGTATGCTCTCTGGCTTTTTCTATTTTCAGCTTGTACCTGGGATCTCAGCTCAGATGGCATTATTGGTAGGCTATATTGACCAATTAATCGCTCTCTGTTCCCCCCTTCTCATTTTTCTTGTAAATAAACGTTTTATTAACTTTTCTCTGCATGCTTGCTCTTGAGTCTTGTATTGAGTTCTTAAGCTTGTGGATGAGGACTCACACCCAGGTCATCCTGTTTCCCTTTGGGGCTGCCCTGTAACAGTTTCTTCCTCTTTTTCTCAAACTGGAGTGCAATGTCCCCAACTACCCTCTGCCTATAAGCCTTTTACCTTCTGGCAACACACAGGGACAGACCAGGCAAAGATAAGGGAAGAGAAGAGGACCTATTGGTTTAGTCACAAACTCAAGCCCTTGGAATAGCAAGTCGATGAGGCCATTTTATGTTGTGCAAAAGGTGGTAGTAGGACTTTCTGACTAGGCCGGGATGAGAAGCAAGAATCACTGTGAATTAAGGCCAGCTTGGGGACTTTGAGACTTCATGCAGAATAGGCTAGGACTTTGCTCCTTAAGGTTCTTCCTTTAAACAGCTCCTCCACCTTCTGGTAAACCCTTCTGCTTAGGGACTCCAGAACAGTCCCTGAACCTTAATAAGCAGATACAAAAGGAAAACATACTTCTGAAACCTGTTCTGGGGCCACTCCAGATGTGCCAGGTTGTCTCTAGCAGTGTCTTATCAGGTGAGAGCAGGAGCCCCCTAGCTTTCCCCCAAATACTCCCAAACCTCACTTAGCCCACAGTCGCTTACCTGCCTGCTTATATGTGTGGGGACTCAGGACGGAATCACTTTTGCAGCCTAGCATGTGCCCCTGAGCAGACTGGCCTGACACTAGGAAGAGTAGGCTTTTCTTTTACAAGTGTGATGAGTTCTCCTCTTAGACCCTCAGCAGCTTTCTGAATACCTGGCCTGAGGGAAGCCTGCCACTCAGCAAGCAGCAGCTTGAAGGCTTGGTAACCTGACTGTGTTACATAAGGGGACTATAGGAGATATGAGTCAGGGCCCTCAGGCTGGCCTAGGCCCAGTCTAGTCTGGGAGTGAGGCTAAAGGGGAGGGGTGTGTGTGTGTGTGTGTGTGTGTGTGTGTGTGTGTGTGTGTGAGAGAGAGAGAGAGAGAGAGAGAGAGAGAGAGAGAGAGAGAGAGAGGGGGGGGGGAATGGGAGGGGGAGTAAACCAGGTAGGAGTCTCTGAACCACTTTCCTTCCTCTCACTTCTCATCCCCCTTTTTTTTTGGGGGGGGGAAGCTGGAGCCAATCACAGGCCTTGATAGTTGTAGCGGCAATCCAAACCAGTACCCTAAAACTGTGAGCAGCTGCTCTCCATCTCCCCTGATAAGAAGACAAGAGGAAGTGGGTTGAATGCCCAGGGCTATTTCATGAGTAAATTCTTCCTTCAAGGAAGGATGAGGAAGGTCCCTGTGGGCCTTTGTCCACAGGAAGGGGCCTGATTTCAGGAGGCCTATTTGAGGAAAGTGGCTTCCAGGGAAGGAATGCTGACAGCCTGCCTGGGGCATCACTGACTGAGGAACCTGCTTCCAGCTCTTACTTTCCCTTGGGCTAGTTGTCTGCACCCTGGGAAGCCTTGCCTTAAATTCCTCTTTCTTAACACTCCTTCCAAAAGAGCAATAGCTTCTTTGGGGCTAGAATTTCTAGCTAGAAGGTACCAGTGAATTTGCCTTCCCAACGGATGAGAGTCCCTCCTACCTGGATTAGCCAGCTTTCTACTCTCACAGGTGCCTATCTTGATCCCACTAGGACTCTTCAGCTAAACTGATTCAGCATGGTTAGACAGAGGCCTTCATGAGCCACCTTCCCTCCCCTGATTCTTCATCAAACCTGTTTGAGAATGGGACCTAGCCTTCTGACCTTCACCGGGCTTCCATTTGCCCTCGGGGTTCTATGAAGAGCCTGCTCTGCCAAAGTGATGGGCCCACAGTGAGGCCCTAACCCTTATCCCATTATTGCGGGCGTTGATTGGGACAGCACAGCATGTCCCAGGCCATTATTGCTCCCTTCATCAAAAAGGGGAAATTTCATCTTTTGATCCCTGTGGTCATGGAATGCTCTCCCTTGAGTGCACTGAGCACAGAGAGTGACCCACCAAATGGGCCCAAGCTTCAGTCCCACTCAGCTATTTGGCTTCTGTGTGGCTCAAGAGGCTATTGCATGATACCAAGCAATTTGTTAGGTAAACCCAGCCAGCCATGGCAGATTATGGCTTTGTAGTTATCTTGAGGGATGCTTTACATAAGAGGAGAAAGTTCAGGTAGGAGCAGAATCATGATGAGCAAACACAGCTCAACGGCCATCGCCAGGTGCAGACCCGGCAGACGGTCCTCGTTCCTCGCAACCAGCCCACGAGGAGGGGGGCAGTGCTCTGTTGGGCTCCATCACTTGGCTCCATCACTGGAGACCCTGGCAGTCTTGGCCAGACACGTCCATTTCCTTTTACCCAGACACCCTGGCCTTCAGGACCTGTTCTGGAAAGGAGCCAACACTCTACCTGGAATTGAGAGCTTGTTAGTTTATCTGGAAGCGCAAATATAAGCAGGCGTGTTAACCTTCTCTCCAGGGAGCGAGGGAAAATAAGGTCACCCTGGAAAGAGTCATTTTCTGAGGTGTGGGTTCACATGGACCCACCTCTGGCAAACTCAAGGAATAGGTGAAATTCATGCTCTGTTCTTGCCACCCTTTTTAAGGCCAAAAACCTTCCACCCAGATCTCTTGCTGCCCAGAGTCCCACACGGTAGCCATCTTTTCATGGACTTTGGCCTGTGTTTTTATCTTCCTCTCCAAACTTGGCTTTCTCGTGTCCCATCCTCATAGAACACTACCCTCAGTGAGCTGTCGCCTCCAAAGGTCTGATAAACAAACCCACACAAAGTAGCCAATGACGAGTAATGGCGTCACCCACCACTCCTTTAAAAAGTACGGTAGATACTGGCCATTAATGACAGAGACACACTAAAACTAAAAGTTTTCTGAACATCATGAAAGCATAACCTGTCCCCCATAAAACTCCCACTTTCATCACTTTGTTAAGCTTCTTAGTTTTCTTTTCATTGCACCCACTAGCACTAGCCATGGAGACCAGGAGTGGGTGTCTCTCTAACAAAACAGACATTTGCTCAGTTCATGAGAGTTGCTACATGTGTATGGATGGACCATGAATTCAGGACCCCAAAACTGGGTTGAAAAGTAGGTGCTGGGCAATTCCATTCTTAAATAGAGGCTCCAAAGAATTAAAAGCAAGGACTCAAAAAGATACCTGTACACCCATGTCCATAGCAGCATTATTCCACAGGTGAGCAAACCCCCAAGTGTCCATGGACAGATGAATGGCTAAACAAAATACATCCAAACAACAGAGTATTCTTCAGTCATACAGAGAACTGAAGTACTGTTACATGTGACATCATGGACCAACCTTGAAAACATTGTGATGAGTGAAACAAGCCAGGTACAAAAAGCTCATACTGCATGATTCTACTTCCATAAAATATCTAAATAGGCAAATTCAAAGAGACACAAAGTAGAATAGAGGTTACCAGGGGACTGTGGGCAGAGGAGAATGGGAAGTTAGTGTTTAATAGGTACGGGGTTTCTGTTTGGGATGATCAGAAGGTTCTGGAAATGGATAATGGTGAGGGTTGCACATTGTGAATGTACCTAATGGAACTGAGCTGGACACATTTTAAAATGGCTAAAATGGCAAATTTTATGTTTTACATATTTTACTGCTATACATATAATATAAGCACACATATATAACACATGTAACACACACATGTAGAGTAGGTGCTGGTAGAGCCCTACAGTCACTCACTGGCGAAAGCCTCTTAGCATACAATCACATCTAAGCCTCAGCATAAAGACAACTTCTTCCATATTGGGGACCTCATGACATATCCAACCATGAATGTTAAGTTTACAAATGCATTTGTGTTTTTAACAGGGAATGTGTCTTAATCCAAGAGTGCATATTCTTTATCAGACCACTAGGCACTCAGGAAATAGCTATTTTAAATTACTTTAGGCTAGGGAAGCCTGATACCAAATGCAAAAAATCACAAAGGCAAAGAATGACAGGCTTAACCACACAGAAACCCAAAACCTTTCTCCAGTAAAGAACTCCATCCTCAAAATCAAATGGCAAATTAGTCGACAAAGGGTTGCAATCTTTAATTCAGGGTTTCTCACAGTGTGGTCCACATACCACTGGAACTACGTGAGAGGAGTTTTAGATGGTGCATGAACAGAGAAATGAAGTTTAAAGCATGAATTTAGGTGCTGCAGCAGGCAGGCAGGAGAGCATTCTTGCCTCTTCAAATCACACCGTGTCAGTGGCTACCTCCTCAGAAGTTAGGTCGAGGATATAAACTTATGAAATCATTAGTTCTCAGACTCACTAGAGAAGCAATCCATTTTTTATGTAAAATTTTCTTGGAAATCTGATCTTTAAATGTATATCCTTCACCTGGTTGGTATGTATCAGCTCAACAGGGAAGGTTAGATGAATTAGCACACATAAAGCAATTAGAAAGCTTTGCTTTTATCACTTTTTGAGCATCTAAGTGTAGGAACCAGTTGTTGCCAAGTCAGAAGCTTAAAGATAGACTCAGGGATTTTAGAGTTCAGATTCAGAGTATTTCAGACCATATTAGGCAGGTGTGCTCGGCCTGATTAAGAAGTTTTGAACAAATCTTAGAAATAACTTTGAATGACAACAGAATATGGCAAAAGTGCTATTCTAGCTTGCTACACCTTACAGATGAGAGAATTCAGGCCCCTCAAATTTAACCTTTGCAAGTTTTTTTTTTCCATAGGCTACATTTAAATGAGACATTTTAACTGTCTGTCCAGCATATCCTGTCTCCCACCTAAGATTTCCAGTTTTAGTAGCATATTCCAATGATAAGGTAGAGTCCTCTAATAACAGTTTCCCGGGGACTGTTCCAATTTGAGCATTGAAAATCCTGTGTTCCCAGGCCAGGATGGTTGGTCACCATACTGAGCAAGGATTTTTGACCCTCTGGCTAGTTTTGGGGCTAATATTGGCCTCTGCCTAGCAATTATTTCTTAATGCGCAATTCTTTAGCGTCTGACTGATCTTAGGCGGAGTTTTAGTTCTGCTATTCATTGTGAGACATTCACATTGTGGGGCAAGTTATTTAATTTTCCCAAGCCTCAAGTCCCTTCAATTATAAAATGAACAAGGGCGGTAACAGTACCCACTTCATTGGGTTGGTGTAAACATGAAATGAGGTTGTGCTGATATAACGCTTAGGATATATTTTAGACACTCAAAATAAATGTGAGCTACCCATCTATTACAGTTATTGGTTACCAAACACAAGATTGAAGGGATAGTGTCTAAATCACTTCTCTCCTCCCCGCAGTATAAAGTTTAGAGGCACCATTTACATACGGATGAGGTGCACCTGCATGCCCCTTACCATTCATTCCATAGCACTGTCCATCAGGACGTCTACCAGGCTCTCAGAATACTGTATGCTATTAAACACACCCCCTCATTACATTTAGACCTTAATAAAGATTTTTCAAAACCAAGTTAAATTTGTAAAATCTTTACATGGAACCATACCAACAATTAAGCAGTTGTCTAACTAAAGCTCTTTGTTGACTACTGTCTGTATAACCAGAAGCCGAGTAAAACCTAACAAGTATAAAACGCTGCCTTACCTTGAAATTGCTTACACTCTTATTGCTTACACTCTTATGTCCCAAAGAAACCAAGAGGTAAGGTGAGAGCTAGGGACAGGTCAAAGCACACAACCAGACAGAAATGAAGAAGGTGCCCCAACCTTTCTCCAAGAATACAGGAGCCCTGGCAGTAGGGGAACGAGGCGCAGAAGGAAGGGCAAGAGAGTCGCTTCTCCAGGAAGAGACGGCCTTGAAAGTAGACAAAGTGTAGGAAAAAAGACACCCAAGCAGGAACTTTAAATATCAAATCATGAAATAGAATAGCGGTAAAAATGATGGCATTTGAAATATTAAATCAGGAAATGGAACAGAAGTAAAAATGATGGCTGAGGCATGAAGATAGAAACCCTGCAAATAAATGAAGAAAGAGGAACTTGTCACTTTGCAGCAGACTGTCCAGCTCAGGCATAAGGAGAAGTCCCGTGGCCAGCAATAATGGTCTCCTACTTTGCTAATGAGCACGTTATTCTGGGCAAAACCTAAACCCATTCAGATTCGCTGATCGAGAAGGTCCCAATTATCAAGGAAAATGAGAAAATGTTTCGTCCTGCTAGAACTAGAAGGACCACAGGATCCTGCCGCTCTCCAGCCTGAACAAAGCCCGAGGGCTTGCTGGGTCCCGGCTCAGCTGTTTTGGATGTGGAGTAGCTCTGATCCTAGGAAGCAGGGTGCTCAGGTCCCCATTCCCAATAATTCACTCTCCACCCTAGACCAGTGCCCTCTGCGTCCCCTCATCGCCATCCAGTAGCATTTCCAGGATTTGCCTAGAACCAAGCGTTCATAGACGGGTGTCCATGGAGTAGAGGACAAAGGACGTTTTTCCACTCAGGAAACTCAGACAACCTGAAGGCCTCCCAAGGTGTGGTGCAAAGGAGCACTTTGATTGCAGACTCTCAGCCTCATACCTCGCTTACCTCTCTTATGCCTCAGCCCCAACCTAAGAACAAGAACTGAAGGAGTGCCCCCCTTACACTTCATCAAGGTCACCCAGGGGCAGTGCCTCTTCCAGATGAAAGAGTGCAAATGCTACAGCCACTCTTTACAGGTGTCGCTGCCACCCTCCCCCGCCCGCACAGCTCTCCTACCGAGCGGGACTGTTGGGAGTCTATTAGGGCTTTAGCTTGGCTGGGCTCTCAGAGTCTGTGGTCTGAATACACTTGGATTAATCTTTCACCAAAAATGAAAATTCCCTTGAAACTTGTTTTATACATGGCCTGGTTTCTTTGAGACAATGAGATAATTTGATTCCTAAAGTGAGATAATAGACGAGAAAGGACTTCAACGACCTGGAAAATGCCTGAGAAATTCAACTTGTTATAATAATACTAAACAAGGTCTGCAGTCTGGCTTTTCCTCTTCCAGAAAGTCTGGACTGAAAGAAGAGGTGTGATGGTGGGTTTTGCCTTGGGATTAGGGGAAGTAAACCTGGTTTGAGCACAAAGTGACAGTAGCTTCTGTCTTTCTTGATTGCTTTAAACATTTTTTTATTTATGCCTCACTGAAAAGTCATCCGTTCACCTGCCACCAAAACACCAGCGTGGCATGTGCACATATGGAGAGGTAAAGTCATTCTCTCAAGAGTACAGTGATATAAACAACTACAAACCAAATAAATAAAGACAAGTCATCCAATTATTCAAATTGTCTGTGGGCACTCAATTCTGTCCTAGTACCTTGTCTGCTTACAACCTGGAATCTCAGTACTAGAAGGAAATTTAGAGACCAGAGAGGTCGGGCAGCTGCTCAGGCTCACAGAGCGAAGTAAAGTCATAACTTGAACTACAACCCAGGTCTCCCACAGTGGCGTTCTCTTTCTCTTACATAACCTGCGTTGAGAAAGAATAAATCCACCCCTGTTCACATATACACCCTTGTCCCAATGGCTCTAAGAACACCAGCCCCACAGCTGGGTTTCCTGAAGTTGCCTCCCCTGTCTCTAAATTGCCTCAGTTGCTCCCTCAAGTCTGGCTCTTACCAGAGACTGAAGCCAGCAGCCACCTTGGGTCTTCTCACTGTGTTTCTGCCCTGTTCTCTCCCTTTCTCTTCCGCAGGATTTCTAGAAAGTCTGACCCGAATTCAACACACGCCTGTGATGACAGGGATTCATCCACCAACCCATCCTAGAATGTTCTCTGGGGCTGCTTTCAGCCATCATTCAAAATTAAAGGCTGTAATCCAGGGAGGAGGAGGGGGGTCTTCCCAATCCAGAGTCTCCAGAAATTCTCAGGGTCTCTAATTTTTCTCATTTCCCATGCTCCCCCACACCAGCAACAGCTTAATTTGTCTTGACATTTTGCTTGCCTTCACTGTCAGTCAGGGCCGCTCAGAAATTTAAAAGCCCTGGCAGTTTCAGTCTGAGTTTGCATATTTAGATATGGGCTCTTGAGACAGTTGGAACCCAGATCCCAGGAGCAGAACCTCCAAAGTGACTGTGGAAATGTATGCATTTGAGAAGGGGAAGGGGGGATCGTTAGCTACACCTAAACCATGTGTGTTTGGGGGGGGGGTCTGCCCACCAACTCGGCCTCAGCATCTCCCTAAGAAAGCCCCTGCAGGAACACCTCCCCAAATAGGGCTCCCTACGGCCAGGCCTCGGCGGGCCAAAAGCCTTCAGGCAGCCTCCAGGTCGGGTCCTGGCAGCTTGTGAGCTGACCTCCCCACTACTGCCCGTGAACTTCCTGGTCCCCCCTTTGGGCAGAAGTGAAGGTTCAACAGAAGCGGGTGCGGGCCGGTCGCGTGCCCGCCCGAGCGCTCGGCCACCCACCTGTGGAAGAAGAGCAGGATGGACAGCATGGTCTGGTCAATGTTCCGATTGCAGATGCCCTCGTTGATCAGGTAGCAGGGGTCCCGCAGCACAGGCTCTAGCGAATCCTGCCGCATTATGCTGTTGAGCTTGTCGGCGTTGAGGTTCTCGAAGACCAGCTTTTCCTGCAGCTGCCGAAAGTTGCTCACGGTCGGGCTGCCGGGGTTGTTGTTCTCCCCGCTGCTGTCGCTCTGGAGCCCGCTCCGGTGGGCTAGGTCCAGGCAGCAGTTGCAGCAGTCGAGGCCGACAGGTGAGCGGCACTCGCTCTTGGGCTGGGCCATCTTCTCAGGCTCGGGGGCCTCCTGGTCTGCGAGGTCAGGGGCGGCTGGCAGGTGCGCGCCCGCCGGGCCGGCCTGAGGGGACTCCAGCGTGTCTAAGCTGTGGGCAGAAGAGTTGGAAATTTAGCGCCTAAAGCCAGCCACCCTCGGCTCGGCCCCCTTCTGGCCGTGCAGCTCGGGGTGCGAATAGAAACAGCTGGACAAACAGCTCCGAGCGGATCCTTCGGGCTCACTTCCTCCTCTTCCTCCTCCCCCTCCTCTAGAGGCTGGGGCCGCCCCCCCTCCCCGAGGTGCCACCCGCGGCCCCAGAGCAGTCCCAAGTTTCCCAAGTGTGAGCGGGGCTGGGGCGGACCTGTGGCGGCAGGAAGGGCGGGCGGCGGGGCAGAAGGAGAGCCGGGCGCGCCCTCGCTCCCTCCCTTCTTTGCTCCCTCCCTCCCGGCTCGCTGGCTCTCCAGCTCTCGGCCTCCCCGGGGCTGTGCCGGCCGAGCGGTGGCAGGAGCGGAGAGTGAGAGCTGCACGCCCAGGAGTCGGCACCGGGCTGTGACAGCATGTAAATTACCCCAGAGGGGCCGGCGGAGAACGCTCCTCCGACGCGTCCCGGGAGGCTGCTGGCCCGGGAGCCGACTCCGTCCTGCCCCCAAACCCCCGCCCCTCCCACCCCCTAGCGCCTTCGCCCCCACGCGTCTCGCACCCTTGCCCGCGCTCGCGGGAGCCGGGCCCGGCTCGCCCTCCCTCCGCGCGCCCGGCGCCTGGGCTCCGACTCTCTCGCGGCTCGCGGCGCATCCTCAGCTAGAAATCCACAGGCAGCCGGCCCGGGCCGCCGCGCCACCCTGGGATCGAGCTCGGCGGGAGGCCAAATCTCCCTTGTCCCGCCGCGGTTGGGTCCCCCTGCAGGAGAGACGCCGCCCCTCGAGAG
>PVIJ01000157.1:227866-372195 GCA_004024925.1 Scalopus aquaticus
CCGCCCGCAACATGTTCTCTGAGCCCCATCTTAGGAGATCTCAGTCCTGGCTTCCGGGAATGCCAGTTCCCTAACTGGCTCCCCACTGCCTTGCCCCTTCGTCTTCTTTCTTTTATTTTTTCTTTTCTGTTTTTTCCTTCTTTACCCAGTTTCGCCCTTTCCCTTTCTTTCTTGCCCCCACTTTTCCCCTCATTTCTTTTTCTCCTTTTGTGTATTTCCTCATTCAGCCCTTCCCCTTTTTTCCTTTTTCCTAATTTTTCTCCCACCTTCATTCTCTTGTTATATTTCCCCTTCGTTTCCCTCACTTCGGCACCCCCTTTCTCCTCACTTCGCTTATTTCCCCTATTTTTCCAAACTTGCTCCCCCCCCTCCATGTTCTGATCCCCGCTTGCCACCTTAGGTCGTCCTCTGTCCTTACCCTTCTAAGGAATGTGATTGGTTGTTCATGGGAACTGAAGGGGGGTTCCTGAAACTGTGGGTTGAGGGGTTCTTGGTTCTGGGGAGAAGGCGATTCTAGAGCTGAGGTAAAGTGAAAGAGCGGCTCTGTGGGTAGTAAGGCAGGCTTGTACCCTGGGTCATACCCCAGATTGGTGAGATGCGGGGATGTGCTGAGTGGGCAAGGGGTAGGATTTCAGGGTGTCTCAGGACTTGGAGACTTGGTATACGTTGTTTAGGTTGGATTTAATATTTTTTGGCTCCTGAAAATAATCAGAATATTCATGATATTCAGTTTTCACATCTAACAAGTAGATTTCAGTTTGTCAGCACTCCCTTCCCCCCCCACCTTTCGCTAGCTTCATCCGCAAGTCCACTGCCGTTGAGATCCAACGGTATATACTGCCATCTTGTGTTGTAGAGATGGAACGTTCCTTGCCTGGGTCACAGAGCCAGAGCTTTGGGAGATAACAGAGGTGCCTCCTAGTGGAATGCACACTGCACTGGTTCTGAGAGTAGGAAGGAGGCGCCATATCTTTTACACAAGGGGGTCTCAAGGCAAATCTGTGCTCCTGAACAGTAGTTAGGGTCAGAGCCACCCTTTTTCTGGTGGGGCTTCGTTTGCCTGGGTCCCTGTGGCCTGAGCCGCCATAGATTTGAAATATCCATAGATTTGTATCAGTCCTGTGCATAGCGGCAAAAAGCAGCCAACTAATCCTGTTCCAAGTCCTCCTGGGTATTACAGGGGCCCCTGTAATCTGTGGAAGTGGAGACTGCTGTAGGGTCCAAACATCTAGAAACAAACTGTATCACTGGTACCTGACAAGATCCGAAGATGAGGTGAAAGAGGAGTTTGGGGGTCACTGATCAGAATAGCAGAACTGAGCGTAGGAGCCTTGTTGTACTCACACACTGCTGAGGATTCATAGTTTGTTCTCTCAAAAGTCAACCTTTAATTTATTTTTATTTTTTCAAGTGTTTTCTTGAGTTTTTTAATATTCTTGCACATTTTTATTTATTTGTATTTTATTGATATTAGATTGGTTTACAGCGTTATATTTTTTAGAGGCATAAGATCACTCCCTTTAGGTAGTGTTACCACACCACACCCACCACCAAGATACCCACAGTCCTCCACCAAAGTTCATTGTGTTCCCTTCCTACTCTGCTTTCTCTTCCCTCCCCCTCTGATAGCCTTAGTTCTGCAATGAGATTTCTAGGGTTTGTTGTTGGTTTGGCGTTATCTGACCCTTTGTTTTGTTTCTCTATATTTCATGTAAGTGACACTATCTGATATTTATCTTTCTCCTCTGACTTATTTCCCTTAGCATAATCCCCTTATCCATGTTGTTGCAAATAGCAAGAGTTCAACATTTTTTTTGCAGCTGAATAGTATTCCAGTGTGTGTGTGTGTGTGTGTGTGCACGCACGTGCGCACGCGTGCGTGTGTGTATCACATTTTTCTGATTCACTCATCTTCCCTTGAACACTTAGGTTGTTTCCATAACTTGGCTGTTGTAAGTAGGGCTGCAATGAACATAGGAGTGCGTGTATCCTTTTAAATTAGTGTTTTTGCGTTCTTCAAGTAGATACCTAGACGTGGACTTGCAAGATCACATAGAAGATCCGTTTTTAATATTTTGACAACGCTCCTTACTGTTTTCCATGGGGAGAAAGGCAATCTTATAGATGCATTAATTTCCCTCTTTTTTTTTCTTTGTTGCTTTTTATTTTTAAATGTTCTTGGGTAAAAGCCAGGTAGTAGAATATGAAATTTCATATGCATTCTGTATACTTAAAGCCTACTGAATTGTTTTTTTAATTACAGTGTTTATGACTTCCCCTCTTGTTTATAATTATTTTATGTTAAATGTTGTAACAATATATTAGCTCCATAAATGTTTGTTTAAGTTCTGTTTTGAGAACTGCTAGGGCCTTTTGCTTCGATATATGCCTGAATCCTCTTATCTTTGTGCGTAACCTTGGCCTGAGGCCTTGGTGGAAGTACTTCCTTTTTGGCATTTGGCACCATTAAACTCAAGATTTTGTCCCCTTGACATTTCCTTCGTTGTCGTCCTTGTTCTTAAGCAAGTATTGTTAATAATTCAGTATAGCTTTGCATACTATATCCATGCTGATCCAGAGCAAATATAACTTAAAATATAGAAAAATCTAGATAGTTCAGAGAGAGAGTTCAGAAAGCTGTGGTGCGTTTGTATGCAAGTCCAGTGTGTACTGAAGTATAGCGTACTTCCCAGGGAAGGCTGGTTGGGCAGGGCCTCTTTGGCTCCTCTCCGTGAAGTCTTGCTTTGCTCACATAGCAAACGTTGCATGGAGAGACTCCAAGTAGCAAAATATTCTTGCATAAACCCAGGGAGCAGAAAGGGGCCCCACTTCCAGACAGAGCTGGTTTCTGGAGAGAGCAGAGAAAGAAGACAAAGGGTGGCTCCTTCTCAGATGGAGACCTTCAACCATCCCTTACTCTGCGCTTGCCCTGTGCCAGGTACAGTGTCAGTGGGCATTCAGAGGTAAATAGGCCAGACCCAGGCCCCCACAGAACTCACGGTCTATCTGGCAAAACAAATACAGAAACAGAGGCAGTCCAGATGGGCAGTGATGATGGAGGCCTAGTGTGTGGGGCGGGGAGATGCTGTGGCAATGTGGAGGAGGGGGCAGCTAGGAAAGAAAAAAGACCTGTCTAGGTGGAGAGACTAGGGAGCGGGGCACGGAGGTGAGAGCAGTGTGGGTTCTGGGGGTCGGGTGTGGATCACAAATCCAGGTCAGTGTTATCGAAGACAAAATTGTGTGAGATGAAACAGTGAGAGTTGGGGCTGGAAAGGGAATCAGAGACTACGTCTCAGGGAATCTTGAATGAAATACTAAGGAAATCCTCTCACATCATAGGTTTGCCGTGCATTTAACAAGTACTAAGAAAAAGAGCAGGTATCGTTTATTGAGTCCCTGCTATGTAGTTTACACATATTATCTCATTTAATTGTCACAACACCACTATGAATTAGGTAATATGATTCCGGTGCAGAAATGGGCTTGGGAAAGTTAAAGAAACCCTCAGGTCATATCAGTAGTAAGCAGTGGCATTTGGATTTGAAGCCACAGTTTTCTAACTTCAAGGCTTGTGACTTTAACCACGATGTGACTTTTTTAAAAAAAGATTTATTTATTTATGCATACAAGTTGGGCTGTAGGCCAGAGGTGTATGTGTGTGGGCTGTGTGTGAGAGGATTCACCAGAGACAGAGTGCGGAGCTGAAAAGGTGGATTGACTGAAACACACTGCTGAGGGGAGCAATGGGCGAGACAGGAGAGGTCTGCTGCGCCATGTGGGTCAGCTCCCTGGCTGGGGATGGAACTCACGCTGCAGTGGCTGGTGGACAGCTTCATAATGCTGAGACTTAACCCCTTGCGCCACCAAGGAGGCCCCAACCATTATGTGACTTTTTAGTGATGGCTTTATGGAATACTTACAAAGCATAAAACATCTGTTTTAAGATTGCATACTCAAAAATCAGTGCAATCAATGATTTACTGACTAACATATTTAAATACTTTTATTTGCACCATGGAGCCAGGAAGGAAATTGGTAGATCTTATATAATGGTATTATAGTAGCTGAATTTTTGATTGTCTGCCATGTGCCAGGCACTGTGCTAAGTGCTTTACATGGCATCATCCAATTTAATTGTCGCAATGATTCTATTAAGAGACAAGATATTACCATCATTCCCTCTTAAGAGACAAGGAAACTGAGGTTTAGAGAGGTTAAGGAAGCATATCTAGAGAAGAAATAGCTGCTCTCTAAGCACTTTCAGTGTAGTTAGGGTCAAGTTAAGGCACACAGCAGTGATTTTTATGCAAGCCCATTTCCCTACTATTGATATTCAATTTTGCAAACCTTTCCTAACAGGGGAAAGCAGGTTAGCCTTCCTGAGACTTTTCACAATTGTTCATCACCAAATTGTAGACTAATATAATTGGTATTTAAGACCTTCTAGATCAGGGATTCTTAGCCTTTTTTTGTGACAAGGACCCTTGTGATAGTATAGTGAAGCCTATGAACTGCTCCTCAGAAAAAAGATTTTTAGATATAGAAATTTAACAAAAATACGTACAGTCACAAAGGAAATCTATATTGAAATGCAGTTATCAAAATATTTCAAAAGAAAAGTGTGATGTAATTATTTAAGTGCTTGTTATGGATGTAGTACATAACAACATCGAGATGTAGTTCTGGAAACTATGGTAACTCCAAAGTAATAAATATAAAAATTATTTAAGGATACTTGTAATAGCAGTAATGTTACATAAAACTATTTGTGTCACAGGTACTGCTAATACTACTCTGAACTGTTCTCTGCAGTTATAGTTCTCATTTAAAGGTTGATAAAAGTAAAGATATAATAATTTTCCATTGAAATTCATTTATCTGATAAAGTTTTAAGAGTCCCTGATGTAGATCAATCATCTTATAATATTAATAACAATAACTAACATGAATGAGTCTATTTTCTAAGGGGCTTTACCATTTTCCCTTTATTCCTCATTGCAAATCTATGAAGTATCTTTGTTTTACAGCTCTCAGAGAGATGAAATTAATTTTCTCGGATTATATAGCTGGCAAGTGGAAGAGAATGGCAGACATTTATTTTCTTATAATTCTAGAGGCTAGAAGTCTGAGATGAAGGTAACGCCATGGTTGGTTGCTTCTGAAGCCTCTCCCCTCGACTTGTAGGTGATCATCCCTCTGTGTCTTCACATGGTCTTCCCTCTGGGTGAGATTAGGTGTGGGGGGAAAGGAGCAAGGTGGAGAGACATTTTAGTTTTATCATTTGCCAAAATGTATTATGTTTTACTTCCATAAAATAAACATTTTTAGTATAAAAGTAATACAAGATTATTTTAGAAAATTGATGAAAAGAAGCCTTTAAATTTACCCATAATTCTGCCACCAGAGAGCAACTTTTATCTCAGCTTCTCTCTTTATAGAACTGTTTTATGGAGGTCTTGTGTTATTTGCATCCTAATATCTACAATGCTTTCTTCTGGAGCTCATAGGCTGGTGTTTGAACTTCTGTGTGAGTGTGTGTGCGTGCATGCATGTGTGCGTGTGCGTGTGTCAGAGAGAGAGAGAGGTTGCAAAAGAAGGAAACACGGGGTGGTGATGGGAGGAGGAACACCAAGTAGGCATACATAACCCAGAGTGGAAGGGTCAAGGAGGGCTTCCTGGAAGATGCGATACCAGAACTGAGCCTTGAAGGATGAACTGGGAAGACCATACCCATATTCTACTGCCTGGTAAGCAGTCACCTAATTAAATTGTGCCTATAAAACACTTCATAACTAGCACATAGTAAGACAGTCAACAAATGTTAGATATTATCATTATTACCTGATTTTTTTCAAATGAATTTGAATGACAACTTGTGTTTGTTATGAGGAATAAATGAGTTAATGCATGTACAGTAATGAAGATAATGCCTGGCACATAAGTGCACAGTAAAAGGTGGCAGTTGATAATGTTATTGGTGGTGTTTTTATTATTTTTTTAAGTTTTACTGGACTGAGATGGAATATTCTATCTCTGATCTTCTGTGCAGTTTATTATATTATTTTAGATGTATCTATTATGACATTATTTTAGATATGATGTCTCCAAGCATGATTATGTTCAGAGCCATTCCTTATTAACAATACAACAACTGCTGACTTAAATACCAGCACCAGCACCATCACTAGGCACATAGTGTGCTGAGGTTGTAGTCTCCAAAAACATACAGAAAATAGAGCCGCTGGTGACGGAAGAAGTGGAGCAGAATGCTGCTTGCCTTCGAAAACACTTTTTGCATAGTAGAGGGATAGCCTCTGGTTTCCTGGTTAGTGTGACCCTGTGTTGTTAAGGTGAAGATAAGCTGGTCGAAGTAAATCACTTTCCCCTCTTTTTTTTTATAGATTTATTTACTTATCCCTACAAGAGCTGGGGTGCAGGCCAAAAGTGTGGGGGAGGGGATTCACCAGCAATGGAGTGGGGAGCAGAACAGGCAGAGTAACTGAAATACACTGCTGAGGGGAGCAGCGGGCGAGACAGGAGAGGTCTGCTGCGCCATGTGGGAACCTCCCTGGCCAGGGATTGAACTCATGCTGCAGTGGCTGTGTATTGCTTCATAGTGCTGAGACTTAACCTGTTGTGCCACCAGGGAGGCCTTCATTCCCCTCTTTAGCACCTTTGTTGTTAAGGATCAGTGTGTAGTGTATAGGGTATGCATAAGCCATCAGTAGGTTCCTTATCATACACTATCTTCTCACGACAGCCAGGAAAATTCCTTCCCCACTAGCAGGTGGCAGGAACCTTTTGTCCAGGTTCTCCAGCTAGTACAACTCAGTGTTTGCAGAATCGCATAGGTATTTCTATGGACATTTGCAAAAGGTGGATCTCAGGCATTGGTAGCTTGCTGCCTTCTTAATCCAGAGTTCCCCATATATAATCCATCTTCTTCTAAAGACTTCAGTGAGAAGGCACAAACTTGTTTGATCTTTTCATGGTTCTTTGTAACCAGCTCCGCAATCCTCCAGTTATCTCATTTTAACCAAGATGGGAGTCTTCTTCCTTTTTGTAAGGAAAAACAAGAAGCTTTGATCTTCTCAGGAAAGAGGGAGCGAAGGGCAGAGGGAAGCTGACTGAACCTGGAGATTGGCTGTAAGGGTGTGGGGATGAGAGAAGATTGAGGGGTGGGGGTGGGAACTCTGCTCTGTCTTCCTGGCAAATTGCAGAGAGCAGGGTGGGAGGAGGGTAACCATCTTGGAGACAGCTTGTAAAGCCTTGATATTTTTTGTAGATCTTAAACTGCTGATTAAGGGTCTCTGACCTAATATAGTAGAAAACTGTTTTTTTGGTGGTGTTGTTGTTTTTCAATACCCCTCCCCGAGGTATATTGCCCTACCTGTATTATCTTTCTAAATCTTGATAGTGTGCCCTCATATTGATCTATTTGCCCTACTTTTCACTCCTTGTAGCTTTCTCATGGCCTTCTCAGTCACCTCTGGAATTCTGGACTTGGCTTATCTAACTCATTGTCACCTCTCCATATGTTGACACACAGGCAGCCTCCAACTTGTACACAGGCTGAGAACTCAAAGTTCATTCTGAAGTCAATTGTATGTAGTTTTCCATGGGAGAAAAAAATATTATAGTTATATTTCCAGGCAAGCCCACTCAAAAAAAATTAACTTCAATGTACTAGAAGTGCAGACCATTTACAATGAAAAAGTAGAAAATCTTCGCAATTCAGGAAAAAAAAAAAGAAAAGCAATCTAATGGAATTAGAAATGCTTTTAGCTTGACTGCTGGCTGGAGACAAAGAGGAGCAGATGGGGCTTCCATGAAGCTCTTAAGGGGAATTTCAGGGACTTTGGAGGCTGCAGAAAGTCATTAATACTACTTTTTATTATTTCTTTTTTTGAAGATTTATTTATTTATGCATACAAGCTGGGGTACAGACCAGATGTGTGGGGTGGCGAGAGGGTTCACCAGAGACAGAGTGGGGAGCAGAACAAGCAGATCGACAGAAATACACTGCTGAGGGGAGCAGCGGGCGAGGCAGGAGAGGTCTGCTGCACCATGTGGGAATCTCCCTGGCCGGGCGTCGAAACAGCTTCGCAGCACAGCGCTTAACCACTGTGCCACCAGGGAGGCCCACTTTTTATTATTTCTAATTCTCTTCAAAAATGATGGTTTTCAATAGTAATGGATACTATATACTAAGACCCTACCGTGTGTTAGGCACTGTGCTAGAAGGTTTACATATCTTTTTCTCCATTCCTTTTCATAAAGGCACTAGGAAGTATTTACTATAATGACCTTTATTTTACAGATGAGGAGACTGAGGCTGGAATAAGCCAATGATTATTTTATTGATTTCTTTCTCTTCTAGTTCATTGTTTGCTTATGGGGACACAACACATCTTTCTATATTGATTTTGTAGCCTTCCACTTTACTGTACTGATTTATTATCTCTAATAATCTCTTAGTGGAATCTTTAGACGTTTTTACATATATTAT
Source organism: Scalopus aquaticus (assembly GCA_004024925.1). Taxonomy (NCBI): domain Eukaryota; kingdom Metazoa; phylum Chordata; class Mammalia; order Eulipotyphla; family Talpidae; genus Scalopus; species Scalopus aquaticus. The sequence goes on from PVIJ01000157.1 coordinate 236,376, forward strand.
CATGTTGTCTGCAACAAGTGATAGCTTTGCTTCTTTCCCAGCTTGGATTCATTTTTTATCTTTCTCTTTTCTAATTGTTCCAGCTAGGATTTCCCACACTTTGTTATAGTAGGGGAGATCCTTATCTTTTTCCTGATCTTAGATGAAAAGCTTTCAGTTTTTTACCATTGAATATGATGTTAGTTGTGAGTTTGTCACTTATGACCTTTATTATATTATGTTCCATCTATCCCCATTTTTGAAAGTTATTATTACAGATTTTGAATCTAATTGCCAAATTCCCTCTCTGCTTCTATTGATATGACCATGTGTTTTTGTCTTTCCTTTTGTTGAGGTGGTGAATGACATGGATTAATTTGTGGTAAAATTCAGATTATTATTCAGTAGGTTGGGAGCGGCCCCCTAGAGCATCCATTTCCATCAGGCGATGCTGCCCCTGTTCATCCACATGCAACACCTTGAACTGCAGCGCTACATAAAATAAATGATAAACTTAATGAAATTTAAGCAACCATTAATACATTCTTCCTAAGTTAATCAGGTTCAACTTTTACACTAAAAGGCCACTGTTTATTCTCTTTTCTACTGTAGGCTGTCCAAGGCCATTGTCTCTGATTTCGGCTTGCCTGTCTGTTTTACCCTGTGCTCAAACGTTCTTTTATATGCAGGTACTAAAGACATGCAAGCATCTTAAACCTCTCTGAACTCTAAATAGTCACAACGAGGCATTGGTTTCTTTTGGCACAACCTGGATCTCTGGCCACGGGGGGCTTCCAGACCTCGAAGGCTAATCTCAGCTCTCTTTCTCTACCACAGGAATAGTCTATAAAGGTAAGGCATATAACACTACTGTCTTTCTAATTTCTTTTCTAGGCGCTACTGTTTTCATCTGGAGCAGGAACAACCTGGATTTTTAAAGAGTCCAAATCCTAATTTCTTCTGCACAGCTGAAATAATACCAAGTATTAATTTAAGATAACATTGAAAAGGTCCTTTGCAGAGTCTTTCCACCAATTCCAGTGGGCCAGTAAAATTTGTTTCCTGGAAGGTTATTTGCTTTATTTTGCCACTTCTCTACTTCCTCCTCTTAGGAGTTTGATTGTGATCATTTTGAACCGCCTCTCCAAGTTTTTCTTCTGTGTTTGAATTCTCTGACTCATTCTGCCCCAATAGTAAGAGTCAAGGACGGCCTTCGACTATAGCCAAGCTCTACTTTTTTAAAGCAGGAAATGGTTTCTCCTAGTGTCTACAAATTAACTTGCTGATCTGCGGCCCACAATAACTCGACCGTTTTTCCATCTTCTCTAAGTAGGGCCATTCTAACTCCCTGCTTATGGTGATGCGGACATCCACTGGAACATACTAAGTAACTTTACATTTCATCACTGGATAAAGGAAAAACTGTGCTGAAAAGAATCACAGTTTTCTCTTTGTAACTTCTAACCATTAATCTTACTGTTATCATGATTGAGCAGAAATAGCCCTTCAAATGTCTCATGACATCTACCGTATCCTCCTTAGCCGTCTCTTCGCTAGACTAAATGTGCCTCATACCTCGTCTGTCCTTAGTGGTTTCCTGACCCTCATCTAGATGCACTGTAGTTTGTAACTGTTCACTTAAAAATAAGGTCCCTAAAAAAATGACATACTACTCCATGAGTGGTTTGACCAGCACTGAGTCTATTGAGATTGTTACTGCCTGTGAATTTCTAATGCAATTTTATGGTCATGTTGAATTAAGAAAGGGTTAAGAGCCTTCTTCAGAGCTATCAAACACCTACTCCGGATCGGGGACTTACTATCTACTAAACAGCCTCTCCAAGTTTTGATGGTAGAGGTTCTCTGTTCTCTCTTACCTGGTGAGACCTCTTCCAATCCTTCCTAGTGTTACCTACTGTCCACCAGGTCTGTCACTTATTGAGGACCTCAGCACCTCATTAATAATCTTCTTCCCACCCCAACACCGGCCACCATTCTGAGTGATTTTAATGTCCTTGTAAATGACCTTTCTACAAGCTTCATTTTTCCAAACATTTATGCCTCCTCTGACTCATCCACCTATTCCCATAGTCCACTTATTCTCAGCATAACCTCACTTATTATTTCATTATGCAGATCCAGGCCATCAAATGCTAACTTTCATTTTTCTGCTCTCACTCCACCCTGCCACATTGCTGTGTCCCTACATGTCCTACACACCTTTCTTTTGGTCTAGCAGCAATAGGTTTAGATTCTCCAATAGAAAGTTAATCCATTTACTTATGCTTTAGAACTCATTCTCTCTCACCTCCTTAAGAACCTTTCTTTATTTGTTATGCCTTCTTTCATCTGTATCTTCAACCACTCTTTCTCTCCCTACTGATGACTTCTCATCAGCATTTCGATATGCTCATCTTTCCCTACTTAAAACAGAAACAGAGAAAACTCTCCTTCAACTCTGTCCCCAACTGGCACTTGCTCTATTTCTCTACTTCCATAATCTTGGAAGCTTTTCTAAAGAGTTAAGAGTATTCTAAACTAGCTGCCTCTATTTCTTTACCTCCCTTTCAAAACTCCCTCTCCCTAATCTGGCTTTTCTAACACCAGTGTTAACTGTTAAGGACACCAGTGACAAACTGATTGCCAGATCCAACAAACAAGTTTTAAGTTTTTATGTTATTGGACCTCTTTCTGCTGCACGTAAGGATGGATCGCTTGTACTTGTCTCCATGCCTTTGTTGAAAGTGCCTACTGTTTGGCTTGGGTGATGCTGCTCCTCTCCTGACTCTTCTCATTCCTCTTTGACTACGCCTCATCCTCCTTTGTGGACTGACTCTCCCTCCATCACCCCTTCAATGCCAGCCTTTCCCAGGATTTTTCTCACTCTATACCATTTCCCTAGATCATCGCATCCACTGTGTCTATATCTATAGAATCAGATCTTTCTTGTAAGTGCCAAACCTAAATACTCAATCAAGACTAGACTAGACATATGGGACATGGTGTGTCCATAGGTACCTCAAAACCAAACTCAGTATTGTCACAAGTTAATCTTTCTTAGTCAGATCTGCCCCTCCTTCTTGCTCTCCCCCACTACCATTATTATGGTGATTCAGACCTCTATCCACCCAGTTCGCTAGGCCTGAAACTTGGAGTCATCCTAGACTCTTCATTTGACTGGTTGCCAAGACCCCTTACATCTACCTTCTAAATCTCTATTTGATATGTCTTTTGTGTGTGTTACTACAGCATGTTAGTTCAGACTGTCCATTTTTTTTTCTTTTTCTTTTTTGCTTTTCAGATAGCTACTGAACAGATCTCCCTGCCCCTTGGCTTACTCCTCTTTAATGTGTTTTTCACTTCGATGCTTGCGTTTTCTGTAATGCAAATCAGATCACATAACTCCTGTGCTTCAAGCCCTATCATGACTCCCGACTGTTTACTGGTAGAGTCCAGGCTGCTTCACATGCTTTATAAGGCCTTTCATGACCTGGCCCTGTCTGCCCTTCCAGTATTATCCCTTATAATCCTTTCCTTATCCCCTTGCCCAAATAATGTCCAACTGAACACCCCATCTTGCCTATGAGCACAGAATGACCCCTTGTCTTCCAGCCAAAGCCTTATTCAGATTTCAAAAGCAGATTCCAAAAATGTCCAGATAGATCTGCAAGAAACCAGTGATAGTGAGTTGTCTTTGTGCAGAACAGTGGGGCTGTGAGTGGGGCACAGGGCTGGGAGGAGGACATTTTGTATTTTACACCACAAATCTCCATTGGTTATTCAAAAATTAAATACAATATATTTTTTTTTAAGCAGGCTCAGGGATCATGCTATCTAGTCTCCCCCTCTGTAGCTTTCCCTCCCTTTTCAGAGCTGCCTCTGGACATAATATGTGCTCTTGTTATTAGAATAATCACATTGTATTGCAACTTATCTTCTAAGTTGTCTGTCCTCCCAGATTGTGAACTCTTTGAGGGCAGACCCTGAATATTTTTTTCTTAATGCTTTCCCAGAATCCAGCACAGTGCTCCATAAATATTTATTGAATGAATAAAGAAGCAACATCACTCTGCTCTTTTGCCATATGTTGAATCTAAAAGTTATACTTTTTATTTATTGTTGTCTATCTCCTTGTCAGTTTAGGTTCAGCATCATTCTAAGGCTGCCCAGATCATTTCAAAGTCCTTCTACCTTTGTGTCACCTGCAGATTTAATATGTATTTATATGTCTTATTCTCAGTCACCAGATTACAGAACTAGAATCATTCATCTAATAACTGCTGTTCATTGAACACATACAGTGTGTCAAACACCATGCTGGGTGCTTTTTACATGCGATATTTTCATGGCCTTTGGTGCAAGGGAGGTGTTTGATCTTAGTTTACAAATCTAGAAATTGAACTCAGTATGGTTAAGCACCTTGCCCAGAATCACAATTGCTGGTGCATGGTGAAGCTGAGATTTGAACTGAGATCTTTTGATTTCAAAATTCAAGCTTGATGCATAATATTACGGTGGTTAAAAGGGGCCTCTCCACTGCTTAACCACAGGGCCAGCAGTTCTCAAGGTTGGCTTGAATCCCTCAGTGCCTAGAATTCATTGCTCCCTGAGGTAGCCCTTTGGACTGCTCTGATTGTTTTAAAAGCTCTTATTTGTAGTTCGCCAAAACTATAAATGAGCTGAGCAAGACTGCCAACAATAAAGCTTATTGGCTCACTGCTAGAATTTCTTTTCTAGTCTGACACCAAACCAATCACTTAACTAGTTACAGACTCATCTCAACAAACAGTTGAAGCATCTAACCTATATTTTGCCATCACATCTATGAAGAAATCATTGGTAAGTTTGTCCAACTCATGGGCAAAATGAAATCCCACTATAGCTATCATATTTTCTAATCTGCCAATCTTGTAACCAGCTTTTTTAAAAAGGAAATAAAGTCTGAGAAGATATTTGTTTTTTAACGGGGCAATTTGTCAATGACTCAAAGTGATGAGTTTCCAGTGGCAGACTTTCATCCATCATTGACAGGTTGTCAGGAAGATGATTTTTGGGTAGTGGGCTTTCTACTGCTCTTCAGATGACATCTAAATGGGCAGGGCCCCCCCTTTTCATTGCTTTGAATTATGCAGCACTGTCGTTTGCACCTGGTTTTATTTAGGCTTCTATTTCAGTTTTTGATGCTTTTATTTTTCTTTGTGTTCCACCCTTGCACATGTTTTCTCTATCTGGCTCATTCCCTAAATTTCTACATCCTCCTCCAAAACACAGACATGCATGTGAGGTGCACAAGTACACACACACACGCATGCACACACACACACACACACACACACACTCCTTGTCCTTTGAGAATCAGTGTGTGCTGCCCCTTTCTCAGGAAACTTTATGCAATGCCCCCTGCTGGGTGACTGCTTCTCCTCCTGTGTATATATTGGAAAGTGCACACAGTGTCCTGTCCTGAAGTATAGCATCAATAGTTCAGAAGTGTTCATTCTCTTCTTTGCGCCCCCATGCATATCTCTAAAATGATATTGATAATACTGTGTTGTATTTCCTTGTTTACTTATCTGGCTTCATCACTCACTTTTGAACTCATGCATTTCTTCATTCTATTGATATTTATTGCATATCTAATATGTATGAAACTCGTTCACGCTAGGTGCTGGAAATACAATGATTTCTGAAAACAGCATTTCTACTATGTCTTTTTCTTATACATAGTGTCTCTCAAATAGAAAGTGCTCATTAAATATTTGTTAAGGAAAGACATTTCTTCAGTAGAGTTTATCCAAGTGTGATCCTTGGATCTCTTGCATGTGGATAACTAAATATCAGTTCCTGGGTCTCACTGTAGATCTATGGGATCAGAATCACTTAAGAATCTGTTTTTCAATCTAACTCTGCAGGTATTTATTTCACACACAAAAATGGGAACTACTGCAAAATAAGAAAGGGAGGAACTAATGCTTATTTCCAAAAAGTGTAACTAAAACAAATTGAATATTTTTTAATACCCCTGACTGCTGCAGGAAATTTTAATAAATGGCAAAAAGAGCGTTAGTTAAAATTATCTGAGAAGGTTTTTTTTAAAAACAGACTTGTAATATTCAAGTGATTAAATAAAAGCTCTTCTAAAGTCTAAGATGACAAGCAGAATTATTACTAATAAAACCTAACCTTAATTTAGGTCAAATGTCAGGGTTTTCATTTCTATGGAGCTACTTGTATACTTGATAGTACAAATGCTCTCTGTCTAACCTAATAGTGTAGTATATTGCTTACTATGTATTATTATATAAGGATCATAATATAGACTTGAATCACAAGTGTATTATTTTAAATAATACAAGAGGGTATGTCTCAGCTGTATTTGTGTTTTGACTGTGATTATATGTATGATTTATCTGAGCTTAGTCCTTGATCAGGAATAATATTACTCAATCTCCATTAAAATTTGATACATTTTACTGTTTTATGTGACAGTTTCCAAGAGCATACTGTTAAATAAATGTGTTCTATGCTAATAGATTATTTATGTAAGATGAGTCAACCAAAGACAGCACAACTTCTCTTTGAGGAAGACACGCAAAATGGGATTTGATCACCATGTTCTTGGTTCCTGGAACTGTCTGTTTTGGGTTTGCTTTGATGTGAGCCTCATAGTCAATTGCTGAGATGTTCTTATATCTGGACCCAAACCTTGTAAATATTCAGTGGTTTGTATTCTTGCTTCCCTCCTTGTCAATTTATTTAAAGAATTAATTTAGGGTTTTATTAGTGCCACCATGGCTGAACTGGATTATGAACTGCGGAAACCATGGCTCCATGCTCAACAACCTGAGTTCTGTTAGCTACTCCTCCCTGGAGCGAAGTAAGTCCAGGCACCAGCATTTTGGTGGAGACACAATGAGCATGAAACATTACTGAAGGAAAGCCCTGCACTGTATGTGGGGAATCTTTCTGCTTCTGCAACTGAAGAGCAAGCCCAAGAGCTCTTAAGTAGATGTAGTAAAATCAGGAATATATTTACGGGCCTGGGTAAAAAAAAGAAAAGTGGATGTGGTTTCTGTCTTGTAGAACACTGTACTAGCTGATGCTGAAGGTGCTGTGGAATCCACTTAGGTGACTTGACCATCCACACGGGTTGAGATCTGGGTTATACAGGGGGCAGGCAGTATAGCTGCGGCCTAGCTATGGGCCAGGTAAGAGATGAAATTTGTGAAAACTTTCCTGTTGGTAGAGGTGGCTTTGGAAAACAGATCCTAGTCTGTGATAGGAAAGGAGGCCACCAGTGAAACACCCAAAGCTCTAGCCCCTCAAAAGAGTTGACTAGAGAACACCACCAGGGCCTCCCTGATGGCCTAGGGGTTAAATCTCAGCACTATCACTTCTACTGCCTGAGTTCGATCCCAGGCCAGGGAACTGACCCACATGGCCCAGCAAACCTCCCCTGTCTTGCCAGCTGCTCCCCTCAGTAGATCTGCCTCTTCTGCTCCCCACTGTTCCTGGTGAATTCTCTCACCCCCCAATCTCTGAACCTCTCTTCTACACACACAGGAAAAAAAAATTGACCAAAAAAAAAAAAAAAAAGAATGCCACCAGGTCAGCAGCTGGTCCTTTTCATAACAAGTTTAAATTGCTTTTACTTGCTCAGCAGAAACCATTTTGGTGTATTTTTCTTCCCTGAAAAATTATTAAATGACACAAGGAAAAACATGTCTTAATTTTGAAACTGTTTTTACCAGCAATTGGACCATCAGATGGTCAAAATTAAGTGTTCTTCAGGAAGAAATCAAGTTTGCAAGATTCGAATCAACCACGGCATAAATCTCTTTTCACAGGAGGCCTTCAACTGGATTTCACCACTATGTTCCTGGGGTCCCAAATGATCATCTGTTAAAGCTTACAGAAAATAAAGCCAAACAAATAGAAGCCTTAAAAAGGACATTATTTAAAACATAAAAAATTCTGGAAGAATTTATAATGAAAAAAATTCTCCTGCTCTACGTCTTCCAAATAGAAGCCTAGTCCCTGGGCAATAACTTTTAACTTCTTTTTTGTTGTTGTTGCTTTTTCATTTTTTAAATAAAGATTTATTTATTTATGAGTACAAGAACTGAGGTGTAGGCCAGAGGTGTGGGGTGGTGAGAGGATTCACCAGAGACAGAGTGGGGAGCAGAACAGGCAGATAGACTGAAGTACACTGCTGAGGGGAGCAGCGGGCAAGGCAGGAGAGGTCTGTTGCACCATGTGGCCTTTGCTCCCTGGCAGGGGATCAAACTAGTGCTGCAGTGGCTGATGATAGCTTCATAGTGCTGAAACTTAACCCGTTGCACCACCTAGGAGGCCCTGTTGTTGCTTTTTTCCTGGTAGTTTTCTCCATATTGCTAAATAACATAATTGCTTATACTATTTATTTTCATTTTGAGCATCATTTATTGACCTGCTTTCTAGATGAGGACTTAGTTCACTTATACCTCCATAAACAAGACTCTGATATTGCAATACTTATCTGACTTTTTTTATTACTGCGTAGCATAGGTTAGGTTATCCTGCAATAGCAAACAACACAAATGTCCTAGTGGCTTTAAACTACTAAGGTCTGTTCTTCATATTACAATTCTATTGTCAGTTGTCTGGGACATCTGGGTTGATGGCATGACCACCATCAACCATGATGGTGACAGAGGTAAAAATGGTGGCAAAACATGTGCTGGCTCTTCAAGTTCCACCCAGAAATGACAATGCCTCACCTTTGCTCACACTTCAGTTTTTCAAACATATCTCTGGCCAGGACTGACCTTAGAAGGCATGGCAGTGTCTGCTGGGAGGGTTCCTGAACGTTAGTGATGAGTTATACAGTTTACTGCAGAGATTTCCGTAATTTTAATAGAAGTCCATCTCTATTTTCAGTTCTGTGACGAAGCACTCCCCACTTAGATCTGGATGTTAGTACTCCAACCTTCCTTCATCGCTCCTCTTTTTTTAACATCCCAATTTTGTTCAGCTGTACTTTTATTTATTCTTTTAAAGTTTTATTTTTATGTATTTATGTATACAAGAACTGGGGTATAGGCCAGAGGTGCAGGGGATGAGAGGATTCAGAAACAGAGTGGGGAGACAAACAGTGGGATCTACCGAAATCCACTACTGAAGGCAGCAGTGGGCAAGACAGGAGAGGTCTGCTGCGCCATATGTGGTTCAGCTCCCTGTCCAGGGATGGAACTCAGGCTGCAGTGGCTGGCGATACTTGATAGTACTGATATTTAACCCCCATGCCACCAGGGAGACCCCAGCTGTACTTTAATTTTACATTGTCAAAGTATTAAGTCTACTCTCTTTCTTCAAGTTGTTTCCAAAATCTTAAAATAAATAAAGACTATTGTATTATTTTGACAGTGAAATTTATTTCCCCTGAATGCAAGGGGAACTCAATGATTATGTTTTTCCCCTGGAACTTCATTTATCTTTAGTTATTTCTTACAATGATTTGCCTTTATTACATCCTTAATTTCCTTCAAAATCTCTATAAAAATCAAGTTTTCTGTGGAATTTCTCCCATTTTACCCCCCATCCCAATTTTACAGAGTCTTTCTTTCTCCATTGTACTTGATTTCTTTGTCATTGGTTAACTATCCATATAAATATGGGCTTATTTCTGGCCTCTCAATTCTATTTCATTGGTCTGTGTGTCTATTTCTATTTCAATATAATACTGTTTTGAATACTATAGGTTTGTGGTATAGTTTAAAGTCCAAAAGCATGATACCTCCATTCTTCTGTCATCAAGATTTCTTTGGCTGTTCAGGGTCTTTTGTAATTCCATATAAATTTCAGTACTGTTTGCCCTATTTCTTTGAAGAATTCCATTGAAATTTTGATAAGGATTAAATTGAATCTATGTACTGCTTTGGATAAAACAGACATATTAACAATGCTAATTCTTCCCATCCATAAGCATGGAGTACCTTTCAATTTCCTTGTGTCTTTTATTTGTTTCTAGCAATATCTTATGCCTTCCATTGAATAGGACTTTCACTTTGTTAGGTTTATTCCTGAGTATTTAATACTTTCAATGCTACTGGGATTTTTAAATTTCTTTGTCTTCTAGTTCATTATTTGCATATAGGTATGCAATGGACTTTTGTGTATTGATTTTGTAGCCTGCCAATTTATTCTCTGATTTATGTGCTAATTTTTTTTTTAGTGAAGTCTTTAGGATTTTCCATGTCTATTATCATGTCAACTGCAAATAGCGATAGTTCTTCTTTTCCAATTTATCTTCTTTTTATATCTTCCTCCTGTCTAATTGCTCTGGCTTGGACTTCCAATACAATGCTGAACTGTAGTGGTGAAAGTGGACATCCCCCTTGTATGCTTGATCTTGGAGGAAAAACTTTCAGTTTTTCACCACTGAGTGTAATGTTAGCTGTGGGTTTGTCATATATGGCCTTTATTATGTTAAGGTATGTTCCTTCTATTCCCATTTTGTAGAGTTTTTATCTATATGTATTTATAAAAGGACATATGGTCAAGAGATTTTTTTTAAAAAGATTTATTTATTTATGCATACAAGAATTGGGGTATAGGCCAGAGGTGGAGGGGGGAGATGATGGTGGTGGTGGTGAGAGGATTCACCAGAGACAGAGTGGGGAGCAAAACAGGCAGATCTGCTGAATTACACTGCTGAGGGGAGCAGTGGGCGAGACAGGAGAGGTCAGCTATGCCATGTGGGAAGCTCCCTGGCCAGGGATAGAACTCCTGTTGCAGTGGCTGCAGATAGCTTCATAGTGCTGAGTCTTAACCTGTTGCATCACCAGGGAGGCCCAAGAGAGATTATTTTTTAAGGTTAGCAGTACCAGAGCATGCTTTAACTCTTATGGAAAAGATCCAAAGGAGAGCGCATCCTCCATGTTGCAGAGGGGATAAGAGATAACTGAAGGGGAAAGTTCCTTGAGGAGAAGAAAAAGTATGGGATTCAGAACACAGTGAGCAGACTGGGTGCCCTCTTGAGATTTAAGTTCATGAACATAAAAAATGAAAGCAATCAGCTCAGTTGTGATACTGTCCTGCACTTTTCAACTACTTGGGTGTGGGCCCCAACAAGGCAGATGGCAGAGTTCATTGGAGTGGCAGTTTTGCCATTAGCATCAACAAAAGGAGAGATAGGTAATGGAATTGAGTGCATTTGCAGATGAAACACAGATTCAAAACTATGCAAGGAACGAAATGAAGTCAGGACGGAGGCTGATATATAATGAAAAGAATGATCACCAAAGTGTGAGAGGCTGGACTGTGTGTGTGTGTGTGTGTGTGTGTGTGTGTGTGTGTGTGTGTGTGTGCTGCAGTGAGGGTGAGAGGAGTGGGATGTTTTATACAAAAATTGCAAAGGTGATAGGATTTTTGTGGTGATAAGCTCCAATGTGTAACCATGGGAACAGGTGGCTGAATTGGAGTGGAGGAAAAAGATCCTGAGAGATGAATAGGTTCAGGAACTGAGAATCTGGTAGTTTATCCATGTGAATGCTGAAGCACTAACTTTGTAAGTAGGAGGCAAAGTCATCTACAGAATGTAAGTCAATCAATATGTTTTTTTTTTTTTTGCAAAGAAGCCATTATATGCATTTGGATTTTAATTCCCCCAATACCCAACTGGGTCCCCAACAATACTTGGTAACTCAGCATTTCCCCTAAACAGCTCTTTTAACTATATATATTACAAATTAGGCATCTCTCTCTTCCCACTTCATAGATGAGGTTGTCTTCCATTCACAAAGAAAGTAGGCCACCAGGAGGGAAATATTTCTCACCAACCCCTTTTAAAACACTTTTTAAAAAATATTTTATTTTATTTAAATATTTGTTCATTTATGTATACAACAGCTGAGGTGTAAGCTAGGGGTATGAGGGAGGGGTGGGTGAGAGGACTCACCAGAGACAGCGTGGGGAGCAGAACACTGCTGAGGGGAGCAGCGGGAGAGGCAGGAGAGGTCTGCTGTACCATATGGGAAGCTCCCTGGCCGGGGATTGAACTCGTGCTGCAGTGGGTGCCAATAGCTTCATAGTGCTGAGACTTAACCCCTTGCGCCACCAGGGATGCCCCCCTTACATATAAACTTAATTATACACATACAGTTCCATTCTTTCTTCCTTAAGTGGAAATCTATCCATTCTCCATCAATGTGGAGCTCCACCAGTGTGCACCATGTCCACCATCCTCCCTCTCTTATACTTTTACCTTGTTTCTACTAGATTTTCCCCTTGAAGCTATAAACTGGCACAAGTCTGTCCCATCTGTACAACAGCAACAACTGGCTCTCCTTCCTGTGGCCATCCCTTCATAAGAAAATTCACTGTAAGAAGTTTAAAGCAAAACTGGCTGAGATGTTGTCTCCGCTTTATCTCAGAATCACTCTCCTATGATGCAATGTTATTGGTGTTTGGACCACACTTTGAATAGCAAGGATGTTAAAAGCACACAACCGTGGAGTCAAAGAAAGTTGGATCCAAATCCTAGTTTTTTTGTGCAAAAGAACTGGGCTGTAGGCCAGAGGTGAGAGGATTCACCAGAGACAGAATGGGGAGCAGAACAGGTGTATTTACTGAAATACACTGCTGAGGAGAGCAGTGGGAGAGACAGGAGAGGTCTGCTGCCCCATATGTAGGTTAGCTCCCTGGCTGGGGATCGAACTCAGGCTGGAGGCTATAGAGATCATAGCACTGAGACTTAATCCCTAGGCTACCAAGAGTTCCCTCAAACCCTACCTTTGTGACTTAGTAGTTGTGCGACCTTGGGCAACTTACTACAGTTTTCTAATCCTCAGTTTCCTCTTTTATAGCATTGATATGAGAGTGTCTCATTGTGCTGTTGTGGAGATTTTTTAAAAGTGTACAAATTGATGCAGATATATTCTTTTGAAAACTCTAACAATGCAAACAAATTGAACTTACTCTTCATCTTGATTATGCAGACTAATTTGAAGAGAACATCTTTACAATACTGTGACTTCCTATACAGAAATATGTTGTATATGTTTCAAGTTTTACCAATTGTCTCATAAGCATCTTTTTTGTACATCTTTGCTTGTACAAATCAGATTAAAGGTGGCAGTTGTAGTGCCTCCTGGTGGCTCAATGGGATAAGTCGCAGCATTATGAAGCTATTGGCAGCCACTGCAGCGCGAGTTTGATCCTTGGTGAGGGAGCTTCCCACAGAGCGCAGCAGACCTCTCCTGTCTTGCCCGCTGCTCCCCTCAGCAGTGTATTTTGGTGACTCTGCCTGTTCTGCTCCCCACTCTGTCTCTGATGAATCCTCTCATCCACCCCCCACACCTCTGGCCTACACCCCAGCTTGTATGCATAAATAAATAAATCTTTTTAAAAAAAGGTGACAGTTGTATTTTATCATCATCATCATCATCACCACCATCAATTATCTAAATCTCCAGCATGGATCCATGCCAGCTCTGATGGCAACTCACTGTATCTTTGGATAACATGACTGTGAGGTTTCCATTCAACTTAAAGAATTTCTGTCTCCTTGTATCTTACGTCCATTGGCTTTTAAACAAAACAAATCTGCTCCTTCTGCTCCTTGACAGCCAGTATTAGTTTCATGTGTTGGCCTTAAAAAGTACCACAAACTGGATGGCTTAAACCAACAGAAATTTATTGTCTCACAGTTTTAGAAGCCAGAAGTCTGAAATCAAAGTGTTGGCAAGGAATGTGTTTCCTTTGAAGCGTCTAAGGGAGAATCCTTCCTTGGTACTTCCAGTTTCTGGGGGGTCCTTTCTTTTTCTTTGGTTTGTGGCAGCATAATTTCAATCTCTGCTTCCATCTTTACAAGGCTGTTTTACCTCTGTTCTGTAACCAAATTTCCTACTTATAAGGACACCAGTGACATTGGATTAAGGGTCTACCCTATGCCAATGTGACCTCTTCTGAGTGAATTACATCTGTAAGACTCTCATTTTCTTTTTTTTTTAAATTATATTTATTTATTTTTGTGTAGAAGAATTGGGGTGTGGGCCAGAGTTGCCAGGGTTGGGGGGTGGAGGTGAGAGGATTCACCAGAGACAGAGGGGGGAGCAGAACAGATAGACTGAAATACACTGCTGAGGGGAGCAGCAGGCAAGACAGGAGAGGTCTGCTGCGCCATGTGGATTAGCTCCCTGGCCCAGGATTGAACTCAGGCCGTCATGGTGGGCCTTTGTGGTAGAAGCACTGAGTCTTAACTGCTAGGCCACTTGGGGGGGGGCTCCCAGAGACTCCCGTTTTCAAAGAAAGTCACATTCTGATGTTCCAAAGTTTACGACTTCAACATATTTTTGGGGCGGGTGTGTGTGTGTGTGTGTGTGTGTATGTCACAATTCAACCCATAACACAGCCCTTTAAATATTTGAAGAAAATTATCAATTCCCTTATAGCTATCCCTTACTTATCATGGTTAAATATTTTCCTTCAACTATTCCTGAAGTTTGGCTTTAATTTTTCCAAAACATTTGCATTTATTGAATTATCCAGCCTAACTCAGTGATTGAAATACTGTTCAGGCATACTTTGACCATATAGAATCGACCAACACTCTCTCTTCCTCAGTTCCACATGTTCTATTTCTACTACTGCAGTTTAAGTTTGAATTAGTATATTTTCTCCTTCTCGCTTCATTTCAGGCCAAGTTAGGTGTCCCCCTTCTGTCCTTTTATTTTACCTCTATCATTACACAAACGATACTGTGTAACAATTCCTTGTGTGAAAAAATAAGTAAGGGTGTTATAAGTCAGCTCAGTAAGCCAACAGTGTGTTATAGTCATAAAATAGCTGATGAGTTAAACACTAATTGAATTAATTATTGCTGATTCATCAAACATAAATTGATAACTTACTATGTGTCAGGCACTGTACATGGTGTGATGGTAACTATTTTGGATAAAGTATATTCCCTGCCCTCAAGGAACTTATAGTCTAATGAGGGATACAAGCCTATGAACAGATAAGAAAAATATGATAGAACAAATGCTATGATAGGGACAAATTCAGAATGCTTTGAAAGCATAGAAAAAGGACATTTAACCCAGCCCAGCATGGGAAGTGTCATGGGACACTTTTCTCGAGGAGAAATTGCCTGGGCTGAGTCTGAGAGGATGATAAGATGTCTGCCAGGTAAAGGAGGAGTGAATGCCAGGGCAGATGAGCATCAAAGAAGAGGCTGTCGCATGAGCTAGGTCATGGAAGTGTTTGGAAAACTGCAGTGTTACAGGCAATTTGGTATTGCTGAAACATTAACTGTGAAACAGTAGTGGTGAGTTTGGGGCCATTTGTATGGCCCTGACATCACTTGGACTCCATCTTGAAGACAACGGAGTTTTACATGATCATATTTGCACTTTAAAAAGCCAATTCTGGTATCTGTGTGGAAGTTGAATAGAGTCAAAATTAGAGACAAAGTGGTTAGTTAAGAGTTGGTTATAGTTACTAGGTGTGTGATGACTTGAGAAATATTTGAGGAGTAAAATTGTCAAGATTGGGTTAGTCTCTAGCTATGGGAGAAAGAGAGTAAGGAGGCAAAAGTGACTTTCAGGTTTCTGGTGTGGAAGTGACTAGGTAACACCATCTCTTGAAACAGGGGATATAAGAAAAGGAATAGGCTTGAAGAGGAGATAATGAGTTTGAATTTAAATGTTTTAAATTTGAGGTGCTTGTGGGATTTTTCAGGCTTGGTTTAAGTTTTGGTCTAGAGATACAGATTTGGGCATCATCAGATCAAAGGCAAAAATTAAAACAACGGGAATGAATGGGGCCATCCAAAGAATTTGAGAAGTGGGAAGAACCAAAG
Source organism: Scalopus aquaticus (assembly GCA_004024925.1). Lineage (NCBI taxonomy): Eukaryota > Metazoa > Chordata > Mammalia > Eulipotyphla > Talpidae > Scalopus > Scalopus aquaticus. The sequence goes on from PVIJ01000157.1 coordinate 252,193, forward strand.
ACTGAGGATATAATTCTGGTCAATACCTATATGTTGATAGAGGAGGAGGATCATATGAAGAACAAAGTAAAACTGCTCTTAGAAGTATAAAGAGAACTTGGAAAGTATGGTGTCATGGAAACGAAAAATGAAAAGAGCAGCAATGTTAAATGACACTGAAAGGTCTAGTAACGTAAAGGTTCCAGGAAAAACCTTGTTCAATGCTTCGCTAAAATCCAAAGAGATCCAAAATTATATTTCCCTTCCTTGTTCTCCCTATTATTAGCCATACCAAAGAAGGAAATGAGGTTAATCTAACTTTTTTGTAGTGAAAGCTATCTTCCTTTAAAAATCTGAGTGTCCTAGAATTCGTTTTCAATGAACAAATATTCATTGAACACTTCTTGTTTGTCAGGCATTGTTCTAGGCTCTGTTCTAGCCTCATTATTAGTAAATAAGACAGATAAGACCCCTGTGCTCATGGAACTTATAAGTAAGATACAGTTTAGCTATGATTTGGACTTCAATTCTGATGTGTGGCAGTAAGGGTGGGGTGGGTAGGGGGTGGTGTTCCCCAAACTATCAAGCAATTTTCTGACTCTAGCTGGTTGTCCTGCAATTCAACTCAATTCGCAATTCTGACATTATCTTCTTGACATAGTGTCAGACCCACAGTTAAGGGTTTAGTCCTACAAGAGTGCCCGCTTTCCATTTCAGGCGTTAATCACAAGTCCAGGTTGTCACCTGTGCTTCTGACCAATAGGCATAGCCTGTAGTTCTAATGACCCCCCCTTCCTTGATTAATTTGACAAAACAGCTCACAGAACTCAGGGAAACATTGTACTTACTAGATCCCCAGTTTATTATAAAAGGAGTTAACTCAGGAACCGTCCGATGGAAGAAACTCAGAGGGCAAGATATGGAGAAAAGGTGCAGAGCTTCCATGCTTCCTCGGGGGGCCCACTCCCCTCAAATCTCTGTGTGTTGGCCAACATGGAAGCTCCCTGAAATCCCTCCTTTTTTGGTTGTTGTGGACACCTCATTACATAGGCATGATTGATTAAATTGTCGGTTATAAATAACTGATCCAACCTGTGGGCCCTCTCCCCACTCTGAGTTGGGGGGGAGAGGACTGACCCTCTAATCACACTGTAGGTGTGCAATCAGTTCCTATCCTTAAGTGTTTTCCAAAAGTCACCTCACAGCATAACAAAAGGCATCTTTGTTGTTCTCATCACTTAGGAAATTCCAAGGGTTTTACAAGTTCTGGGATAAAGACCAAATCTGTATTTCTTATAAATCATAATATCACAATAACCTAGTGATTATGAACCTGGCTCTAAACCTTGGCCATCTGTTAAACTATGTGGCCATGGATAAATTAATTTCTCAACCTTAATTTCCTCTTCTATAAAATGGGGACAGTAAGGATTATTGTCAGGAGGTTATTAAGATTAAAAGAGCTAATACATGTAAAGTGCTTTGAACAATGGAAAGGGTATAATAAGAGTTCAATAAATGTTAGTTATTCTGGTGTATATGTGTATGGTGGGGGGGACAAACCAATAAACAAAAGCATGAGTTAATGATTGGTGCTGTGGAAATAATTAAAATGGGGAGATTTGAAGACAAGTTGATGCATAATTACTTTAGATTGGATGGTGTATTGTGAGACAATGTTTCAGTTGAAATCTGAACAAAAAGGAATTAGACAAAGCAATCTTGGCAAAGTACACTCTGGTCAACTAACTTTGGCCCTCGAGGCCAAATTTGACTCACAACCCGGTTTTGCAAATACAGTTTTTATTGTTTATGCATTTCTATGGCTGCTTTTGTTCTCAAAGGTAGAGCTGAATAGTTGTAACTTAGGCCCACATAGCCTAAGGTATTTACTGTCTGGCCCATTACAGGAAAAGTTTGCCCACCCCTACTCTAGCCAGAGAGAACAGCAAATGCAAAGGCCCTAGTCAGGGGTGAGACTGGAAAATTCAAGGAACAGAAAGAAGTGCTGAGGTGGGTAAGAGAAACATAGTATGAACCTTGTCTCAGATCAAATTTAAGCCCACAGGTCTGTAGTTTGCAGAATCGACCTTCTTTCTCCTCTCTTTCCCTCTCCGCCATCCTTTCTATAGTTTTACCCTCTCTCCCTCCTCTGTCCTTTTTAATATCAGAAATCTCACTCTTTCCTCTTTTGAAAGCAGTTCATCTCCAGTCTTTGAGGATCTGATGCTGGCACTTACCCTCTATCTTCACTTTCCCAAGGATCACTGACAGTGGTTCATCGATCTTAATTGCAGGTTCTCAGTAACCTAGGGAATAATAATTCATCCAGGCCAGAAGATTTGAATTAATTTAGAGCAGCGTTCTTAACCCATTATAGGCCAATTCTCTCCTAACAGGTCAGTATTAACAGAAAGTGCTATCTCCAATCATTGCCTTATTTTATACATGAATTTGATTTGGCCTCATTTCACCAGTATCTTTGAGTTGAAATTAATTGTCATGGATCTTAAGTTAATTATGATTAAGATTCATTATATATATTTTACACATACATATACAAATCTGTACACATACACATCTATATTTTGTACATGCACATACACATCTGTATCTATATCTGTATTGTCTATATAACAGTGCTTCCAAAATTATATTTTGAGAGAAGGTAGTGTTCTGTGAGATATTAATAAATGGATAGAATATGAACATTCCGTGGTCAAATATATTTGGAAAATGCTAAACAAAGCTAAAATTGGTTTTATTTCTGGCAGAACTTCTTGAAGTCTTAACATGCTAATGTCTGCTGTGAATCTCTGAGAGGGAGATCTAGTGTGCAACATTTCCTAAACTTATTTGATCAAAATCTTTCTCAGAACACCAGTTAATATCTTGAGGGACACTCGTGTTTCTTGAGTCAATTTGAGATTTGTTGGCATACAGGTAGTAGAAAGCCCTGAGTAACATTTCTCGCCTCCCAGCATGAAACTACTATAAATGCACTCATTCTGCAAGAGGTCTTTTCCATGTGTGAAATTCACCTTGAAGACTAAAGACAGGTAAGTCTGTACCAGGGTGGTGAGGGACATCTCTGTACTATACCCTTTCCTGTTTATTTCCATTCATCTAGCAGATATCAGCGCCTACTAGGTACCATTGTAGTTGTTGGAGATAGAAGAGTGATGAAGCTAGACTAAGTTCTTACTCTCATGAAATGGTGTATGCTAGTGTGTGTGTGCATGGGGGAAAGGACATATGATAAACACACATGGTGATTTTAGATAGTGGTAAGTGCCCTGAGGACAATAAGGTGCTATATTAGAGAACAGTGTGAAGCATCACTTGAGGTAGGGTGATTAGGGATGGCTTCTCCAATTAGGTGACACGTGACCTGAGGAAAACACTTGACAATCATGTGAAGAGGGGAAGGAAGAGTATCCAGCAGATTGGAGAGAACATCCAAGTGCCTTCGGGTGGCTGAGAGCTTGTGGTTCCGGGCCTCCTTGGTGGCTCAACGGGTTATGTCTCAGGCAGAGGGAGTTTCCCACATGGCACAGCAGACCTCTCCTGCCTAGCCCGCTGCTCCCCTCAGCAGTGTATTTCAGTCAATCCGCCTGTTCTGCTCCCTACTCTGTCTCTGGTGAATCCTCTCACCACCAACCCCCCCACACCTCTGGCCTACACCCCAGCCCTTGTATGCATAAATTAATAATTCTTTAAAAAAGAAAAGAACTTGTGGTTCAAAAGGCCAGTGTATTTGGGTTGAAATGGCCAAGAGGAAGAGTAGACCAGGATGAAGTCGGAGGGGTAGGCAGGGACCAGCTAATGCCAATCTTATAGACCACTTTAATTTGAATTTTACTCTACTGGAGGTGAAAGGAGATCAGAGCAGGGGTGAGAGTAAAATGATTAGATGTCCAGTTGAAAAGATCATTCTGGCTGCAGTACCGATTGCAATGGGGCAAAGATGGAAGTGAAGAGACCTACATAAGACTTGATGACTTGAATGTTGGGCTGTTGTGAAGAATGTGTCAAGGGTGAAATCTCAGTAGACATCTTGCTTGACTGACAATAGGGTTGCCTCCTGATAAACCCATCAAAAATCAAAAATATCTTAAGTCTAGAATGCTGACTAGGAGCTGGTGCTATTGATAGCTTCTGCTGTCTGGTATTACAAGTATGGCCAGACAGTTTCTACTAAACACCCGTAGCTTTCGGTTGAAACATGGTAAATCAAAGCATCGTAAATGGGGGACCTTTTCTATCTAATTTAAGCAGTTGGGTTGTGTGATATTCTGAGACGGAAGAAGGAGTAGGACTAAGAGTTCTCATTTGGTCACATTGAGTTAGTCCTGTTTGAGGCATTCAGGTGGAGACGAAAATAGTCTAGTGGATATGTATGTCTGGACTCTGGTGAGAGTTCTGAGCTGAGGAGATAAAATTGGGATCATAGTTAAAACCATTAGACTCGAGGAGGTCACCTAAGGAGTACTGTAGATAGAGAAGAGAGTCAAGAATGGACTCTGGGCCACCCCAACCTTCAGAAGTAGAAGGGGAGGAGGAAACAAGCAGTGAGATGGGAGGTAAAGCAGAAGGATGTGGCCGCTCAAAGGCCATACTCTAAGGGACCTGGTGCTGCTGGTTACAAAGCCAAGGCAAGCAGGAAAGTTTGGGCTTGGGCCTGAAGACTAATTAAAACTCCAGGAAAATATTTACCAATGTAATACGGAATAGAAAACAAATGTGTTGATTGTAAGAAGCACAATAAATTCAGGTAAATCACAAAAGTAATAAAAACAATACCAAAATATAGATCAAAGGAGAGTAAGAAGGACCAGGAGCATGCCATTTCTCCATAGTGGGAACATTTATTTTGAACCACTGTCTCTTGAGCTGCTTACAGGACCCGTTCACAACTAGTTTTAAAACAATGTGCTATTGATGAGTCCATGCCAAAAGTACTTTTCTTTTCACCATCCTGTTAAGAACCCCCTGGTTAGAAAAGCCTTTGGTCAGCCTCTGGATTTCAGACAACCAGCTTCTTCTTTTGAGAGCAGTATGAAGCTTCCATTCTGCCGAGGCAACAATTCTCTCATGCAACAAAATCTGCCTTCTGTGATTTTTCCTTCTGAAACAGACTAGGCTCTGTGCTTCTCTCTGTAACGAGTATCTGAAGCCGGCCCCCCTCTGCGCCCCCCTACATTCTTAGCTGGAAAAAAGAGCCCATGAGCTGTCTCTTTCATATGCTAGCACTGTGGTGTGATGAGTCGTCCTCAATTAATTCAATTAAACACCTCAAGCTGAATCTGTCAAACATCTTTTTTTTCCTATTGGCCCGATTTATTTTGTTAATAGGATCAACACATGTTATGTACAAAGGTAACCATTAAATAATTATAAACAAATAATTTCATCACATTCCCAGCCAATTTTGCATCTCCTGCCAGACACAAAACATTTACTTTAATACATTTAGTGATAATTTGCATAAAACCATTGAAAGTGGAGATTTTTCAAAGCAGCTGCTTATGTGATGTGATTAGGAAAATCTCCCCACCTCTCATGCCCACCCACACACACTATTAGTCATTCCTTTGATTTAATACATTGAAGACTTCTGTTAAAATTAAAACATTAACTACTAATAGAGAGACAAATGAAGCTATTAGCATTGGACTTAAATTAGCTGATTGAAATACTTAATCAGTAAGGCCTTTTGTAATAGGGACCCCAGAAGCAGTTAAGTTTTGAGGAGGATAAGGAAATGTCCGTAATATGGGGTTCAACCTAGGGAGAGAAGATGGGGTTCAGGCACTGTGTGTACAGAGCTCTGGTAATCCAGGGACTAGTTTGAATGCCCAGGTAACTCAGGTGGAGGAATGACTGCTGAAAATAAAGGAAATTATTGTTTTTTTTCATCTAAGTGCCAGTTCTGCCAAGGGCTAACTAACTTCCTTTTTTCCTTTAAGAAGTTTTTACTGCAAAATCAATATTTTATTACAAAAAAGAGAAAGCGAATATAAATAAGGAGAAAAATAGTCCATTACCCTACAGACTTAAATGACTACTATTCATATTTCATGTATCCTTCAAAAAATTGTTTTAAATTATTTATTTATTTACTTACTTACTTCATTGAGGTAACATTGGTTTGCAACACTGTGTGGGACCCAGAGGTACAGGAACACACCTCTTCAGATATATGTCACCACAGCACAGCCAACACCAAGGCATCCATAGGCCTCCAACAGAGTCTGTTGGGCCCCCTCCACACTTTGCTCTCCATCCTCTGGAAAAAGGGCTAACTAATTTGGTTTGGGTGTGTCTGTTGTGAATGCAGTCACGATACATTTTAGAAAATTCTCCAGCTCTATGAAGGACTCATATCAAGTGAGGGTAAAGAATTCTCAGGGATCACTTGAGTTCTGACTCAACTTTGAATTTTTCCAAATTGACCTTCAAAAAAATTTTTTTTAATTACAAAAGAAATTCTTGCAGACTGTTCAAACAGTAGATGGAATCGAAATGAAAGATTCTCTCAACATCCCCTGCAACTCTAGGCTCACACTATTCATAGTATGCGCCCAGATTTTTTCTGTGTTTGTTGGCATGTACAGGTCTCCCTCGATTGATGATAAAGCCATCCTGATAAAGCCATCATAAGTTGCAAATATCAAGCTGAAAATGCACTGAATACACCTAACCTACCAAACATCACGGCTTAGCTCAGCTTACCTTGACGTGCTCAGAATGCTAATACTAGCCTACAGTTGGACGAAATCATCGAACACAAAGTCAATTTTCTCATAAAGTGTTGAATATCTCCTAATTTGTTGAATACTGCACTGAAAGTGAAAAAGAATAGCATATTGATTGTTTATCCTTGTGTTTGAGTGACTGACTGGGAGCTGAAGTTCACTGTCGCGGCCCACCATCGTCACAGAGTATTGTACTGCAGGTTGCTAATATGGCAAAAGATTAAAACTCAAAATCCAAAGGACAGTTTCCACTGCAGACATATGGCTTTTGCACCATTGTGAAGTTGAAATATCTTAAGTCAGAACATCGTAAGTTGGGGACAGTCTGTACCTGTTTTCTTGCACAAATAACAATAACCTCTACCTGTTCTTATGTCCCCTCGTGCTTTCATTTTTAATTTGCTTTATTGTGACATGATATACATGGCATAAGATTTGCCATTTTAACCATTTTGAATGCACAATCCTGTGACATTAAGTACATTCACAATATTGTGTAAACAGTATCACTAGGTCCACAACTTTTTCATAATTTTAAATAGAAACTGTAAAACCATCAAATTGTAACTCCTATTTACTTCTCCCTTCAGGTCCTGTAACCTGTATTTTATTTTCTGTCTCTGTGCTCCTTGTTCTTTAAAAATTGCCTTTTGGAAAGGTAATACACCATTGTTATAAAAAAATTCAAAGGAGACAAAAAGGCATATACAATGTTAACTATTTTTTCCTCCTATGTTTGACTGCCCCATCCATTTCTTAGGTGCCTTTACTGGCATCTATGCACACAAAATCTATGTGCATATATATCTTGTCCTTTTCTTTTTACACAGTAGTAGCAGATCATACAGGCTTACATTTTTCATTTAACAATATCTGATATATACATATATATACATCTATGTATATATGTAATTCCTCTTTATGCATTCTTTTGTTATACTAGGGTCAGCTTCCTTGTTGCTCATTAACTTTAAAAAGTTAATTTTTTCATTGTGGCAAAAAACACATAACATGAAATTGGCTGTCCCAACAATTTCTAAGTGAGACAGGGTGGTCCCTAGGAAAAGGGAGTGTTCCAGGTTCCCTGCTCCCCCCCACCCCCACAAGGGAGGGTGGAGCTGAGCAGAAGAGATAAAAGCTGGAGAAGGAGAGGGAGGAGACTGGGGAAGGAAGGAAGCTGGATGGAGAGACAGAAGAGGCACAAGGAGCAGAGAGACCTGTAAAGAAGCTGCACTGGCCTGGACTGATTGAAATAGACGTGGTGAGAGACCGGTGGGGGAGGTTAACAATGGCAGTGTTGATCTGGATTTTGATTTTGTTCTTTTCCTCCCAGAATTGTCTGACTGTTTCTGACCCTTTTCGTACAGTACAGTATTTTCAACCACATGCACATTGTCTTGTAACAGATTCCTCAGGAATCTCCCCACATCCCAATCCTGCATGACTGAAATTCTGCTTCCACAGAATAACCCCCTCCCCCCCCACACTCTGGCAATTTCTGATTTCTGTTTCTATGAGTTTTTCTACTTTGAATACCTCTCCTTCATAGTGGAATCATGCAGAAATTGTCTTTATTTCACTTGGTATATTAACCTCAAGGTTCATCCGCATCATAGTATATGGCATGATTTGCTTTTTTTTTAATAAAAAGGTTGAATGCATATGCCACATTTTCTTTAACCATTCATCTGTAGATGGACATTTAGGTTGGCTATCGTGAATAATGCTACCACAGGACCTCCCTGGTGGTGCAAGGGGTTAAGCTTCAGCCTATGAAGCTATCAGGAGCCACTGCTGCACGAGTTTGATCCGCTGCCAGGGAGCTTCCCACATGGCCCAGCAGACCTCTCCTGTCTCACCCACTGCTCCCCTCGGCAGTGTACTTCAGTCAATCTGCCTGTTCTGCTCCCAGCTCTCTCTCAGCTCTCCTTGTGCCTCTTCTGTCTCACCATCTCACACCTCTGGCCTGCACCCCTGTTCTTGTATGCATAAATAAATAAATCTTTAAAAAAATAATGCTACCACAAACATGATGATGCAACTGTCTCTTCTTTCAGTTCTTTTGGATTTATTTCCAGAAGTGGACTAGTTGAATCATATGGTAGTTCTAGTTTTAATTTTTTGAGGCAACTCAGTACTATTTTCCACAGGAGATGCACCATTTTACATTCCCAACAACGATGTAAAAGGGTTTTAATTTCTGCCTAACCTCACCAACCCTTTCTTTTTTTTTTTTTTAAATAATGGCTATATTAACTGGTGTGAGGTGAAAGCTTGTTGTGGTTTTGGTTCGCATTTCCCTGATGATTAATGATGTTGAGTATCTTTTCATATGCTTTTTGGCCGTGTGTATTTTTTTTGAGAAATATCTATTTAAGTCCCGTACCCATTTTTAAGTTAGGTTATTTATTGTTTTTTTTTTAATGGGGTGATTAGAAATTCATTCCATATTCATATATACGGTTTGCAAATATTTTTCCTCCATTCTTGTGTTTGCTTGGTTGATTCTTTTGCTGCACAGAAATTTTTAAATTTGATGCTCTTCCACTTGTCTATTTTTGCTTTCGTTGCTTGTGCTTATGGTGTGACTCACTAACTTTTACTCCTATGAGGGCCAGAGTTTCATCAGGATAGCCTGGTGGTGATTTTTGTCTGTTTCCACCTCAGTGCGATTTAGCACATTGTTTAACAGGGGTGTTGGCTAATTACTATTAGTTCCCTGATGGGATACGCCCAGACTTACCTTAGTTTTTCTGGATTCTTTCCCATGCACAGTAATAGGAGGCCTATGTGAGAGGGGGGTGCTTCCTCCCATTTTCTTGTTTCTTTCCCCTTAATCTCCTTTTATTCCCTACATAGGAACAGAATCTCCTCTGGAACCCTTCCTCCTGCCCTCGCCCATCCTCCTGGTGAGTGGGGTGGGGGGTCTCCGAACCTAAGATAGGTCAATCCACAGGATGTCTCCAGACCAGGAGCATTCCAGGGTTCCGGGAGGACCAATTAGCATAATGGGGACATTGAACACCTGGATAGCTGGCATCCACCTCATTGTCTTCTTAGCTGTGGCCCTCTTGTTTTGCCCATTAAGGCTTTGAATGTGCAAATGAAACTGTACTTTGGGTATTTTGTTTATTTGCTTGCTTTTTAAATTTTGGTGGCTTTAATCCATTCCTAGCACTTTTTCCCAAAGCCAATAAAGCGCAGCCATTCTCCCTTTGTAAAAAGAAAGAGGGGTTGGGTTTCCTTCAATTGTCTGCCCTTTTCTGTCTCCTCCACTATTTTTGTTATACTCTGTAGTTAACTTTACATAGAACAGCTTTATCGAAGGACCTGTGGGGTGGACCTAGGCCTCTCTTCTCAGTGCTGGTTGCAAAGGCCATTTCGGTGTTCTGGGGGTTTGTGGGACCAGGGGCTTGGTGGGTGGAAGAAGAGTTTGGCTATAGTCTTCTGCATTTCACACATTTTGCATTCTGTTCTCTCTCTCTCTCTCTCTCTCTCTCTCTCTCTCTCTCTCTCTCTCTCTCTCTCTCTCTCTCTCTCACACACACACACACACACACACACACACACACACACACACGCGCGCGCGCGCCCGGGTCCCTCTCGGTGTGTCTTCCTTCAAGATGACAGGGCGCTGGAGAAAAGGCTGCTGGAATCAGCTGGTAGGTACAGTAGTAACCAGAACCCCACCCACCCGCTGCCTTTGCTTGCTCAGGTTTCTCTGGTCCCTCCTGCCCGGGGAGAAGACCTGTAAACGCGCCTCCAAAGGAGGGGCTGGGGGAGCTGGGAGCGGCGGGGGCGGCGGAAGGTGAGCTCGGGAAGGTGGCCGAGCGCCCCTGCTGCCGGGGCCCTTCCCAGAGCTCCCTCGGGGCGTGAGCCCCGGCCTGTTGGCTCCCACTACCCCCCCCCTTTTCGACGGGGTCGTCTCCTTTTTTTTTTTTTTTTTTTTTGCCTCTGCGGCAGCGGAAATGACAATGTGGTGCGGCCGTGGTGTCATGGTGCTGCCCCTGGACTGAGGGGCGAAAACTCTTAAGTTGGGCTCGGGAGACCCAGCCGCCGTAGCGTCGCGGCCGCCGTGCTGTCCCTGGCGCGGCGCGCGGCGGGCGGATCCCGGCTGCTGCGCGGCGGCGGTGGCGAAGGCGGGCGGCGGCCTAGAGCGGCGGCGGCCACGGCGGCGGCGGCTGCCCGGGAGCTCGCGCCGGAGCCCGAGCCAGCTCGCGCCGGAGGCAGACGAGCGCCCGGCGCCCGCGGACGCGCGGAGGAGATGGCTGGCACCCGGGAACGCTATGGGTAAAACGCGCCCCGTCGCCGCGGCCCCCGGGGGCTGAGCGCCACCGCCCGCGCCGAGGTCGCCCCGGCTGCGGCCGCCTCTCAGGTGCCGCCCGGGCCCGGCGCGGGCCGAGGGCTCCGGGACTCAGCCGGGCGGGGTGGCGGGGCCCGCAGGGCGGGAGGCGGCGGCCGCGGCGGGGACCCGGGTCATCTCTGGCCCCCCGGTGTGCCGATGGGGCCCGGGCGCCCGTCGCTGCCCTCCTGGGACGGAGTTCGCACTCCGGGGTGCGGGGCGGAGGCCTCCCGCGCGGCCCGGCCGGGGCCCCGGCGCTGGGGCGCGAGGCTGGGAAAGGGCACCGCCGCCTTCCCACGCTCCCGCGGCTGGCCGCCTCCTCGGCCCGGGCGGCGCCCCTCCGCCGGCCGTCTGTCTGCTGCAGCCGCCCGAGATGCTGCGGACACCCGGCCGGCGGGAGGCCCGGCGAAACTTAATCCCTTTCCTGCCAGGGGAGCGATCCTCGAGGCTCGGTCTGGGTGGTTCCTTATTTCTGGCCTAGCTGCGAAACCAGCTCAGTGGGGGAGAGGGAAAACTTACATAGGTCCACTGGACAGACTGCGACTGAACCGGGGAGAGGCGGGGGCTTTCCATTCCGCACTCGTAGGAATTAAGTCAAGAACGGCGGGGCAGATTGACAGAAAATTTAGGGGGACGATAAGGTGGAGGCAGCTTGGCACTTCGTGTGCCGCACGTGATTCCTGGCGGGCGGTTCTTAGAGCAGAGAATTGCGGTCCTGGGGTCGTTGAGTGCTTCACTCTCTTCCACCCTCCCCTATCTACCGTCACACCCACTCCTCTTCTTCCTGCACACCGACCTGCCCCTCAAGTCTCCCTTCAGAGCCCACCCATTTCCTAGACTTCCCCCATCAACCTGTGCACTTCCAGCCTTCAGCCTTGCAGCCTCTTGCTCCTCGACCCGGTTTGCCTTTCTGAGCGATTCTGAGTGTGGGGTGGGTAGAAGTGATGGCGGTGTGTCTCCGACCGGGAGCCATTATAAAGAAATATATTGGAGACTAGGCAAAGGACAAGTGCTGTGTAGGGGCCGATTACTGTGATTGGCAAATTGGGCCCTAAGGGCTGCCTTTCACCCCATTCTGTTCCCCTCCCACTACTCAGATATTTCTCTGGCAGTGTTCCAATACGAGGGGAATGCTGCCTAAGGAGATACCCTCTGCTACTTCTGACTCTACTCCACTGGTTACCCTTAACCTTCACACCTGTCTTCTACCCATCACTGCCTTGCAGGAGAAACAGTGCTATTTTGATATATTCCTGCCCAATCAATTAATTTAATGTAGATCTATAATGTGAATTAGATTTTCCCTGATTATTCTTCACAACTTGATTTATGTGGCTGAAATACAGGTCTAGTCTAGGATCCAAGAAGATCAGACAGTTCATCCCAAATCTGATGTTGCATTGGCTTTATGGCCTTAGGGCCTTCCTGTGACCTTTCTTTCATAGTTGATGCACTTGTGTAAAAGGCATAATATTGTGTGCTGGGTATTGTGAGTCTTGGCTTGGCCCTTTGAAGATAAAAGGGTTCTATAAACTCTCAGCATTACACTTGTCAAAGAAAGTACTTCATTTACCTTTTATAGGGATAATAGTTCTACCAGGTGTAAGCAGAAACCCTAGTTCACTGGATATCTTAACTTGCCATTGTTAGCCCCTCTGGGAGCCAAATCTATCACCGTACTTAATTCCTAAGTGTTTTTTTCCAGGTGCACGTACAACTGAATGAAAACATACATAAAACTAGGCATACAGAGCAATGGTGATTATTTTAAGTCGAAGTGTGAATCATGTCTAATGTACTCCAACCTAACCATCTGAGTCACTCATTTGAAAACATAACCTCACCCATTTTTAGCCTATATATGGGGGCAGTTAGTTAATTTCTACTGAAAAGTGACATAAATAATTTCAGGCATGGCTGTATAAGTTTGATTAGCATCTAGCAGTGGTGAGTCAACATTTTTTATTAAGTACCTACAACGTGCATGCAGAGTCCTCTGCTGACTGGGCTTAAGTCCCAGCCTTGGCCTAGTATCTTGGCCCCCTACTAGTTTGGGGCCTGCCTCTTCCTTGCAGCTACATGATTAGGATAGGGAGGAGAAATGCCAGCTAGGGGTAGAGGATCCAGATAAGAAGGGGTGATGGTTTTCCTCCCATTTACTTTCATGACTATTAGACTTCTCATCTAGCATGTTGTACCTTGCAAGGCCACCTCCGGGAAGTACTACTGCAAGTTGGAGTGACTTCGTTGCTTCATGAACATATCATCTGAACAGTGCAAATTGATTTACATGAAATTGGTTTAGTTAATCCCTCCTGTAAGTGCAGGGCAACTTGCTCCAACTTGCAGTTCCTAAAGCAGTGCCAGTGAGTCTCATAATTGTGCCCCAAAATTGCTCTGGGTAGTGAGCCTGTCCATTCCCTCATTTCTCCTCCCATAAAATCTGCTGACACCATGACAGTTAAGAAGGAAGCAGAGGAAGGAGTGTGCCTTTACCACTCAGTAAACCTCACTGGCTTGGTAAAGAGGAGAGAATGTCCTTTTTGCGTACCGTTCGGCAGTTGTCTCTCAACAGGGACACAGAGCCCTGAATAAAGAGGTGAAGACAGGGCTAAGGCACAGAATGTGGCTTGAGTGCCTGTTCAGAGGTAGCTGCTCTGCCCTATGTGTGTCTCTCATTCAGTCTTTATGGATCTTGGTAACTCTCTGGCTATTCAGTCCTGGGAATTGGCTGCTAGTGGAGGCCAGGGGGTGTTCAGCTTCCATGTAGCATAAAGTTTTTGTCCTTTCTTGCACAAAAGGGAAAATGAGGCACTGTGTGTGCAAGACACTCCCTCACTTAAACTGTGTGTCCTGGCTTAGAGCATTGTGTCATCAAAATATGAAGTGTAGCATTGATATGGGATATATGACAGTTGGGCAGAGTTTCACAACTGCTCACTTTTTGCGTACAATTTTGTCACCAAGGTGGTATGGCACTAATGTCTGTATCTCAAAATCCTTGTGTTTAGCACTGAGCAGTATGCAGAGGAGACTAGAGAAGTGTTTCTCAACCAGTGTGCTGGTCATGCTCCAGAGTGAGAAGACCAGATGAGTGGTGTTGAGAGAAGACATTTTTCAACTCCAGTTATTCTCCTGTGCACACTACTAGTCCCCTTTTTATTTTCTCTCCTTTCAGTATATACTTCTCTCTCTACTTTCATGAATAAAGACTCTGCTCAGTCTTCTGTGGACACTTGCTGCCTGTGGATCTGTCTGCAGTTTCTCTCTTTCCATCTGCCCCTTCTCCAGAACCATAAGCAGGTAGAATCTTTTTAAAATCAATCTCCCAACTCCTTTATTTTCCCTTCAAAAGCATATAAGCTACTAAGACTAGTAGCTTGAAGTATGTGGTGGAGGGATTGAATAAAGGTGCTAACATAACATCCTACCATTCCCTTCTTCGTGTGGGGTTCACCTGAACGCACACTAGAGTTACCTGGGTTAGTAAAGCATCCCCAGTAAGACTTGTCCTACTTGGGTTCTTGTCTCCCTGGCAGAGCTCTGACTGGCTGACTATGGGCTTTGCGTCAGTTTCGGGCAGGTCAGACTTCTTTGCTTGATGAACAGTGTCCCTGGTGTCTGGATCTTCATCTTGACAGAGACCAAGTGATCTGATAACAAACTTATTATATAATCCCAGATCCTCCTGAAACAGAAAATCCCAGCATTTACAATTTGCCCAGATGGTAGCATCGCCCATGTGCCTGGTAGACAGTGCTAATGCTGGACAGGGAAGTGTGTGAATGTATACAGCCCAGAGATAGAAAAATGGTTTACGGTCCAGAATCCTCTATTGCTTTGTCTATAGCCCTTTGTTCAGTGTTGCTAGGATCCATGTGGTTCCCAGGGGAGTAGAAGCTTGATTTCAAATAGGCTTCTGTTGTCTGTCCCTTATTTGTGACCTGAACTCGGGATACTCTCGGCCTATCATTCGAACACATGCTCTGCATACATTTACTGCTAGTTTTCTTGTGCAGAAGTAGATAAGACTCCCCATCCAGGTGTGCCACTGAACATTTAAAAATTTACAAATATTTCATTGGCTAACAGAGGCTGGAAAAAGTGGTTCAAAAAAGAGATTAAAAAGCTATACTGGTAGCAGTAGGTAGATTAAGTTTGTTCTCCATTTGTTCCCTAACCTTGTAACTGCCAGTGTAATCTGCATTAAGATAAAGGTGTTCTGAATTGTATTTAGGATTCCTGTCAATTATCATGTGTTACCTTGGCAAATCCGTTTCTTGGTTACTTAGATTAATCTTTTGTGTTTTAGCACATTTAGGTCTTTTAGTTGTGCTATTTTGATAATCGTTTTAATGTCTGTGATGACTATATTGTATAAAATAGCCAATAGATGGATTTAGGGGCTAATTATTGTAAAGAACATATCATTAAATTCACGTACTATAATATATTAAGTAGGCTTTAATAACCTATTAGACAGGAACTGACTCTCGAGCTGTCAGTTGGTAGTCACCCTCCGGTCCTGAGCTCTCCGGGTGCACAATAAAGGTTTTAGAGACGAGAGACGTTTTTTTCCTTGGGTGGACCCCAGTCTAACAGGGGAAGCTTATGAGCATAGGAAATACCTTGTGGGGGGTGTCCATTTTGTTAAACATTTGGTACTTTCCTTAAAACCTTGCTTTGTATCTATGGTCTGTGAATGTAGGATGAGAATATCTAATGTGTGAAGCAAGTCAATAATTTTATTTTATCCTCACCTGATCCTCACAAGAACCCATGAGATGGGTAGGGCGTGCATCTTTCATTCTACAAATAAGAAGGCTATGGTACACATTGTTAAAATATCTTACCTGGGATCACTCAGCTAATTCAATTTAGAGCCCGGACTACTACCAGCCTTGATTATGAGTATCAAATGAAATGATAGCTTTGAAACCACTTGAAAAGTATATAAAATGGTACACAAATATAAGATAATTTGTTATTAATTACGCTTACTCTTTTATTTCTGGGTTTCTATTGATATTTTCAATCTTTATCCTTTTAGGGTGAGACTGATGTATATCAGCTGCCTTTTATGCTTCTGAGGATCCTTCCAAATAAGTGTTCTAGGATCTGGCTGTCTTCCTTTTTAGATCCAAAAGGTGTTCTCATTACAGTTGCATGGGACTCCGCCCCCTCTGGAACACCCATTATTTATCTTCCTTGAGTTACACCAGGCAAAACAAGCCACTATACTTCAATACCTTGGTTTAACCAAGGGAGAGTAATGAATTTTGTGTATTTCCACTTCCTTTCCTGACGATGCCCGTCGCTTGTCAGCCTTTCTAGTCACACTAATACATGAGATTTGTATTTTGAGGAGCTCCTTTTCAGTCATCCAAAGTGCTTTCCTATGTGGTAACAGATAACAAGAGCTCTGTAATAATAACATGTCAGAGCTGGAAAGCATCTTAAAAGAGATCATCTGGTGATTCTAGTCCAACTTGAACAACATTTTATAGCTGAAGAGACATTAGACTAAGCCAAGACTCATTCTCTCACCCACCAGCCCCCCCCCCCCCCCGCCACAGCAGGGAAGGCATTTTCTAAAGTTTTAAGGAAGAGTTTATGGGACATTAATGTTAATATCCTGAATAATGTTTACTTTAGTTTGTTTTTTAAACAAATCCTACAGCTCAGTTCAGTCCTCATTCTACAGCCCAGAGGTCAAGCTTGGTTTCATAATCTTGCTTTTTCTGTGAGGAAGGGAGTCCATGGTTCCTCAGGGAGGTAATGAGGGGCCAGAACCATGCTCTGCACACGTAAGATGAAAACGATAGCATATTAACTATTGAAATAAATGGGCATTTAATTATGTACAAATAACATTTGAAATAACGGGATTCTGCCAAGTGCAGATCATTGTTTCTCTCTGATCAGAGTTAACTGAGTGCTGGATTTGGAGGATGATGCTGGACTCAATTTTTCATTTTGTAAGTGTAGAATGTATTTTTTTTTTATTTCAGTCACCAGCAACAAAAGTCTTCTTTTGTATTTCAACCTACTCATAAGTCTTATTATGCCATCTTATAGTTTATTCTCATCGACATCTTTTTCAGGGGTCTCGGTCTGAAGGGGGAATGTGTGGTGAAGATGAGCCTTATAAAAACCATTTTATAATAGAGCAAGGGAAATGTATAAACATACTTATTTGACTATATGGCTGCAACTAAATTATATGGGAGGGAACAGATCAGTGTATGTGGACATGGGTATTTGTTTCTTAACCTAACAATTGTTCCACCCTCCCAGGTATTTAATCAATGCATTTTTTTATGATAGACTACTGTGTTTTCTGGCAAAAGCTTCATGATTACCTGTCATTAGGTCATACACTATCAGGTTCAGATCCTGTCTTTATCCTTAATACACTTTCTAATTCTGCAGAGATTAGTGATTCATAAACTTTTTGAAGTTACACCGCTCTGCTTTTTTTTTTTTTTTTTGCTATACCACTTCTTGAAAGTATGTTGTGATATAGGAGTCAAGTACTCTTTAGGAGTCTTGTATTACTTAAATGAGTAAAAATGGGGAGCTGAAATTTTTTGACACCCATTGATCTTTAGGGATATCTTTAGATATTGCAAAACCTAGACCAGGTAATCACTGACCTAGAAAAGCAATTGAAAGGAGTAAGCAATCCAGCAGAGTTTAGAAACACAGCATAATTACACATCTGGCCTCATAGTGTAGTTGTTAACTGTTTACACTCTGGAATCAGACTTGGGTTTGAATCTTTTTAAAAGTTGATATATAATTCATATACGATAATATTTACCATTTTAAAGTGTTCAATTCGGTGTTTTTCAGTATATTCATAAAATTGTACAGCCATCCCCGCTGCTTCCTGAACATTTTCATCATCCTTCAAATGACCCCTATATATATTAACAGTCACTGAGAATCCTTCTCAGGCCCCAGCTCCTGGCAACCACTAATCTATTTTCTGTGCTCATGGGTTTGCTCACTCTGGTCATTTTGTATAAAACGAATCATAAACTTTATGCCCTTTTGTGACGGGCTTCTTTCAGTTAGCATAATGTTTTTGAAGATCATCCATGTTGTAACTTCTATCAGTACTTCATTCCTTTTTCTTGCTGAATAATAGTTGTATGACTAGATACTACATTTGTTTATCCATTTTTCAGTTGATGAACATCTGGGATGTTTGCACCGTTTGGCTATTATGAATATTATTGCCATCTGTATACATGTTTGATGTATACATGTTGATTGAACATGTCTTAAATTCTTTTGGATCACATGGTAACTCTACATTTAACCTTTAGAGGAATCGCCACAGAATTTCCCAAGGCAAGGGCACCATTTTATGTTCCTACTAGCACTGTATGAAGATTCCACTTTCTCTTGCTGATATTTCCCATTTTTCTAATCACAGTCATCCTAATGAGTGTGAAGTGGTATCTCAATGCGGTTTTGATTTGTGTTTCCCTAATTGACAATGATACTACCTTTTCATATGCTTACTGATCATTTGTATATCTTCTGTAGAAAAATGTGTATTGAAATCCTTTATCTGTTTTGAAATTTTTTTTGGTATTTTTATTATTGAGTTGTAAGAGTTTTATGTATTTCTAGATACTAAACCTATGTTTTGCAAATATTTTCCCCCGTTTTGTGAATCATCATCTTTTTTACTTTCTTGATGCTGTAATTTGCAGCACAGAAATGTTAATTTCTTGTCCCATTTATTCCCCCCCCACTTTGGTTGCATGTGCATTTAAGTGTCATCTAAGAAACCTTGCTTACTGAGTTCATGAAGACTTATACCTTTGCTTCCTTCCAAGAGTTTTATAGTTTCCACACTTACATTTAAGCTGTTGATCTATTTTGAGTTAATTTTTATATATAGTATGAGGTAGGGCTCTAACTTCATCCTTATGCATGTGGATATTAAGTTTACAAGCACTATTTATTGAAAAGTTTATTGGAACCCTTGACAGAAATCAGTTGACCATAAATAAATATGTGAGTTTTTTTTTTGGTTTCTCAGTTTTATTTTGGACATGTTACCTTTAAAAAAAATGTAGTTAAATAGTACAACTTTTTGGAGGTTTGCTGTGAAAATTAAATGAGATAAATGCATTAAAAAGCAGTATTTAGTGCCTTGTACAAAATACATGTCCAATAAATGTTAAGGAGGAAGGTGTTTTGATAGTCAAAGAAGTAGGGAAAATGGGGGATAATTGAGATGATGTTGAAATATTAGGAGTGACCAAAACAAGGTGGCCTCATAAATGAGAGATGAGAGGAATAGATGTTTGAAGGCTCTTAAAAAGCATTCAGTTCCCCAAAACTGGCTAAACAGTTACTATATGATAATAAATACAACAGAATAGAAACAGTATAAAAAAGCTACTTACCATAAGCAACAGACTGTAAACATCTTATGTTACTCTTTATAGAGCTGAAATCAATTAAAGTAGGTATTTTTGAGCACTGATGTTTGACTTTTTTTTTTTTGCCGAAGAATATTTTGAGAATGTTTTAAACACTATGGACAACAAACCTCTCTTCATGAAAATGAGTACATGACTTAGATATAACATTTTCCAATTCTACTAGGTCCAGAAATCCCCGGTTTTAAATGCTATTTTGACTTTATCCAAGGCAATCCTGACCCATAAGTGCAGTTCTAATATCATGCTTAATTGAAAATAATTTGAAAT
Source organism: Scalopus aquaticus (assembly GCA_004024925.1). Classification (NCBI taxonomy): domain Eukaryota; kingdom Metazoa; phylum Chordata; class Mammalia; order Eulipotyphla; family Talpidae; genus Scalopus; species Scalopus aquaticus. The sequence goes on from PVIJ01000157.1 coordinate 272,007, forward strand.
TCGAAGAGCTTTTTTCTCCTACAGAAGAATTTACATGGCACCATATTTAGACTTAGATGAGCTATAGTATACAAACTGTTTTTGTGTAGATTTGGACATGTAAACATGTCTTTCAGCAGTGCTCCTACCAACTGCCATTTTGGCAGGAGACCTTAACTCTGTTTTCCCAGGTAGCTTCCAACACAGACATCAAGGAATGCACATATGCAGTTCGGAAGAGATAGTAATAGAAATGCAGTGTGAGGTCAAGATAGGCCTAGGAGAGAGATGATTCTGGAAGAGACTCAGAACCATACATAGGCAGAGTCAGAGAAACTCTTGAGGGACACAGAGAGAAAAAATAGAAGCAGAAACATGATGTTTAGAAACTGTCTTGCAAATAGCCAAGATAAACTTAAGTGAAGGTGTAGGGGAAAGAGCACAGGCATTGGCATTCGACTGACCCCAGTGCTCTAGGTGTGTATGTTCCTGTTGATTCACTTAATAATGCTAAGACCCAGTTTCCTAACAATGAGGTGGGTATAATAGCAGTATCTTCCTCACAGGCTTCTTGATGGAATTTAATGACATAGTGTGTGTATAGTGCTTAACATAGTGCGCAGACGGAATACAGGAGGAGCTCAGTGAATGCTCGGTCCCTTTAACTTCTGAATTAAGAGATCCTAATTTAACAGTTATCGAAAACCTAGTGTATAAGAAGCACTGTGTTTGAATAAAAACACGGCATTAGCTTATGCCTTCAAGGAGCAGAGAGCGTTAGCAGGTGACAGATAGATAAATGTTCTAGAAGCCACCAGTGGTTGAGGTGATAAATATGTAAATTAGAGAACTCCTAGGTTTCTAGGCTTGGATGGTGATATAACAGGAAAAATTGGAAGAGGAACAGGTATTTTGGTTTTGGGGAGAATAGCAAGTTCATTTATGAACATGAATTTAAACATCTGGGGGTTATCAGTGGGAGCTGTCAAAGGCAATGTTCCTACTTTGAGTGGAAGTTGGAATCTATCATTGCTAAACTACCTTCCAATTCCAAAATTCTGTGATATATGCACATTGTTTTAATTGCCTTACTTTTCCATCTCTCTAGGTGAATGCTGTGAGATGTAAGTTATAAAATAGTAGCCAACAATTTCCAAGCACTTGTAAATTGTAAAACAAGAATACCACAGTCTCATGTTTTCAAAAAGTGGTCACGCAAACATCTGAACTCACCAAACCAATTGAGAAGACTTTTACAAAAAAGAGTCTTTGGTTTACAACCCGATTTCCTATTGATTTCCATCAAAATTGTTAGTTAGTTCCATGCACGTAAGGTTTGATTTAGAGCCAGCTTTTAGGGACATATCTATTGCGCTTATATACACGAGGTATATATTATACTTGATATTTAAGTATTCTGTGAGAGGGCTATGCACAAGCCCCTGAGAGATGATACCATCTGAACAAATATCCATGGCAGAATAAAATTTTCATGCCCTGATGAGGGTCTCCAAGATAGTGAGACAATGAAAAAAAGTTTTTCATAAACAAAAGATGTCTTTTTCCTATAAATGGCATTGATGCTTCTAATCAATAAGGTATATTTTTCTTTTTTAATTCTTTTATGCATACGACAACTGGGGTACAGGCCAGAGGTGTAGGGGGTGAGAAGATTCACCAGAGATAGAGTGGGGAGCAGAACAGGCGGATTGACTGAAATACAATTCTGAGGGGAGCAGCGGGCGAGACAGGAGAGGTCTGCTGCGCCATGTGGGAAGCTCCCTGGCCAAGGGATTGAACTCATGTTGCAGTGGCTGCTGATAGCTTGATAGTGCTGAGACTTAACCCCTTGTGCCACCAGGGAGGCCCTGAGATATACTTTTCTTTAGTTACATCTAGCTCAGAATATTTATGTGTGGTTTTAATTAGTGGAAGACCCGTAGCAATAAGCATATGATCAAATCAGATGTGTCTGTAGGAAAAGAGATAATTTGACCAAGGGGTTAGATTCTTGTCACTTGGGTAACTTCTTTTACTCCAGTGCACACTACAGTGTGGGTTCCCATATATTGAAGGCTCTCACCTTGCTAATTTATATCTAGCTCTTGATTTGCATATTGTTCTATTTTAAGCAGTATGAAGAGACATATGAGAGGTGAACTTCTTAGCTTGTACTACTTCACTAGGTATTTAAAAGTAAGACCAAACTGAAGCCCTACGGTCATATGTCTTCCTTACTGACTGGCACCTATTGCTGAGTAATTTGAGAAGTTGCAATCGTTTCTCATTCTTTTCTGAAGGAGAAGGAAGAAAGTGAAAGTGAAAACTCTCATCTTCTGTCTCTAGTAACTCAGTTTACTAGAAATGGGATGAAATAGAAATTTCCTTGTGTGGTAATAGGAAGTAATTCAGGTCTGCACTCTGAAGAAGTTATTATCCTGCACCGAGAACCACATCTTTCTAAAGCTCTTCTTTTTTATGCATGCTCTCAGAATGCAGTAATTTTATGAACTAGAGAGTTAGTTTGAAATATTTCCTTATGTTCCTTCTATTGTATGTGAAATAGGAGCAAACCCCTATATTTTACCTTGAAGTAAAATAGAGAAGTATTGGAGAATGAAGATTGAGAATTTTGCAGCACCTCTGGTGTATCATAGCCCATACGAGAGATGTCAGTGGAGAATATGTGAGAGAATGATACATGCCAGAGTTGTGAGCTGGAATGGTAACATGAATCAGTAAACCAGGATTCAGAAATGGCCACTAGGTTCTGTTTACTAGTGCAGGACTGTAAATGCAGGTGTTCATCAGAAACAAAGTATGAAGGGAAAGAAAGGCCTTCAGATGAATTCCCAAATCTCTTTCCTATTGCTCCAGCTTCCTTGGGGAGTCCAGCATGGGAAACCTCCATTTGTTAGTGTATAATTATGCTAAATCCACTTTTCCTTTGGAAATGTTCAATGTCTCTTGCTTTGTATTCCTTGTAGGTGAAAGCCCAGCCTCTGTGGTTCTTAATGCCTCAGCAGGATTATTTTCACTAAAGATGGAAACACTGGAGTCTGAATTGACCTGTCCAATCTGCCTCGAGTTGTTTGAAGACCCTCTTCTGCTCCCTTGTGCTCATAGCCTGTGCTTCAGCTGCGCCCACCGCATCTTGGTCTCCAGCTGCAGCTCTGGTGAATCCATTGAACCCATTACCGCTTTCCAGTGTCCCACGTGCAGGTATGTTATCTCGCTGAACCACCGGGGCCTGGATGGCCTCAAGAGGAATGTGACCCTGCAGAACATTATTGACCGCTTCCAGAAGGCGTCAGTCAGTGGGCCCAATTCCCCAAGTGAGAGCCGCCGGGAGAGGACTTACAGGCCCAGCACCACCATGTCTAGTGAGCGAATTGCTTGCCAATTCTGTGAGCAGGACCCGCCAAGGGATGCAGTGAAAACCTGCATCACCTGTGAGGTCTCCTACTGTGACCGTTGCCTGCGGGCCACCCACCCCAACAAGAAACCTTTCACCAGCCACCGCCTGGTAGAACCTGTGCCAGACACACATCTTCGAGGGATCACCTGCCTGGACCATGAGAATGAGAAAGTGAACATGTATTGTGTATCTGATGACCAATTGATCTGTGCCTTATGCAAACTGGTGGGGCGTCACCGAGACCATCAGGTTGCATCCCTGAATGATCGATTTGAGAAACTCAAGGTAAGGGATCTGGGAATGATGGCCTTACACGACTCTGTCTCTTAACATACAGTAATACAGCTCGCAAGGTCCTAAACAAACAGTCACGTTTCCTATATGACAAATGAATTCATTCCAAATTGTTCTCGTGAGGAATAACTTGCAAAACTGTCACCAGGACCTCTGATTTGTTGCATAAACCTGCTTGCATTCACTCATCCCTGGCCAATTCTGGGTGAGTGAGCTCACGGCCTGCCAACCCAGTAGTCTGTCCAGGGAAACAGCACCCCATCGCCTCAGTTAGTGACATATTTCACACTGCATATCTTTGCCATGATCTTTCTACCTCTTCTAAGTATGTGAGTAGCTGTGTAGGTGTACTGCAATTAGCATAGCTGCTGATTTGCATATGTATGCATATAGCAATGGGAAGGTTGGGTGTGTCTCTGTGTAGGTGTGGGTGGAGGTATCTGAGTGTATTTACGTAGGTGAAAGATTTTTGTGGAGGACAGTAGGGTATGTGTTTGCCCACTCAGTACACTGAAGAAACAAAGGTTTGCTATTGGCCAGTACAAATTGCCATCAAGCCCTTAACCTGAGGATAATTCTAAGCCTGCCTTAAGAAACGAAACGAAACTAACAGTAAAAAAAAAAAAAAAGAGAATTTCAGTGTACCATGACGTCAAGAGGGATAGTCAGATACCTGAACTTCAAATTTTAACTGTAGGTAACACATATTTAATCCAGTACCAGATGTTGTGCCAGCTTTGGACTTTGTGGGCCATAGACCAAAGCACTTGTTTGCCATCTCTGCCTGGGATGTTCTTAGTCCTTTATTAGTGTTCAGTGGACAGTTTTCCAAAGTTGTTGTGCCATGTAGTTCAAGTGCCAATTTTTTTTACAGCTTTTTGTTTAAGTACCATTGTTTTATATCTTTGTTAACGTTTTGACAATATAGGACTTCTCCCCTCAGGTGTAGTGACCAGAGCACTCCGAGCACCCCCAAAGCACCTGTAGTCCCCTACCCTAACCCACTGTGCTCTCACACTCTACACCCCCCGGATGCCTCAGCTCTATGATCAGCTTTCAAGGGTTGGCTTTAAATTTTGCCTTTCTCTGACCCTTTGTTTTGTTTCTCCATATTCCACATATAAGTGACACCATTAAGTATCTTTCTTTTTATAGCTTATTTCGCTTAACATAATCCCTTCTTTTTAAAGTCCTACTATCTTAGGTTGATTTTAATAAATGTCAGATCCAGCACATTTTTTTCTCAGTGCCTGCTTGCTATGTGGTTTAACTTATCTTAGGAAGATGATTCCAGAAAAATAAAATGTTTACTAAAGAATAAGATTATTACCCCCAAATAAGGCCTGGATATACAAGCCAAGCTGGAATGATTTTTTAGAGGATGGAAGGAGGACAGGAGGAGAGTGGAAATTTCCTCTTACCGTGCTTTGGAAAATTCATGTAATTTGTTGTTAGCAATAGTAAGAGGAGTCACACTGACTATGATTTGTGCCTCTTTTGCTTATTATTTATATGTAATTTTTATAAAATTGTACAAAATTCAGTGTTTATCTGTTGATTTCTCTCAGGGCAATATTCTCATTCATATCAAGACTGCAAAGAGAAATAATCTGATTAACTTCATTTCTTAAAATCATACATGCTAGGCCTTGGCCTTGGTCTGGTTGAAGCCCTGCACTTTATTTTTTTCCTCCCAATCTGTTTCAGGTCATACTCATTTACTTAAATTGATTTAAATTTTTAAATTGAGGTATAATCATATCACATCATATTAGGTTCAGGTGTACAATATAATGATTCTCTATTTGTATATATCTTGCAAAATGATCACAATAGGTGTAGTTGTGTTACCATGTAGAATGACCAAAATTTTTTTCTTTTGATAAGAACTTTTATATTTTTTTAAAACAGTTTTCTGTAATACAGTATCATTAACTGTCATCACCATGCTGTACATTACATCCCCGTGGTTTATTTATTTTGTAACTGGGTGTTTGTACCTTTTGATCCCCTTCTCCTGTACTTTCGAAGCCCTAAACTTCAGTAGGTTGAGTGATTTGATTAAAGTCACAGAGCTGGTTAGTAGGCGAGCTGGAACTGGAACTCAGCTTAGAAACCTGGAGTTAAGTACCCTTTCTGCTATAGCCTGCTGCCACTTTGTTTTGGACCTAAGGTTTCCCCCATGAAATGTGATTTGAAACCTAACTTTATGCTCCATCAACTGCACATTTCATGGGTCACAGATAAACGATTAGCAACATCAAGGAAAGGACATAGTGTATAAACTTACAGCTTCATAATGGCAAGAGATGGAGGCGGGGCTGCAGGAAGAGTGGGGGATGTGGGGAGGATGGAACAGCCTCTGCCAAATATTTGCAGGTGTTGGAACTATAATAAGCATTGGCCTTGAGAAATATTCCAAACAGAAAAATCTGTATCCATATGTACCTTCGAGATAACAAAAGATTGGATAGAATAAGTCTGTATCTACAGAACACCAGCTCTTTGAAAACATCCGAAAACGTGAAAACATTGGATGATTGATTAGATATTTGGCATCACGCAGCTATAGCCCTCATCCCTAGGGGTGGATGGAGCACAGAAGTATTTTACAAAAAGATACTTTAGTCTGTAACTAATCAGTAATTTTTGGAGAAAGGAAGGCCAGATTTTGAATAGTTTCCCTTTAATTTTTTAGGAAATGTGCAGAAAATTTTGATTATAAATTAAGTGGAAACTTTTTTGCTCGTTTTTGGTTGGAGAGTGGAAACATATGAATCATTCCCAACCCCTGTGGTTTGTTATGTTGTCTGGAACATCTTGGACTTTGGGTAGGGAGAGGAGGTGCTGTGTGTGTGTGTGTGTGTGTGTGTGTAGGGTGTGTTATGGGAGGTCACTTTGGTTTGATGCCAGGTGTAAAAGGATATTAGTTCTCCACATTATGCAGAGAGGAAATCTGACTTTAGTGTCACATATGCTCATTTCTTTGGGTTAATTTTAATTTAGAAAAGCATTTAGGATTATCCCCTTAATCTACCTGATATTTTCCCCAAGGAAAAAGGAGAAAGCCAGCTTTGGGGGACATGACCTTGATCATACGTCCTTAGCCCTGAGGGGAGTCTTATAGAAGAAAGAGAAGAATGATTGTATGTTTTTTTTCTAAGGATTGACTTTCTGCTCAGCAACTGATATGGTGCTTATTTATATGTTTTGGTTCTGGAGCTTCATTGTAGGCATTTATAATTGATTAAGATTTGTAATCTCTAATATTTTTTGTTCAGTAAAGAATAAATAACCCATTGCAATATAGGTGAAAGGTCAGAATAACTAGATGCTAGGCAATCTTATATGTACTCAAAACAGATTAACGGGCCTGTGATTCTTAGATTATTTTATTATCATTATTATCATCCAGTCTATTTACATGTCCCTCAGAAAGCTACCAGTGTACAGCTGATCTTCAGTCTCAAAGAATAGATGTGTTCCTCACAGTCATTACAATAATAAGGCCTATCAGAACATTTTCTCCATTACCTCTCATTTCACTTACTAGTCTCATTATCTACTTCAGTTCATGATACGCTGCATTTCCATAAAATTGTTTCCTAGTCTAGAATTTTCATTCTCACATGAGTTCTTCCCCTTAGAAAAGGTGAATATTGCTGTATTATTGGTTTTACAAAAAGAGGTCAAATTTTTGTAGCTCTCCATTGGTGACAGACCTCATCTCAATATTCTGAAGTCCTGTTCAGCTTGGTTCCCATGCTACCCATCTGTCTTTCCCACCTGCCATTCTCAACCATGCTCCTTCATCCACCCATGCTGGCCTCCTAATTGTCTGCTACACTGGCCCTTAACTTTCATTTGTGCTCTTCTCTTGGCCTGTTTAGGAAATCTACCTATTCTTTAGTGTTCAGTTGAAACCCCACAAGTCTACTCCATCACACTCCAACTATACCATAAGTTTTTGAGTCTAGACACAATATCTTTTATGTCCTCAGTATCCTCCTTACTGTCTAGTACACACAGAATATGCTCAAAAAATCCTAAGGAATGTTAATGTGCCATAGATTGCATTATTTTATTTTATCTATCTGTAGTTAAGTTGTAAAATTGTAAGATGCTGTTGAAGTAATTCATCACCAAATAAAGTAAAAATAATATTGGTGAAAAAAACATTCAGATTAATCAAACCTTCATAATGGATTTGTAGGAAGTATACCAGTGTCTGTAGCTTGGTTTGGTTCTCATCTTCTAAGATATAAATCTGTCTTACCATTATGAATACTTTAGAAGTCTGAAAAAAATCTGTGAACTACTGGTAATGTTAAAAACCTGTGTTAGCAAAAGTATGGCATGTCCTTAATTTTAAGTGCCTATTCATTTTGATTGCTGGAATTTTCAACTGCCTAACCCTATGGTGATATCTATATAAATCAGATGTGATTATTATAATTCTCTTTGAGAGTGATGTCTTCACATTTCCATGCCCACAGCCTGCCAAAAATATAGCTGATGAAAACCAGGGGGAATAGAGGAATTTCCTGAAAGGAATAAACAAGCACATTTTCTTTTTTCTCATTACATTTCCACAAATTCATTACTACAAATAATTCTTAAATGCAGTTGCATTTACATATCAGGGATCTTGTTGTTATAAAATATTACCTGGCACTAGAGTAAGCTTTTTGTTATCAGAAAGTGAAACACATACACACACACACACACACACATACACACACACACACACACACACACACACACGGGAAGGGAGACTGAGACAGAAAGAGGGCTAAAGATTGTCAGACAAAGAGAAGGGAGATATGAGACTTGGAGAATGTTCAAAGGAAAGCTGCAACGAGAGTTAAAAGGTTGGAAAATATGGTATTCTAGAGCCTTATCATAGTTGATTACTTGTCCTTCTTCCTACTCAGTCACTCTGTCATCCACCCACCCATTCTCACTCAGCCACCACCTTCTCTCAGTCATTTGTCTACTCACCCACTTGACACCCACTTCTGTCTGCCAAGACAGATACCTTCTCAACTGATCTACCAGGGGGCATTTGACTGTTTCTGAACCTGTATGAGTGTGAATATAAATGAAACAAACATATTTATGAGAGACTGGGTTGAGAGAGGGCATATTTGCATACATATCTATGTATCTATGTGTCATTGTATAGCACTGTATGTATTTCTTTATGGGTGAGTGGCTGAGAAAGCCTGTGTTTCTAGAAATGTGTGTCACTGTGTCTGAGGAGGTGTGTCTGTGTTAATTGTCCCTGGCCACCTCTATAGATAAGTTGGGTAAGAGGGAGCCAGAAGCATAATGTATATTTTCTGTGGCTACCCTGGGGAAGGTTAGGGCCTCAGTAAAACCTACCCTGAGACTAGGGATCACCCTAATAAAGGAGCTAGATCATATATTGTCATGATAAGAATAATTAATCTTCAGTGGAGGTTGGATTTGGTTACCATAAGTGAGGGAATTGAAAAAGTTATTTCACACTCACTTAAGTACTAAACCATAGTAACTAAATAGAAGAAAAAAACATTTGGATCCAGATTTGCACTCTCTAAGGTGTGGTGGTGATGATAGTGGAAATATGTGTGTAAGGCTGGGGGCAATATCTATGATAGAATTTCTCAGCTACACCAACCTTCAGCTCACAATTTTAAAATGATTCTTGCTTATAGATCTTGCTTCTCTGGTATCTTTGTTGTCCAAGATATCATCTCCATTGCTATACTATGTACAAATTTGTACATGTTTTGTGGAGGAAAGGTGATAAAAATGCACTTTTTAAAATTCCATCTCTACTCAGACTGTGTGCTAAGACTCATTTGAACCTCTGTTTTTTTTTTTCTTCCAACAATTATATTGATTCTTTGGCTTTGTTCACATTTAATATTAACAGGACCTTGTGTTGGAAGATGTGGTTTCTTAGGTTTGAGAGCAAGTTTAGTAAGTGGATACCCCTATTATCTGTGCTCTCATCTTTCTGTTTTTCTGTTATTTCTTTTGTCCCAAGTACTTTTCTCATCAACATTTGAAAGGAGCAATAGTCATCAGTCTGAGAACAGTTTACAAAATGTTGACTCAAAGATTGTTCCTGGGTGGGTGGAAATCCTGTCTGTTATTATTGGGCAAAAGAACATATTACAGAAATATAATATAGGTGAGGAAAGATTAAAGAAACAAGAATTATTGAACCCAGAGAAGTAAAGTTTAAAAGGGAAAATGTGACATACAAGTTCATGAAGGGTTGATGTGAGGTAGTGTCTTGTTTTTATCTCCTCTGAGTTAGAATGGACAATAACTTAAACTGTAGGGACTTAGGCCAGGGATTCATTCACTCGTTTAATGAAAAATTAATAAGCATTCATTTTGCTTATTGAACTCTTTACATGTTCAAATCATTGTGGAAGGAACTGGGGCTATAGGAAGCAAGGCACAGTCCCTGTCCTGGGGTGCTTTGGGGAGATAGCAAGTCTATTGAAAATTCCCAATCTTACAGGCTTGCACAGGGTGCTGTAAAGCACCGAGGAAGAGTCATGGTAAGGAAGCCATTGAGCACAGAAGCAGGGAATTATGAATGAAATTATTGGAGAAAAGTGTCAAACTGGAGAGAGACTGCAGAAATAATTGACAGGACTTGGTGAGTTATTGTAGTGGTTATAGACATGGAGAGAAAAAAATAAAAAATGGTTTTTCAGTAGGCAGTGTTTTGAGAATGGTGGTATAAGGACAGAGATGGGGAATTGGGCAGGGAAGAGCAATTTTGGTAGGATGACTTGACTTGAGGTTTGAGTTTTGATGTGATTGTGGGTCACAGCTTTTATTTCTTCAGCAAACATTTATGGAACACCTATTATGTGCCACACACCAGGAGACATGTTGGAGTTACAATGATAAGGACATTATGGTCCCAGCCTTGGTGGAGCTCTCAGCATAGTGGGGGAAACAGATAATCAAGGACATAGTTACAAGACATTGTTGTGAGTGTTATGAGAGTAGAAGCATGGGGATTGTGAGAGAGCATAGGAGGGATATCAAGAGACTTTGGGAGGTTTTTTGGACTCCCTGTTGGGAGACAAGGCTGGAGTAATGGACACGGATGGCTCTAGCTAAGAAAAAAATAACATCGTTCAAATATCTGGAGCGGGGAAAGCCTGGGGGTATTCTGAGAACCGAAAGGGCAAGTGTTCTAGACATTTAAATTCAAGCCTTTGTGGTGGCTGAAAGACTCAGGCCGGAGACTTTGAGTTTTTTAGCAGGTAGAGCCATGCGCTACCTGAATGAGCTGAATGAGGGCTCAGGATGGAGCCTCACAGCACCAGTCATGGTCAAGAAGGTAAATATGAAGAATGAGCACGTGAAGGAGAAAGAGGGAAATGTGTATGTGAGGTGGAAACTAAAAGGAATAGTGTAGGTGGAATAGAATATTTTTTTAAGATGTATTTATTTATGCATACAAGCTGGGGTGCAGGCCAGAGATGTGGGGTGGTGAGAGGGTTCACCAGAGACAGAGTGGGGAACAGAACAGGAAGATTGACGGAAATACACTGCTGAGGGAAGCAGCGGGCGAGGCAGGAGAGCTCTGCCGCGCCATGTGGGAATCTCCCCGGCCGGCGTCGAACTAGCGTTGTCGCTGCTGAACCGCTGCACCACCAGGGAGGCCCAGGTGGAATAGAATATTAAGGCTTCCAGGAAAGCAGAGCTGGCTGTCGCTGCCTGTTCTGAGTGTTATCAATATAAACACTGGATGCAGGCTTTCATACAGGTTTTCTTTTAGAAGATCCAAATAATAGTTTAAACGTTTAAACTAGAGCTCTAGCCATGATATGCTTCTAAAGAGAAGGGGAAGAAGAGAATACAGGATAATTTGTGTACCATTTCAGCTAAGAAGACTGGGGGAAGTGTGGGTCTTTTGTTGGATGACAGCAGAACCTTCTGAAGAGGAGAGAATTGTAACCTTTTACACTTGACTTGAGGACCGGTCTGGTCATTTGCTAACAAAGTTCATTTGCTAACAAAGACTGTGTACATCCAGTATATCACCTGCATCTCATTCTGGGTCATAGCCCATGTCTACACAACAGCAAACAAATGTCTGGGGGAGGAATAAACTCTGGCATAAGGGTGTGCGCTTCAGTTTGTGAACCAGATGGTGTGTTCTGCTGTTGAAAGGCCATATGTAATTGATACATAAAGTGACAGACTGAAGCAAAAGCAAAGTAAGTATTTTAAGACAAGCAGTTGAAAAAAGAAGGCAGAATGTGACCCCGAAAGTGTGCTAAGGTTTTGACTACTGGCTTTTTGGAAGAACTGGGAACATTGCTGAGTAGACAGGGATGTCAAAAAAGAGCATGTCAAAGGAGAGTAGTTTTTTAAAAATCTGACATAGTTGTCTTCTGGAATTGAGAAAGGCTCAGGATTGCAGTGGGCTGACCTTTTCCCCCTTCACTTCTCTCCCACATGATTCAAGATTCAATCCCCACATCCAAGCAGCTGGGATCTAGTCTAGGGTTAGGTTATGTTCCTCTTGTACCTCTCCAGAAGGCGAGAGATACACATTTGATGGCAATACTACATGTCTCAGTAGAACGAACAGAAAGTTGCCATCCATTTTAGGCTTCAGGACTTGCTGTGTCAGAAAAGTGTAAGTGTGTTCATGTCTGAATGAATGTAAATGCCTTCATGGAGCATGGCAAATGGAAATCAAGGTCAAGTGAGTGCCATAAGGGGAATCTCTCCATTTAACGTATCACTAGGTTTCTTGGGGGAGTCAGGGAGAAAGTTACCTGAAATAACCTGAGTCTAGAGCAGTGGAGAAAAAGCCAGCAATTATTTGAGACAGTTAGAGAAGGCATTTCCTTTTTATGGGATACTGTTTGGAAGAAGAATAGCCTATGCTTGGCTTTCTCAGAAATAGCAAAACATTTTCCTCTTTGGGAAGGGTATAACAGAACACAAAGAGGCTGCATCTACATGACACAAATGTAGTGGAACTTGGGTAAAAAATGGAATCAGTGTAGACTGCCAGTTTAGCTAACTAAAGCCTTTTAAAATCTCTATTATGCAAATCAGTCAAATCTTCCCTCTCTTTGTGCTGTTTAGACACCCTTCGGATTTTATGAGAGCTGTAACAATGTAGTCATCTGAAGATGAAGAGGACCTCACAGTTTCATAGCTCAAATGGCTTCTCTAACCCTCACACAGGGGAAGCAGAGAGGGACACAGAGGTAACCTCCTGCAGCAGGAAATGGGAGCTTCATCCTGCTCCCCTGCCAACCTCCTGTCCCCATTTCCTCCCAACAGATATCTCCATTCCAATCTCCCTGCCACTTTGGCTCTCTCTCTGTCACGGTTCAGCTGCTCTGAGAAAGCTACACTAACCAGGCGTGGATAGAGGGAGTCTGGCCCAGTCATTAACTGGACTGCACAAAAAAAGAACAAAACAAACCAATTTTTCAAAAGCCGAAAACAACAGAGCTACAGAGAGACATGTTTAATTTTACAGAAGGTTTTACACACACACACACACACACACACACACACACACACACACACACACACACACCCCTCTTTGTTTATTCAGCCAGAATATATATAGACAACATAATTACTTGGCTAAATCAATGAAATCATTCAAACCTGGAGTGACCCAGAATTTCTAGTTCTAAATGATTTGTCAGTGGTAGTAGGCATGATAAGGAAGGGTGAAGAAACAGATTGCATAATTGCTTCATTTCTCTGATTCCTTTTGCATATGTTCACTATTGAGAATCAATTCCAGTTTGAGAGGAGGCTTTAATTCCTTGTAAATGAATAGGAAGTGAGTAAGTAAATGTTCAGTGTTTTCCTCAAATTATGTCTCGTAATGTAAGAAAAACAGTGGCAAAAAGCCATCAACAGATGGTGTTTTCATTAGCCAAAGATTTATTTTTTCAAAGCGCTTTCATATTAATGAAGTAAGGTTGAAATTAGAGTCATCTTGTCAGTTCTAGTTCTGTGTTGATAAAATGTGCTGACATTTTGCAAATTGCTAGGGGGCTTGAGCAAAAGAACCACTTGCCATATCTTTCTGATGGCAACCCAGACAGTCCATGGTGTAACCAGACTCCAGATTTTGTGTTCAGCCTTAAATTTTTTTTTTTTTGGTGGCTTTATAGAAGCTGTGCATCTCAGTTCTGGGCCATAAATGAGGAACACACAGCAGAAATCTTAGTCCTGCTCTGCACTGTGAATTATTTATTAGATATCATCAGTTTCATGACAAGTGTTGCAACAGGTTGCATGTACTTGTTAGAAAACATTCTCTCCATGGAATCCCATTTTGAATGAAAACACATTAATTTGAAACACGGATATCTAATACTGTATTTGCTCTGATTCCTCGATCAACATTATGTTTACCTAATGCCAGTGCAGTCACTTGTGATACCTGGGATTTTTTTTTTTTTTTAAAGATTTTATTTTTTATTTATACATACAAGTTGGGGTACAGGCCAGAGGCGTGGCGCGGCGAGAGGGCTCACCAGAGACAGAGCGGGTAGCAGAACAGGCAGATCAGAAGTACACTGCTGAGGGCAGCAGCGGGCGAGGCAGGAGAGGTCTGCCGCACCATGTGGGATTCTCCCCGGCCGGGCGTCGAACTCGCGTCGCCGCTGCCGACAGCTCCACAGCGCAGCGCTTAACCGCTGCGCCACCGGGGAGGCCGATACCTGGGATTTTTATTGATGTAGGAATTTGGACCACTCTGCCAGACGAAATCTCAAGCTGATTGGGTTCAATGCCAATATTCCCTCGCTAACTTAAGCTGGATGCTTCCAACCAATGACAGCTCTATCATACTCATTTCACAGTCAAATATTTGAAGAGGAGCCCAGGCTTGTAGCCTCCACTTTGTCCCTGCTGCTGTTCTCCTTAGCCCTGTACAGTTTGGCTTGCAGAACTGTGCTGAAGTGAACTCCTTTCTCAAAGAGCATCAGTGACTTCTGATTACCAAATCCAACCGCGTTTTATCAGTCCTCATTTTTTTGTACTCTCTGCATATTTGACAGTGACAAATCTTTTCTTGAAACATATTTCTCTTGATTGTCTTCTTAGCCTGGCTCAGACCTGCATTACACACTGCCTTGAATATTGCAGGCTCCTCCTAGCCAAAGTCACTGCCCCAGGGTTCTCTTGTTTCAGTTTGCCCCACATATTGCTGGTAGGTTAATCTCCTAAAGCAGCCTTGATTATGTCATTACTCTTGTTCAGAAGTCTTTGGTAAGCTCCCACTGCTTAAAAAAATAAGTACAAACTCCTCACCTGGGCATTCAAGACATAACAAGGCCTCAATCTCCATTTTCAGCTTTGCACCCTAGTACCAGCTTTTGTTTCCTGAATTGCCCTATATATTATTTCCCTCTGTTAACTTTTGCTTGTGCTCTTCCTTGTGCCTGAAACATCATGCCCCCTCCATCTCTATTAAAACCCTCCTTATCCTTCAAGACCCACTGTAATTTCACCTCCTCTCTTATCTCTAAGGTCACTGCACCCTGAACAGTATAGATGATCAATACCTTTTGTTGTATTAAATCTCTAAACTACCATTTCTTCCCTCTACCCTGACATCCACTTAACTTAGAGATCATGTCCAAATAAATAAATGATTGCTGCCCCTTTTTATCCTTCTTCCCTCTTTTGTTGCTAAGGAGAAGTTGACAGGTCTGAGATGTTCCTTGGAGTTAAAGAATTCCAGTGGAGACACTGCACAAGCCAAAAAAGAAAACAAAAAAAAAAAAAAGAAAGAAAAGAAAAGGAGAAAAAAATGCTGAAAAATCACTTCCACAGGGATAAAGCGAAATAAACCAAGAGATCTGGTTAGAAGGTTCTCTACTCCAGTCTGACTGGGAACAAATGAAATCAGACTACCTGTCCTAGAAATGCATATATCCATGGAAATTCATGCTTTGGGATAGACTCACAGACAATGCTAAGGAGACTAAAGAGCCACAGCTACTCAGTAGATGAGAAAGGGGCCAAGGACTCATCCTTTCTCTTTCTACATCCTCCCCTTATCTCCTCATGCCCTCTCTTCCCTCCCAGCCAATAATTATGAACTTTGAACACTTTAAAACCTTGGGAGCTTTGGAGACAGCAGTGAAACAGTGAACATGACCAAGGGAAGGAATGCTAGCAGAATAAGGGCCAGGAAGTTGGGGTATTAGATTGGAATATACTTTTGAGGGGGTTGGCATGGTAAGTAAGAGTGGAGGAGATTCAGGAGGACTTGAATGAGAAGCAACTGAAAATATGCTAAGAGTTCTGAGTGCTGTTGTAACCACATCATATTGAACAGATTTGCAAAGTACTTGTAATGTGTACCTAGAATGATCTATGCACTAGAAAGCAATGGGTGTCTTGTGTTGATACAGCCAAACTTTGTGTTTGGCATCTCTGTGGGCCCTTCTTTAGTGCCAAAGAAGAGAAACTGCAAGGTGCAATGCCAGATTTTGATGAATCCCACATTTAAAAAATCATCTTTTTTTTTCCCTGCAGGAACCTACTGTTAAATGTAAAATGTTATCAACATAAAGACCAAAAAAATCATGGAATACTGGGGCAAAGCTGTGACTGAAGGCTAGAGATTCCAGCCTTACCTTTGCTACATACCAGTTATAAGACTGTGCAAAACTATGTCCCTATTCTGAAACTTGGGCCTCTCATCTGTAAAATGCTAACATCCCCTACATATGGTTCTTTATGATTATTAAATGATATATGTGAAATTGCCTAGTATGGCATCTGGAAAGTAGTGAGTGATCAAAGAGAGAATAGTATCTCTTCTCCCCATGTCACAGGACCACCATGAGAGCAAAATGAAGTATAGAAATATGGGTATTGACTTCATTTTTTATGAAAAAAGATGAAAAGTGAAAATAGTGTTTAGTGTTGCACTTGCAGCAACCCATGCTGGAGGCAGCGCGCACCCTGAGCAGTAGGCGGCGCTGCCAAGCTCCTCCCCAGGAAGTAGTTTATACAGGCTGTGCAGTGCTCGTAGCATTCCTGTTTTTACTATATGTCTGTATTATTTTAGCTTTTATGGTGTTATTTAGTATGGTTTGATAGACTGTTTTTGAGTCTTGGAACACTCGAACAATCTTCCGTGTAAACTAATGGTAATTGCTTTTTCACTTTACACTTTTTTGGCTTATGAATGTTCTCTTTTCAGATAATAGGGAAAACTGGACTTTAGAAGTTAAAAATATTATAGAAAACATAACCTTGCTTTATTGTCCTTGAAATCCTATATCCACAATGTCATGACTATCATCTTTTCCTCAGCAGTGCTAGTTATGAGTTAAGTGTACGCATTACTAATTAGCGCTAGAATAGTGGTTACCCCATAGCAGGTACTCAGTGAATCTTTGAAATATTTCTCAACTGACTGATCTCCACATAGTCTTGGCTCTCAAGTTCATGGAACATTTCTTCTTTTTCCCCTTTCTTCCTGGTTTCCTTCTGGCTTCACACTCTCTGCCATGGCAGCAAACTCTGGAGATGAACCTCACCAACCTGGTTAAGCGCAACAGTGAACTAGAAAATCAGATGGCCAAATTAATACAGATCTGCCAGCAGGTTGAGGTAAGTAACAGAAACATTTTTGACTTTTCAGAGTACTTGGATTGGGTGATCCTTTGGAGGGATTTGATTTTTGTCAGAGTGTATGTAGTTCAGCCATTGGGAATGAAGCACTGAATGGTAGTTCTAGGACGTTTCACTTCTTTAGGATGCTTGTTCAAGGAGAAGTGGCAAGACTATTCTTTAAGTAAACGGAGAGGTGGTAGTGATGGGTTGGGGTTGCGGGGTGGGTGTGGGGGCGAGGAGACAACAGCCCAAGGGACAATCCTGTCTCCTTTCCATACAGCAGGCAATATGAGACATGAAGTGTGTTTCTTTCTTTATCAAACTGGGCATTATAGTTCCTTAAAGAGATTGTTGGGATGTCATAAGGAAGTTGGAAGTCTGGGTCCTTGGGTAGGGTGAATTTCATTCAACGCAATATTGTTTCTGTAAAAATATTATCAGAACTGCTTCTACTCTTCCTAACTTCTGCCTTTGTCCCCATGTAACTTACCTGGTCCTCATTCATCACCTTTCTCATTATTCTTGTCATTAGCAAATGTTTTCTATTTCAAAGTGGTCTGTGAATTATAAAGTTATACAAGTAACAGCTTTTCTACAGTTTTCACCTATATCAAATCTCAGAGCAGTGCTTACAAGTGGAGTTGTCCTCTTCTTTATAAGTAGACATGATAAGAGAAAGATGTTATTTCTCTTTCACAAGAGTATGAGACTGTAGCTGTGGCATTGTGTTGTTTTTTTGTTGAATTGGCAGTGGTAGGGCTTAAAATGTAAACAGGGCCAGGTAAAATATTACAGGATTCCTCATCGGAATGGTGGGATAAAAATGTTGCTAATTTTACTTACAACCCAAGAGTCTAGTTCTAATCTTACTTGTATGATAGATAAATGTATTGACTCTTTTTTAATTTTAAGCAATAAAATAGTTTTATTAAGATCTCACATTTTGATCCCACCTGGATATTCCTATTTAAGAGAGTTAGAAGACGCTTTTTGTAAGACCAAGAGTCTCTTATATGAGTAGCTACCCCTGATTGTTTGAATTTCTTAGAGTATTAGATTTCTAAAGTATTTGCATGATGAGAATAACATTAGCAACTTAATCCCTGCTGGGCATTACAGTTGTGAAGAGAGTGGTGCTGTATGTAAGGCACATAGGATATTGGTTAGACTCAGGTGTGGAATTATGGAGTGGGGTGTGGAAAATAGGAAAAAGCATAAGGAATGAAAAGGGGAAAACACTGGAATGTTGGAACTTAGTTGAAATCCTGGGTTCTAGACTTGACTCTGCTATTAACTGGTAGCATGAAGTTGAGTAAGTGGTTTAGCCTCTCAGTTTCAACATACGTATAAAATGAGGGGTTGAGCTGTCTACCTGACCTTCAGTGTCTCTTCCAGATTTCATAGGTCACAATTCTGTGAATGGTTACATTCTTTGTCCCCATCTTTTTTTCTGTCTCATAATTTCCAACAGAGTAGAAACAAAACAGAAGGCAGTTTAGAGTGGATTTCAGTTAGTCACAATCCCTCTATGTCTTACTCTAGCAAAGCTTTTGATTATGCCTTCAGATTACATTATAAGAAATCAACACTAGTGAACAGACAAGGGAGTAGTGTAAGCATAGGACAAGATAAGGAATCTCTTGGTTTAGAATTTGCATGATTGAGGGTGGGAGACCAACTAATAGTGAATAAAACGATGGTTAGAAATTGTAATCATAACCTTCCTCATTCTCATTTAAAAAGACTATTAAGTGTGGAGCAAGTTGTAGTATATATAGCAAAGTAAGCAGTTTATTTTCATTGCTTGTTCACTTTAGGAACTCTCTTAATATCTTATCTCGCCTCTGGGAAGTTTGTCACTTTGGCCAGCCTCACGCAAGCAGCTCTGTTCCTACCTTTCCCAGCACATTGCACCAATCAGACCTTTATATTCTGGACCCTACTTTTTTTAGGTGGCAAGGAACTCAGTCTCATAAAACAATGTGTCATTGTATTAACAGAGGCTATTAAGACTCATTCTGGCCCTCTAGGTAACAGGCGATGTTTAAACAGTACCTTTCTGAAGCTCCTATCTTGCCTGAGCTATAAGGCTACCAAATAAATGCCAAGTCATAGGGACGCCCTACAATGAACCAGCAAAAGAGGTGTTTAAGAGGCTCCCTTAGTGATACTTATTAAATTCTATTTTGCAGGTCACTGTCTGCTCTGGCTACACAAAAGTTCACCTTTAACTAATAATTATGTATGACATTGTACCAGGTACAATGAAAATAGCATATACATGGAAGCATATACATGGTACCTACTCTGGGAGGGCTTACATGCTACACAAATCTACCCTGATGTAGATACCCATATGGAATTACATAGAATTAGATTGTCAACTGAGAAAGAATTGTGAGACACTGCATTACATGTCAAGGGTGAGGGTGTATTTTAGGAGTTAGCCGCATAGTCTATTCAGCTTAAGATTCTGTCTCTGATAGGGACTCTACAGGATGATTTCTGGAGGACGATGGCTGTTCTCTATGACATCATCTCTTCTGAAAGGTAGAAATGTGCCCTTAACTTCCCCATAATAATAGGGTGAACCCAAAGTACTTATTATACTCATTCAACAGAGAGCCTATGTGTCCAAAAGCCTTCAGGACAAGCCCCAAGATTAGAAATGCAGTTAAAGAAGGGACTTGAGACTTCACAAATGCTTGTAAATACTTTATAAAATGAAATAAATGGTAGGATACTGTCAGTCATGAGAGCCAGACACTGAAAGGTGATTTGGGCTTTTTCTCATTTTCTCTAATCCAGATAGGCCTATAGGATGATTATATTCACAGTGTAAACCAGGCCTTTCACGTTGGGCGGGGGTGGAAGATACCAGCAAAGGCACTTCTGAGAAAACTGGAATAAGCTATTTTCCTGCCAAACCTGTTCCCCTTCCTTATTGTCTGCAAATGTTTTTGTCACAGATTGACTTCATGAAAGGGGCCATAAATACTGCCTCCCTCTTCTAGTTCTTTCTCCCTGTTCTCTATCCTCCTTAGAATGTAAACAAAGCTGCAGTCTTCCTATTATTACAGAAACAGAGATTAGGATCACCACAGATTCGTTAGCTGAGTTCTGTGGTAATGCGGCATATTATAGTTGCTGTCCACCTTTCAGAATTCAGTGGCGAGGGAGTTGGAAAATGCTTCTGGTCAGGGCTGGAGAGCATGGGAGGGAAGTAGAGGCAGACCTAAGACTCCGTTAATCTGGTGAAGATAGGGCATGCTTTGACCTTCTACTCTGGGCACTTGATCTCTATATATAGTTCTTTGTTCTGTCTCATCAGGCATCCTTTGTTCACATTGCCAGAGGAAATCTCTGTTTAATGCATAGCCAAGGGAAAATGTATACCAGCAGATGGATATTTCCTCTTGGCTTCCAAGACGGCATAGTTTTGTGAATAATAAGCACTCCTGAAAAATATTGAAGGGAAGTAAAATAGTTAAATACTTAGTCATTAGTTAGTGACATTTCCTGAGCAAGCATTGTGTACTCAGTGTGGTAGGCCATTTGGTGGCTACAAAAGGACTATGGTTGTGTTTATTTCTCTATAAACGTGGTTGATGGCCTCCAGGAACTTTTTAGTGTAGCTGGGGAAAACACAGTATAGAGGGATGTTTATAAAAGAGCATGCAGTACAGGCAGTAGAAATGAATATAGTTGCTCTTTTCATTTTTAATTGTTTGGATCTTGAGTTAACTTTTATTTTTTATTTATTTCTTTAAAGATTTATTTTTATTTATTTATTCGTGTAAGAACTGGGCTGTAGGCCAGAGGTGCAAGGCATGGAGGTGAGAGGATTCATCAGAGACAGAGTGGGGAGCAAAATAGGGAGATCTAATGAGATGCACTGCCGAGGGAGGCAGTGGGCAAGACAGGAGAGGTCTGCTGCGCCATGTAGGTTAGCTCCCTGGCTGGGGATCGAACTCATACCACTGTGGCTGGTGATAGCTTGATAGTGCTGATACTTTAACCCCTGTACCACCAGGGAAGCCCTGTTTTAACTTTTAGAGCACTGGGTCTACTTAAAGCACATTTTGGGCATTTTGTGTACTGCCTTTTTTCCTTCTCTCCAGAGCTGTGATAGTACAGTATGTTAATCTGTTCCAGAAGCTCAAGGTACAGATTGATTTCTTTCCAACTCTTCTCAAACCTTTTAAGGAACTGGGTAGTGCTCTATAGGATTAAAAGAAAGAAGAAAGGAGATGACTTGGAAGAGAGGGGGAGGCTTCCCTTCCTTTGAGGAATTCCAGCTTTGTGTCTTATCACTGGGTCTAAGCTTTGATAACTTTCAGAGGTCTTACTTTTAGAATTCAAACTGTAGATGGTTGGTATTCTCTCTCTTCTGCTTCTCTTGCTCACTGAAATGGTATTTGGTTTAGGAAAGTTAAGAATCAATGTCTGACTGTGTCTCCTAGTGTAAAAATAGGCGTTTTAACAGAAATTAATTAAAGAAAACACTGCTTTGGATGATTTCAGCAGATTACCTTTAAATGTTTTAGCGTGGTCACTCTAGAAGATAGAATAGAATCTAAATCATTCAAGCATAAGTATTTATTTTGGAGGAGTCTTGTACAAACATTGTGGAGATGGTAAAATGAAGGAATGATTAGGAAGTAAGGGTTATCTGGGAAAATTTATTGTAGAAAAAAACATATCAGCCAAATGTTGAAGGAGGAAAACTCCCTGGGCTGAGAACATAGAGCAAGGGTGTCAGTGGAGGCAGAAATGAACACATTGTATGGGAAGATGGTGCTCTGTGTATGCTGGGTATTCGCCAGGTGTATAGCGATCAGTGGGAAGCGGCCCCTGGCCTCAAGGAACTTACACAGATTGGTTGAGAACCTGAGAGGTAAAATGTCAAATATATGCAAAGTGATAATTATTGTAATGAAGGCAGGTGCAAGATGACAAGCTAGCAGAGAGGAAGGAATACCCAAGTCTGCCCGAGGGACTTAAGAATGACTGCAGAATGGAAATAAAAATCAAGTTATCTTAAAATAAGAGTGGAATTTGCCAACAAAAATGAGATAAGTGAATGAAGGGGTCTGCATGCAAGAATGCTGAAGGGTGAGAAAGCACAAAGGTGTTCAGGAAACCAGCAGAAGTTTGGTTCATCCAGAATGTAAGGTGTGAGGATTGTTGCAAGCGATGAGTGTGGACAAGTAACCAGGACTTAGACAATGAAAGGCCTGTACATGCCATGCACAGGTGTTTGGGCTTTGTTCTTAGGATAAAGGATTTAAAGCAGGGAATAACTGGCTAAAGATCTGCATTTCAGGAGGATTACTCTGGCATTAGTAGTATGTAGGATTGGAGCAAGGGTCAAGATTCAAAAGTGAAGACACACAGACCAGGTGGATGGCTTTTACTGGCCCAGGGAGAGATAATGGCAGTGGCGGTAAGTAGGTCGGAGGGGAGAACTTAGAAACATTTCTAGGCAGTAGAGTTGGCATTACTTGACCGCATCAGTGGATGAAGGGGTGTTAGAGAATAGTAGGGTGATCCACAGGTTTCTGGCTTTTGTGATTGAATGGCAGCATTCCTTTTGACTAGGTTAGGAAATATACAAAGAGTTCTTTTTAGACATGAGAGGTTTGTTGTGCTATGGGTTGAATTAGGTTGGAAAAGTCTAGTAGGAAGCCCACGGACTAGATCTGGAAGTCTGGAACGAGTTCTAGGAATGGCATAAAAGCCTGGAAGTCATCAGCATCTAAGTAGCACCTAAAGCCCTGTAGAATGTGTAGAGTGAGGCTTAGGATAACCCTCCAATCCAATCCTGTTTGTTGATTGAAATACAACAGTAAACTGATCTTCCAAAAATAAAACAACCGTGGGGCTTTTTATGAGATTACTGAGAGAAGGTGTGCATTAAAAAATAAACATTAGAACTTAATTTGCAAAAATAATCGAAGTTTTTGATATTACTTTCAAAAAGACTATAATAATAAGTTGTAGCTAATGAAGATTTTTCTAGGTTCCCATAAGCACTTTACATGGTTTGTTAACTCATTTAATCCTCACAAAAACTCTACGAGGTAGACACTGTTATTATTCCTGCTTTACAGATAAAGATATTGGTATACAGAGATCAAAGTGATTTGCCAAGGTCATGCGGCTTGTTGGCAACAAAGTAGGGATTCGAATCTAAGCACTTTAGATTTTAATTACCCCTTTATACTCGCTTTTGCAAGGCCAACTTATACATCACTTGGATGTCTCTTGTTCATCACTGGTGATTCCTGTTCCTATCATGAGGATGAGCTGTAGATAAGGATATGAGTTCTGAAGGAGAACAAAAGAGAAACAGAAACAACAGAAGAGAGAAGGAAAACCAACAAAACAGGATCACAATAGCAAAGGAAGGGAGGCCTTCAAAGTGTGGAAGGCTTGATAGAGAGTTCATTGGAACAGCAACATAATATAGGTAAAGATCCTCGGTGACCTTTGAGAGTGAA
This sequence comes from Scalopus aquaticus, assembly GCA_004024925.1. Taxonomy (NCBI): domain Eukaryota; kingdom Metazoa; phylum Chordata; class Mammalia; order Eulipotyphla; family Talpidae; genus Scalopus; species Scalopus aquaticus. The sequence goes on from PVIJ01000157.1 coordinate 295,845, forward strand.
GGTTCTATTGGCAAGGTGAGGATGGAAGATAGATTCAGAGATGTCAAGGACAAGGTAAGTTGCAAGCAAATGCAGGCTGTGAGAAGTTTGATTATGGAGGTGAAGAGCAAAATAGAGTGGTAGTTATTATCTTTTTGAAATTCGAAACTGTCAGACTCACAGACCCACATACAATGAAAATCCTAGTTCTTTATTCTGTCAGTGGGGAGCTAACAATAGGAGTCACTGGATCCTGACCACACTTGCTTCCCTTCCCTTCCTGATTTGGCTTCTGGCCACCTCTCCAATCCAGGGTCCTCTTGCACAGCACCAGAGACTGTCTCAACCACTTGTTCTTCCTAGAAATGGTGTGCAGGTGCTGGGAGGCAGTGTGTGCTATGGAGCTTTGGAGTTGAGCAGACAGAAGTCAAGTCAGCCTTGTTTCCTTGGACACATAACTTCTCTGAGCCTCACTTTCATCATCTGTAACAGACTAATTGGATCTTGAAAGAAAGGTGCTAGATGTAAAGCACTTACTACTGGAAGGTCAGTAACTGCTGCTGCTGCTGGTGGTAAGGAGAAGGATAGGAGTAACAGTAGGAACAGCTGTTAATAGTAGGAGTACTAGTAGTATTTTTGGGCACCACACCTTTGCCAGATATTCCTAGCTGGACAGAGGTATTTATCACTATTTCTGAGGGTGGGAATGACAGTCATTCCCAAATCCTGGCAATTAATCTCCAATTAAATGTACATGAAATGCACATGGGGCGGGGGAGTGGTAATGAAATTATAGTACTAAAAACCTTTGGACTCTCACCCAGATGACCCTATTTAATAACCTACTGACAACTCTGCAAGACTGCTACACTCAAAAGTGTCATGCTCAGAAAGCTGCTGGTTTTCAGTTACTAATTCAAACAAATATTATTTGGTAAAGAAAAGTTTAGTACTTTTTTAGCAAGACTGTCTGTGTTCATACTTCAGTAAATTTGCCTATTGTGTCCCCCAAATACCTCTTGATTACTGCCAATAAGCAAAGACAAAAGTTTTAGGGAGGGACACGTGCTTTCATCTCCAGCGGTTTTAAAAGGAAAGAGTTCTTTGGGCTCGTCTTATTAACCGAATGTACCGCGAGTGTTTTTGTGAGAGACAGAAGAGTAGAGACAGACTTAATAGCTCTTGATGAGGATTTGGGTTACCAGGACCACATGAGAATGAAATACCAATTTTGAAATTAATGTAGAATTATAGGTGGAGAAAGTGGTTTCCATGAATAATGGAAAATTAGTGATGACCTAGCCAGTAGATTCATTTATACTACTGAAATGACTAATTCAAAGTATAATATGCAATCTTATTAAATACATAGCAACTGATATTTAATATAGATGAAAACCGAAAGCAACTGTGCCATTCAAAGCGTGGGCAAAGTCTATTTTTATATTCGAAAAGAAAATGCTTTGTAATTTTTTAGGCACCTTCTGCACTCAGTTCTTTTTTCAAAAATAACTTGTGACAATTCTTGATATATTCCAGTGAAATAAAATTTTCTAGGATTTTAATGTTGCATTTGAAACATTTGGAGCGTATGGACACATGACAGCATTGTAAGGATAAAACGAGTTAGGATTAACATTGTTTTCCTTCCCCTCCTCCCTCACATCTACAGGGCATAGAAGCTTCCTGCTGCGGTCATGCTTTCATGGTCAAAACAGTTCATATAGGCATGCGCTCTCATTCTGTTCTTACACTTTCTTTTGGTGCAGTGAAGCTCATTTTATAGCCCCATTTGCCATCTGCTGTCTTCCTCCTCCGGTTCCCACTTCTCAGTGTTCAAATTCCAGGTTATTCACTAAACCACCAGAACACTTGCTTAATTTTGGACCCTCCTGCTTGCTCCACTCTTTGGACAATCTGCCCAAGTTCCCCATTTCCAATGTATTTTTGGAAATTGGATGGAGTCCTAGTAATTCAAATTAAATCTAAAATGTTGTACCTTTAAGAGTTTTCAGTTTCACCTCAACTTCCAGTCTCTCTTCCTGTCAACCAAACCAATTAACCAACCAACAAAAGGCAATAAAACTGAAACAACCATCACCACTACAACAGACATCCACACAGCCATTGAAATGCCCTTTCTGTTTCTGCCTGTCTAGTGGCATCCATTACAACTAAAAGCTATGTAGGCATTAGCTCTTTTAATCTTCATCATGAATATATGAGTTAAGTACTATTATTACTCCCATTTTATAGATGGCGACATGGAGACACAGAGCAGGTACCTAATTTGTACAAAGTCTCACAGGGAGTAGTAAGTGGAGAGTGAGAATCCATGCTCAATGGCTACGCTGTATCAAAAGAGAAGGGCAAAGCTAATAACATTCATCAATCAATGGTTGCATGTACAGTGCTTTGCAAGTTACTGATTGTTGAGCCTCTGATCTGGGTAAAGACAGATCTTTATACAGGTGTCTGTATAACCAGTCTTGGTGTGTCATGTAACTGTGCCCGTGTAGGAACAGTGCAGTGTGTATCTGCAGCATTATTTGAGTATGCTTTTCTCTGCAGTGATAAGCTTTCAGTCCAGCATGCATCTTAATGCCCTTGCACATGCTGTGCATTTGTCTGTTTTATAGATGGCTGCCTAGATGTTCATCTCTCTGTCTCATGTGTGCGTGTGCATTTGTGCATGTGTGTGTGTGTGTGAGTGTGTGTGTGTAAGGGGACTATAAAGAGGATATACACGGAAAAATAATTTATGCCCAGTGAGAGAATTAATGTTTAATTCGACTGCTTCCATGTCTCTTTTCCAAGCCGTTGGTATCTCCCCCAGGTATGGAGAGAAACTGCAAGGTAACTGGAGGAGGTTGGTTACTTTTTATGTCCTCTGATTGGAAACATCCTTTGTTCTGTTCAGAGCAAGTTTTCCCCATCTTCTCCCTATCTCAGGCCTGTTCCAGCTTCTTCTTAGTAACACCAAAGGCACAAGGATAATTTCTAAACAGATAAAACTTTAGCTAAGGGATTGCATTGTGCCAAGGGAAGTCTGTATGCCATAGAAACACACTGTCCCACCTTTGCCCCTTCACTCCCAATCTTTATAAGGGTAATTGTACACTGGCATAAAAAAGCAGGCATGTGAATGCACAAAGATGTCTTCTGAGAAACAACTCATGTGGAGGGGCAATCCACCTGAGAAGGCATGAGGAAGATTAGGAGAAGAGAGTGAGAGTAGACAGGAAAGGATCACAATGGTAGATAGAGACAAAGTATGTGAAGAGGAAGGGTAAAACAATGACAAGGTGCCAGTTTACTATGTAGTACTCATGTACAATGAAATTCTTGCCAAATGTGTGGAGTGTTCTAGCATCTGCAGAGCTCTGAATCTTCCAGCCCCCCTGTGCTATTCTAGGATTATTATTGCCACCCAGTCATCAGCCAAGAAATCCAAACCATTTAAGAGGTTGCCTCTGGCTTTCGAATGAAATGTAACTCGTATTGCACTGGCAGCATAGAGAGAACATTTATATTTAAGAAGTGAAAATCTGATCTCACAGATGAGTAGGTAAATTGCATACTGTCTGCACGCCAGAGAGTAGAATTAAACATTTTCCTGCTTTCACACTCCATTTCTGTCAAAAACAGGATCTTGGCAGCAAACCATCTGAAAAAAACCTATAACCTATAGTGAGTACCGCTGAGCCCTACATTTAATGCAAACCCACTGGACAGCTGCTAAAGCAGCGACACGTCGTTAGCCCAGGAGGTGAAAGCAAGTAGTGTTCCCCAGGGTGTTGGTGTTTATTATTTGTTTATGCTCTTTTCAAAGATAGCTACCGCAAAACCTCTGTCACCTTTTCCTTCATAAACCTTTACTTAAAGGAATTTATTAAATGCCACTGTGTGCTTACCATTTTGCTAAGTGCCACAGGGGACTAGAGCAGGTGTGCAGTCACTATCCTTGTCTTTGAGGACGTCGTAGGTCAGTTGGGGAAGTAGATCAATCACTATGAAGCAATGGTAAACAATGAAGGAATAAAATAATTTGAGTGTTAAATTGTGTGATGCCAACTCCAAGTGCTGGTAAGAGTCCAGAGGGGAGGGTGATGTAAGAAGTCTAACTTCCCCCCATCACCAATAACTAGCCTTTATTGACACTTAAAATGTGACACTTAAAACTTAGCACTTATTGTGCTAAGTGCTTTATACGTATCACCCTATTTAATCTTCTCAACTACCTTGGAGATAGGCACTATTATTATCCCCATTTTTTCAGAGGAGAAAACTCAGATTGCTAAGTAACTTATCCAAAGGGAGTGAGGACACATGAGATTGGAGAAGCAAAGAGGGACATGATCACAATGGACTTTAGAAGCCATGGTGAGAAGTTTGGAATTCATCCTAAGATTAGAGGGAAGCCAACTGAAAATCAATATGAAATTGTTGTATGGGAGTTGTTTTATTTTAAAAGATTTTACATAATTATATGGCTGCTGGAGTAAGACCACATTGGAGACAGAAGGACAAATTAGGTAACTGGCACATAGTAGGTACTCAATTTGATAGGTGGATGAGTGAATTTAAGGAAGAATTCCTAGTGTACCTTTTAGTAAATAATAGAGAGGGATAGATTTGAATTATACTTAGGAAATAAAATATATGGGTTTTGATGATTAATTGGATGTGGGGGATGAAAAAGAGAAGTTAAGGGTATCTGAGGGACCAGTGGTACCTCTAATTCATGTAGGGAGCATTTGAGAAGAATAAGATTTAATGAAAAGGGTGTGGAAAGTTGTGAGTTCAGTTATGGAAACATTGAGTTTGTAGTTCCTGTGGTTATGCACATGAAAATGTCTAGCAAGCTGTTGGCTTTATGGGTCTGAATTTCAGGGTAGCGATTTAGGATGGAGAAAATGATCAATGAGGCCACTTGGGGGATCTTTTTGGGATGATGGAATTATTCTAAAATTAGATTGGTAATGGTTGTACAGTTCTATACATTTACCAAAAATCATTGAATGAATTTCATGGAATGTAAATTATATCTCAATAAAATTCTTAAGAATTAAAAAAAAAGATAAAGCACTGGCATATAGATTGTATTGTGGCCATAAAAATGGATTAGATCAACCTAAGGCTATGGAAGACTGGCATTTAAGGTACGGGTCAAAGAGTGATCAGAAGGAAAACTAGGGTAATTAGTGTAATGAAAGCCAAGGGAAAAGTATATTTCCAAAAGAAGTACCTGGATGAACTTTTTTTTTTCCAATGATAGGAGAAACATAAATGTCTTTAAATGTCAGTGGGAATGAAGGAGTGGGAAGGGAACACTGATCTAGAAAGGACCACAAGAGGGCAGGAGAGGAAGGGAGGTAGCAAAAGGCAGAATGATGAACTTTCTAGAGGAAGAGATACCACTTCTTTGTAACAGGAGAGTAGAAAAAGATGATTGAAAATGTAAAGTGTGAGTGTGATTTGTAAAAATTTGGAGGGAATTCCCTGGAATGAGTTCCATTTTCTTTGGGCAGAAGGAAGTAAAACTATTTGCTATGACTTAGTAGTGAGAAGAGGGGTTATAGTTGAGGTTTTATAGAGATTTGAATTAGCTACTGAGGACATGTGGAGAGAGGTGCTAAGAGAAACAGGATTAGTAGAAAAATTGAGATTCTGCTTGAAGCTGGACACTGAGTCAAAGAGTGATCTGTGATCTGCATATTGGTCACAATTAAAACCATGAGAATGAAATTTCACACAGGGAGAAGATGTTGGTTAGCTGAGTAGAGGGATAAAGAGATACAGATGTAGATATGATGTATGTGGAGATATCACAATATATTATATGTTATTATAATATATAATTGATACATATTATGATATCTATCCTAAAATGTATATTCTATCATATCATCTGTCTATCTAGTTACTACTTTCCTGTCATATGTATTGCTGTATTTTCCCACTTAGTCTTTTGTTTGTATTTTTCATTATGGCTTATAGCTTTTCTGGCTTGTAAAGGAAGATCTCTCCTGTCCTGTTTATATTTTCAGTAACTTTATTTCTTGTATTTTAAGTCTTTAATCCACCTGGAATTTATTTTAGGATATGAAGTTTTGTTTTCCTTCAGATAAATAGCTGCAATATGAAGACCATGTATTGAAAAAACAGATCTGTTCCCTTTGAATGGATATGCAACGTTTGGTATATATAGGGTTTTCATATATACTTGGGTCTATTCTACATTCTTCTCTGTTCCATTTATCTAACTTTCTATTATGCCAATACCTTACTAATTTGATTATAATGGTATTATGGTGACATTTTAATTGAGATATATATGGTAACTTTTAATTTTGAGAATGCCTGGTATTTTTTTGTTGTAATATTCTTGCTATTCTTGAATATTTTGCTCTCCATACAAACTTTAAAACAACTTTACCCAGATAATACTCAAATTGGATTTTGCTTATCGCTGTATTATAGCTATATATTAATTTGATAAATGATATTAAATCTTCCCAAACAGAATCGTGGCCTATCTCTGTATTTTTCCAGGTTTTTATTTTTGGGATCTTCTTATTTAATATTTTTTTTCAAATAGGTACAGTGCCTTTTCTGTTAAATTGATCCTTAGGTATTTTATGATTTTTGAATGGGTTGCTCTTCTGTTACCATTTTAAAAAGCTATGGAGAAAAGCTTTATATGTTCTTGCATATAGTAATTCACCAAATTATTAATTTTAGATGAAAAGAACCAGTCTCTTACATTTATCTTAAATAGCTATATCTCTTCTTTACCAATACTTATACCAATTGTTTAATTTTCTCATTTTCTTTTGCTTCAACTAGAATATTAAAAATACTGTTGAACAATAGTGACGATATCAGACATCCTTTCCTTGTTTATGATCAGGGGAAGACCCTAGCAATTTTTACTAATTTGGAAAGATTTTTGGAATTTATTTTTCTCAAATTTATTTATTTATTTTTTTTTAAAAGATTTATTTTTTATACATACAAGCTGGGGTACAGGCCAGAGGCATGGGGCGGCGAGAGGGTTCACCAGAGACAGAGCGGGGAGCAGAACCGGCAGATCAGAAATACACTGCTGAGGGGAGCAGCGGGCGAGGCAGGAGAGGTCTGCCGCGCCATATGGGACTCTCCCCGGCCAGGCGTCGAACTCGCGTCGCCGCTGCCGACAGCTCCACAGCACAGCGCTTAACCGCTGCGCCACCAGGGAGGCCCCTATTTTTCTCAAATTTAAAAGGTATCATTTACTTGGCATTTTATTTAGATTGAATTTTGTTTTAAAACCTTTTAGCATATATTAATCTTACCCTATATTTGACATTTTTTCTAATGTATCATTCTTTTATTTCTAAGGTAAACATTTTAAGTTATAGTAATTTTTCCTTTTGTTGCCCTTTTGGATTTTTTAAATATTTTATTTGGACTTTTTCTCTATACAGAAATAAAACCAATGTACTTTTTCTCTATATATTCAGAAGTGAAATCAATCTACAGTCTTATTATTCTGCTATCTTTTGAGATGTTTGGCATTATATTTACAGTAGATTCACTCAGAGCATTTGGGTTCTTTTTATCTTTGTGATCTTCAGTAGTGTAAGCAGCTTGGGAGCGGTCTGTTCTCTAAAGAGTTTATGGAACTCAACTCTAAAACCATTTGAACATGGAATCCTAAAAAAATATTACACATCTTTAATCACCTTTCCAATCTAGCCTAAACTTTTTAGTCTGTTGAAGCTTTGTTACTTCTTTTTGGGTAAAATTAGGTGGTATTTAGTAGGTTTTTCAACTGCGTGCCATGGGTTGCACACAATATTCCCGTGGAGCTCCTTTTATATAGCCAGTGGTATGTGGAGCTGACTCACTCACCAATTGTGCACGTTTCTTGCCGTCTTTGGGTTTAGTGATCACACGTTGTTGGCTTGAAATCTACATTGGTGGGAAATTTTACATCATGGAAACTACCAAGTAGTACAAATAGTGCTTTTTTTTTTTGAGAGTCAGTTAATTGGTTACCAGCACACTATTGTCTGCATCTATGAGTGTATGTCCTTTTTCATTTTTAGTATTATGCTCTTGTTTTGATTTGCTTTCTCTTTCCTTAATCAACTTTTCAAATATTATTATTTTAATTGTGTTTTGTTGTGGTAGTTTCATTTTGATTTTATTAATTTCAGCTTTCTAAAAATGAATCATTTCCTTTTAATTCCTTTCAGGTTATTTTGTCTTTTTCCAGCTTCTTAAGTCAAAAAAAAATAATTATTTTTCTTTTTTTTTTAACATTTATTCATTTATTTATATATTTTCATCATTGTTCATTGTTCACAATATTTGCTTTCTCCTCTCAGGTGTAGTCCCTATAAAATTCCCACCACCAGTTTACCCCTGAACCATCACAATAGACCCTTGTACTCTTCCTTCCCCTGTTTTGATCCCTCCCTCCCCTCTGTAGAATGTCTCTGATTTATAGTTGCATGTTAATTTATTTCTTTATTTATTATTATTTTTTTCTGATCCCTTACTTGTTACCCCTATATTCCTCCTATAAGTGAAGCCATCTAATATTTTTCTTTTTCTTTCTGGCTTATTTCACTGAGCATAATCCCTTCCAGTTGCTGTGAATGGCACAAGTTTATCCTTTTTGATTGCTGAATAGTGTTGTGTTTATGTACCACATCTTTATCCAGTCATCTATTTTTGGGCATTTGGGTTGTTTCCATATCTTACCTGTTGTAAATAGTACTGCAATTAACGTAGGGGTGCAGATATCCATTTGAATTATTATTTTTTGTGTTTTTTGGGTAGATTCCTAGGAGTGGAATTGCTGGGTCATATGGTAGCTCCATTTTTAGTAGTTTGAGAGATCTCCACACAGCTTTCCATAGTGGTTGGACCAGTTTGCATTCCCACCAGCAGTGTAGGAGAGTTCCTTTTTCTCCACATCCTCGCCAACAATTGTTGCTGTTAGTTTTTTTAATATGTCCTATTCTCATTGGTGTAAGGTGGTATTTCATTGTGGTTTTGATTTGCATTTTCCTGATTATAAGTGATGTTGGACATTGAAAAATTAATTATTTTTAAATCTTTGTACATTTTCCTGAGTGTCTGCCCTGTAGATTTAAGTCTGCCCTGTAGATTTTGTCATTAAGTGTATATCTTTTCATTATTTTCCATAAACAGTAAGAATTTATATTTTGATTGCCCCTTTGAATCAAAGGTAATTTAGGAGTATGTTTGTTCCAAGTGGCTTAAATATTTGGGAGTTCATATTTTTGTTATTTTCTAATTTTACTGGACTGTGATCAGAGAATGTAAACTATAAAATCTCTTTTAAAAATGTACTTGTATGAAACTGTTCTTTGTGGCTGAGTATATGATCAATTGTCAATGTTCCATGTATATGAGAAAACAATGTATATTTTATGTAGGGTACAAATTTCTGTATGTAATATTACATTGATATATTGATAGTTTATTATTCAAATCTTCTGTAGCCTTGCTTTTCAGCTTCACCCTATAACTGTATCTTTTTTTTTTATCATTTTCCTTCTATTTTTAAGAATATTTGTTTCCTAAGAGTACAGCTGACAGTGTAAAGCAAAAGCACATTTTTAAAGTTATTGATACATATTGTCAACAACCTCTATTTGCCAAGGCAGTTTACACTCCCACTAGAAACGTTCAAGGGAGCAGATGGGGCTTTCTTATGTTTTCCTCTACTGTGCTGTTGCAGAATGCTACTGAATTCAGTCACCTACACCTAGTCTTTTTGATTTCCTCTCTGAGAGAAAAGGTATTGGATGCCAGGTAGTAGCTGAGAGCATGAGTTCCCACTGGGTTAGCCTTCGGGTCAACGAAACCGGCTGACATCATCTAGTAGGCCTACTTGCAAATCAAACTGTTCGGTCTTCGAGACTTGAGTTGTTTCAGACCAGAAAGAGGTCAGAGAAATCAGAAGCAGTATTGATTATGCAATTAAATCCTTCATGCCAGTCCTTAATTATATCAGGTCCCAAATAACGTCATTTAGGTTTTTATATAGGTACACCCTTTAATGGAATGACATCCTGTACAGGGTTGGTTCTCACCTTGTACCCTGAGCAGCTGAGATAGACTTCAGAGATCCTGACCAAAAACTGGAGTAAGTAGATTGAAAAATAAATGAATAATAACGACAATTTATATTGGAAATGTTTTGTGTCTTTACTTAGAATTTTGATGATATTTTTGTGACCAGAAATATGTTATAGGAACATAACAACTCTTGTTTATATCAATTAACCTATGGTAAAACTCATTTCACTATATGTTGTTTTATTTAAAGTCACAGATTCCAAGAATCTATCCACAAACATTAGTTCCCTTGCTCTGCCCCTGCATCCTCTAACTTTCTCACTCTCTGTTCTGCCTAGTCATGACATTTTCTTTTCTCTAGTATCGTCCTCAAAACTTTTTTCTGAGACATTGAGGTTCACATTACTGCATGAATGAATAAAAACGGCTGCTCAGAGATTTGCATTTTCACAGAGGACATACAGTAAGTCCTCACTCAATGTCGTTGATAGGCTCATAGGAACTGTGGGTTTTTTTTCCAAAACGATGTTTGTAAGGAAAGCAGGACCTCAAATAATGTTTTGTTTAATGTCAGTAGGGATTTTTTTTCTCATCAGCATTATAACAAGAAGATACTGAACAAAATGTCATTTGAGGACCTGCTGTACACCTTTGAAGGTGGAATTTTAAAGATCAATAATTGGAGTGGAAAGAATGCATAGTATTGGTGGAGTCTCCTATTTTTCACTAGGAAACATCAGTGTTTAATTAGTCATGATAAATATACAAGGCCTTTGAAAAATCAGTACTGAGTTTCTCTTCATAAAGTATCCAATTCAAGCAAACCATCTGTAAAAGTGCACCTTTTTGGAATCAGAAAAAAATAAACAAAATTAGCAGGCAACTATAAATCAGAGATATTCTGCAAGGGAGGGGGAGGTAGAGGGATCAAAACAGGGGAGAGAAGAGCACAAGGGACTATGATGATGGTTCATGGGTGAATTGGTGGTGGGAATTCTATGGGGAATACACCTGAAAGGTGAAGGCATGTAAGCATAAGTTGTACAAAAATGAACAATGAGGTAATATATACACACACACACACACACATATAAATAATAAAGTACACTTTTTGTATAACTGGGAAATTAAAATGTGGAGCAAGTAAGTGTTAAGTGAATGATATTAAGGAAGTATTTTAATCGCTGGGATTATTCAGTAAAATTTCGAGATGCCAACAGAAGTACCTGGGGGTGAAATAATGATGTCTTGGATTTGTTTTAAAATAGTCTAGAAAAAAAGAAGGAAGTAGATCAAACAAATTTAGCTGATGTTGATGGCTATTAAATATGGAGAATGGGTACATGAGGTTTCATCATGTTCTCTGGTTTTAAATGTGCTTAGGAAATTTCATAATAAAAATATTTGAAATGGTAGTAGTGAATTATGTCCACTGCAACTAGTAAAGCAATGCTGAAATATATAAACAATTAAAAGTTTTGCCTACCCTCTCTCCAGTCAAAATCTTCTACGACTTCACTTATTTTTTTGCCTACCAAATCTTTTTCTCTCAAAGTCCTGTATCCTCACACCCAGTACTAGCCCAGTTTTCTCCTATGCCCTATTGGTCTTCCTTTTTTGTCACATGGTTTGAAGCTCCACTGTCAGGAAAATGTGACAACAGGAAAGGTTCAGGTACAAGAACTGAACCACATTACTAACTGCCCACAGGAAATTGGCTGCTAGTAGATGTATGTTTTCTTAGAAAATGCACTTGAAATCTAGTGTTAAAGATGTTATATCTGAATTCTAATAGATCACAGATCTGAATTCCTGTAGTATATTCAGAACAAAACAACTGAATAAGTTTGCTCACTATCTAAATAAGGCCAACCTAGCCTTTTCAGTTCTAGATGAGATTGAAAAGAATGGTTTATCCAGATTTAGAAAGTGGAAGTAATTTCTGAGTAATAATTCAGTCCTTTAGATGATGTAGAAACACATTTGTGTATGCACACATACATACAAGTTATAAATGCTAAAACTACCTAAACCAAAAGATTATGGTACTATCAGTTGTAAATGTGTATTATCAAGAATTGAAATGCCAGCCATCCTATCTGACAGTAAGACAAGTAAGGACAGACACGAATCAAAGCCTGAATTTCAGCTTTCTGGGAAAGAAGTACTACATGTTTCCAGACTTGGGTAGTGAGTTGGGGTGTGGCAGTGGGAAAGAGAATCAATATTTATTTAACTCCTACTATGTTCTAGGTTCTGTGTTAAGACTTGTATCTCTGTCATCTCTTATTCTCACAACAACCTTTGAAATAAAATATTTTTACTTTACCCATCAGATAAATGGGCTCAGAAATGTTAAGTGACTTGTCCAAGGTCGGCTAACTTTGTGTCAAAGCTGTAATTTAGATCACTAAACAGGTGAACTGTTTGACTAGAAAGAGAATGATCAAAGGGTAAGATTAGTTTGACAGTCTGGAACATGGGGAATTCCATGGTAGCCTGGCCTTGGAATTAGACAGCTTAGTTGGACTGTAAGTCCATCATTTGCCAGCTTATATAACTTTGATAATTTACCTCTCTGGATCTCAGTTTCCTCATTCATAAAATGCAGACAGTAATGCCTGCTCTATCTCTCATAGAGTTGTGGTGAAGATCAAATATACAGGTCAAATATAGCTGAAATCCCTCTCAAGTCTAAACCATAAGTACTATACAGCTATAAACTACACAACTGTAATTATTTCTTTGATTAACAATACTAATGAACTAAGATGATAATTTCTTTAGAATTTTCCAGCAAGTTGTGTTTCCTTTTCCATTGCTTTGTATTTTTTCTAGAAACTACTGGACTTCTCATAGTGAAGAATTGAGCCCTGCCTGAGCTCTAAGCATGAAGTAAAGACCCAAAGTACATCACATTTTGTGCTCCCTCATACCCTCACCATTTGTATAAGGGTGAATCAGGTTAAGAGAAACATCAAGGGTAGACCTATAAGGGAAATATAAGCTCCCAAAAGTAACTTTTTTGTCTCAGCAAGTGTGGGGGTGGGAGACACAGACATGCCTACTTTTCTCTAGGAATAGTGGTGGGAGATTATGAATTATAGGTATTATCCATACACAATGCATACATAAACACACGTTCATGAGCCTCAGAGCTTTTCACCACAAGGTTGTGCCCATCAGAATAAGGTTCCTGAATGAGCCAGTATAACTGCCTTAGGGCTGACTCTGACCCCAGTAATACCCATAATACCACATTCTCTGTTCATATTTTTGACAACTGCCTCTCATCCTCACCCATCAATACCATAGGAAGGCTAAGTGGTGGATACTTTCCTCTTTAGGAATCAGTTTTAGGAAGGTGCATATTCATTAGCACTACTTTAATGAGCTTCCAAAGTATAGAACCCCACTCTTTTGGGGGTGCACAGTACAGGATGGATGGGATTCTCTTCCTCAGGGAGTACTGCAGAGGAGACTAAAACAATTATATTTTTCTAAGTGAGGGAATGTGTTAGATTGCTTTCTTGCTTACAACCTATTTATTCTAGATCCAACCTAATACCTTTTGGGCTCTGAGCCTGGGGGATTTTGTTAATTATGGTGGAGCCCAGAGCAGAAAAACAAACTAACAAGTTTGGGCCAGCCAAATTCCTTCCCAGTGAAGGATGCAAAATGTAATCAGTGTTTTGTTAAGAATCATCAGCTGACTCCTCCTGGCATGAGCTGTCTATGCTGAATGGAGGGAGTAGGTGATGATCTGGTTCATGGAAGGAAGAGAGGCCATCTTACCTTCAGAGGCAGGGTGAACCTTGACCTCCATTTGGGAATGAAGCCTAGACACTTAAGTATGGGAAGCAAAAGAAAAGGCATATGACAATCTCAGAGAAAAGCAAATTGTAGCCCAGTATGTCCCAGAAAGCAAAACAGAAACAATATTTAGAAATGGAATAAAAATAAACCAGGTGATAGAACAATGCCTACTTGATCATTCTGCAGAAAATCCCCAGAAGATATAGTGGTTATAGCAATTATAGTCACAGTCATCACCATCATCATAGTCTTGATAATAAGAGTAATAAAACAAACCAGAATAAAAAACCCAACTATTTGACTATCATATAAAAAATGTATTAGGTGCTTTATTTCTGTTGTTTAAGAAATATGTAGAAAAGAAATGAGACTAGAAACTAGCATTATTCTCATTTATGGAAGAAGAAACTTGGATATTTTGTCCAAGACTCAACAAGTGGTTGGTTCGCTCTCGCTCCTTCCCCCCTCCCCCCCCACTCCATCCCCACCAACATAACCTGAAGGCCCCTCCTTAGGATTTCCTTTCCCTCTTGGGCTTCCTCCCAGTTAACCCCTTATTGCCAGTCTCTGTCGTGACTCATGAGTTAGTTGCTACCCCTGGAAATATGTTCTTGTATTTGTTCCCTAGTCACAGAGTTGGGTATTATTCTGAGGCCTCCTTTCCCACTGATGTTCTCATCATGTAGAATTCTTTTCCGGGAGTTCTTTGCTGGTGCTTATGTCTTATTTCCCTGCCCACCACTTCACTCTACCCCCCAAGTGTAGAAGCAATATAGGCTCTTCTTTGGCTATTTTTACTCTTCCACTTGGGCCCTTCTAGTGACCATCTGCCTTTTCTAAACATAGAACTAAGTTTTTTTCCTTTTACCATCTGAAGTCCCCTGTCTCAGAAAGAATGACTTCCTTCTCAGAATGTTGCCTTCCTTGATTTTAACTATCATAATGTGAATTTCTCTGGCCCTTCCAGCAGAGATTCCTTGCTTTGCACATTCAGGGAGTATCAGGATGCTGAAGCCTTGTCTCAGAAAATAGAGGTCTCAGGGAGAGATGCTTATGTCAGACTTGAATAATAAGAGGGGCTAAATGCTCCCCACATTTCAATCCCAGGCTAAGAAGAGATTCCCTGCTCTCTTCCTCTTATATAATTCTGTGGTTGTGAAAGGCAGTGAAGAGGAAGACTTGAGTGAAAATACCTGGATGAGGAATTGGGAAACCTGGACTCTGGTATGAGCTCCTCCATGCACTTGGTGCGTGAGCTTGGACAGAGCAGCCCATGTGTACATTTGCTACCCTGTCTATTCTGCTGTATTGGAATACAATTATGTCTTATTTTCTTCATTGGTCTATAAGTTTCTTGATGGCAGCAACCATGACATTGCCACATTCATTCTGGAAACCATAGTTCCTAACTGCTTTCCTCCTCTAATCCATTTTCCACATTGCTGTGGGAATGAACTTTCTAAAATGCAAATATTTTGTGTTCCTCCTCTACCATAAACCCTTCAATGATTCCCTATCATCTCTAAGATAAGAGTTTGTGAGACCCATCATGATTGGAACCCTGCCCATATCTCTAGCATGTCCTTTTGCCACTTGGTACTTTATACTTCTTCCATTCAAATACATAAGCATATTTCTGCCTTTTACAAATACATGAACATATTTCTGCCTTCACAGGCATTGAGGACACAATAGTGAAGATGGCACTTGGCCTTACAGAACTTACACTGCTCTCCTTTTCTGCTGGCAGACTACTGCTTGTTCTTTAAGATTTACCTCAGGCATCACTCCCTCCAGAAGCCATTACCCATGCTACATCTCTCTCTCCTCCTTTCCCTAATCTGGTTCAGATGTTCCTGCATTATATATGAGGAATACCCTATGCATACTTTCATTATAGGAATTCTCTGTCAGTTTGTTCCCTACCAGATTGTAAACTCTGCCAGCGGATACTTGTGGACTGTCAAATTTTTTATACCCAGCACATGGGTTGGTACATGATAAGTACTGAGAAAGGATAATTGAACAAACACTACCCTCTGCTGGGTCGCTGTTGTTAAATTTTTTGTGGGTCATAGGAGCAAGTAAAGTGCAGCCAATCACCCAGGAAAAGTAACTTTTTCTTTCTTTTAACACTCTGTAAGGAACTTTTTCAGAAGATGTGGTTTTCTAGGACCTAGGAATGTCTTTCCAAATCCTTCACAATATCATAAACAATATATAAATGACAGAACAAAATGACTCTTTTGAGTAATTGTATAAAAAAGAAAACATAAGGAAAATTTGTCTCATGTAATGAAATGCAGCCTAGTATACATTTTTTCTTTATACATGACCAGCACATTCACATTCATTCATTTAGTCAACAAATATTTATTGAGTACTTACAGTATGCCAGGCACTGTTCTAGGGGTTGACAATGCAATAGTGAACAAAACAAAGTCCTTAACCATAAGAAGCTTGCATTCAAGTTGGGGGAGACACAATAAATAAACATGTTTTTGATTAGAGTGTATAGGTGCTATGAATAAAATAAAACTAGATTACAGAGTGGAATGTGAGTTGAGATGACATTTGAGCAAAGACTTGAAGACATATTGCTTATAATATCAGAAAACTACATAAATATTGCTTCATCATACCTGCCTAAAATATTATGGACTTCTAGAGTTTTGTTTAATGTCATATAACTATCAGAACCAGGAAATTCTCATTGTACAATATCCTATTAAATAAACTACAGGCCTCATTCAAATTTTGCCAATTCTTACATGGCTTTGGTATCAGGGTAATGTTTCCCTCATAAAATGTATTTGAAAGTATTTCCTCTTTCTCAATTTTTTTGGAAGAGTTTGAGCAGGAAAGGTAGCTCATTTTTGAAAGCTTGGTAATGAAACCATCTTGTCCTGGACTTTTGTTTTTTGGGAGACTTGATTATTATTTCAATTTCCGTGCTTGTAATAGTCTGTTCAGGTTTTCTATTTCCTCCCGATTCAGATTCAGATGATTGTATATTTTGAAGAATTTGTCCATCTCTTCTATATTATTCAACTTATTAGCATATAAATATTCAGGGCAATCTCTTATGATCCTTTGAATTTTTGAGATGTCTGTTGGAACATATCTTTTGTTTTGGATTCTATTTGAGTTTTCTACCTTTTTTCTTTGTGAATCTGGCTGGAGGTTTGCTCTTTTTTTCAAAGAACCAGCTTTTGGTCCCATTAGTTTTTTGTAGTGTTCTTTAAACTTCTATTTCATATATCTCTGCTGTAATTTTCCCACTGGCTTTTAATTTTGTTTGTTGTTCTTTTTTAGTCCCTTAAGGTGGAATGTTAGATTTATTTGTTGAATTCTTGTTTCTTGAGGGCCTGTATAGCTGTATATTCTGGCAGGTTGTGTCCTCATTGTGATTTGTCTCCAGGTATTTTTTTAAAGGTTTATTTATTTATGCATACAAGAACCGGGGTATAGGCCAGAGGTGTGGGGGGGCGGATGGTGGTGAGAGGATTCACCAGAGACAGAGTGGGAAGCAGGACAGACAGATCCACTGAAATACACTGCTAAGGGGAGCAGCGAGTGAGATGAGACAGGAGAGGTCTGCTGCATTATGTGGGTCAACTCCTTGGCCGGGGATTGAACTCATGCTGCAGTGTCTCTGGATCACTTCACAGTGCTGCAACTTAACCATTGCACCACCAGAGAGGCCCCTGTCTTCAGGTATTTTTAAAATTTCTTCTTTGATTTCCTCATTAACCTAATCGTCATTCAGTAGCTTGTTCAGTTGCCACACATTAGAAATACTTCCTGTTTTCTTTCAAGGTTGCTTTCTAGTTTGTGGTCAGAGAAGGTACTTGGTGTGATTTCAATCTTCATGAACTTATTTATACTTGGTTGGTGACCAAATATGTGGTCAGTCCTGGAGAATGTCCCATGTGCACTTGAGAAGAATTTGTATTTGTCTTTTTGGGGGTGCAGTGCCCTATAAATGTCTTTTAAGTCCATGTGTTCTAATTCTTCACTTAAGGCTATTGAGTCCCTGCTTTTTTTCTGTCTCATTGATGTGTCCATTGGTGAAAGTGGGGTATTGAAGTGTGCAGCTGCTAATGTATTGTTTCTAGTGTCTGCTTTCAGATTTGATAGTAATTGCATTATAATTGCCTTATATATTTTGATGCTCCTTCCTTTGTTGAGCATATATTGATGAGTCTTATGTCTTCTTGATGTAATCATTATATAGTACCCATCCCTGTCTCTTGTCACTTTTTTTTAAGCCAGATGTCTGTTTTATCTGATATGAGTATCACTGTCCATGCCTCTATTGGGCCCCATTGCTCATAAGATTGTTTCCCAAGCATTTATTCTGAGCCTATATTGATCTTTATAGCTCAGGTGAGTTTGAGACAGTAGAAAATTGGATTCTGTTTTCTGATTCAACGAGCCACTCTCTGCCTTGTGATTGGTGAATTCAGTCCACTTACACTTAGGGTGATTTTTGATATATGAAGTTCTGCTACTGCCATTTGTTCTTAATATTCTGGTAATATCTATTTCCTTGCTCAGTTTTTTTTTTTGGATATTTTTCTTTTTTATTTAGATATGAGAGATTCTTGCAACATTTCTTAGAGGGGAGGTCTAGTGTTTGCAAACTCCTTCAGCTTCTGTTTGTCTGAGAATGCCTTTATTATCCCCTCATATCTAAAGTAGAGCCTTGTAGGGTAGAGTATTTTTGGCTGGCTGTTTTTATCTTTAACTATTTCCACCACGTTATCGCACTTTCTCCTTGCCTATAGTGTTTCCTCAGAGAAGTCAGATGTAAACCTGAGGGGGATTCCTTTATATGTTATCTGCTTCAATAGTCTCTAACTTAAGCTTTTGAAAGTTTCACTACTATGTGTCTTGGAATAGGTCTCACTACATTTAGGTAATGAAGTGTTCTTTTAGTTACATGAACTTCTGTATTTGATTCTTTTTCTAGATTTGGGAAGTTTTCCTTTATTATTTCTTTAAGAACTCTGTTCCTCTATCTCTGCCCCTTCTGGGGTACTTACTCATTATTCTTATGTTGCCATTCTTAATGGAGTTGAAAAATTCTCAAAGTGTTTATTTTTTTGCCTTATATATGTCTTTCTTCTACCTGGATTCTTTGTGCATTATCATCTTCAAGATCACTGATTCAGTCTTCTATTTGGTTTATTCTACTTCCATAGCTTTGTCAAGAATTTATTAATCTCCTCTATTGATCTTTTTATGTTCTTCATCTCCTTTATTTTCTTTTTTTAAAGCTTCAGTTTTGCTCTTCTGTTCATTAATTTTATTTCTCAGAACATTCATCTGTTTTTCTGAGTTTTCTTGTATATTTTTGATCAGCTTTTCTGTGTTTTCTAACATTTCTTTGAATTTCTTAATCATGGCAATTTTGAATTATGTATCTGAAAGAAAGAAAAGGTTTTCTATGTCTCTGTGGTGGATTTGTAGAGATTTGTTTTCTCTGTGTGGTGCAGTATTCCCCTGAAGACTCAAGATGCCATTTGTTGTATTTTACTGCCTCCAAATTATTAGCTGTTTAGGTTTCAGTTATATGTTCAAATATCTTAAGAGTGAAGAGCTTCAGCTTTTCCAGTAGATGGTGCCGTATGTCAGGGAGGAATAACCTGTGGCTGCCTCTTCTGGAGGTGGGGGAGTGATTTGGAAGAGTCCATCATTAGTGAATGTGGTGTGTACGGGTGGGGCGTTTAGTACCTGTGGTGCTATGTTCAGTCCTTTCTGGGTTTCAGGCCTGTGTCCCTGCAGTATGTGAAATAGTTTTCAGTGCAACTTCAGGAAAGTTCTTTCATGTGTTTTCATGAGCAGCCTGGAAACTTAACAGAAAGACCTACATTCCTAGTGCTTAGGCCTTGGAAGACTGGTACTCAGATTCATAGTGTGAAATATCAGAAACTGCCCTCCAAAAGTCTTTTTTTGGGGTGAGAAGACTTACATAGTAGGTTGCCAAGACTACTCTAATGGCATTTTCAGGATGATAGATTGTTCCACAGACATAAAGCCATTCAGTTAAACCCACTAACCAAAGAGCAAAGGTCAAATAGAGTTGGAGTCTTCTGCAAACCACCAACCAACCAACCAACCAGCCAGCCAGCCAACCAAGAATGCTTAACAAGTTAATGGCAGTTGTTTCAAAGTAAGAGTTAATAAGGAAATGAAAAACTTCACTGTCTTTTCAAAGAAAACTACAGACAAGGAAAATACCAGTGCTTCCCAAGCAATTTGAGTTGTTTTATTCACATCATGAAGACAATTTTTCCCTGTAGTATTACTTGTTCAGAAAACATTTAAAGACCTGCACTTTGGGGCTGCTTCTTGACATGGAAAAAATTTAATGTCACTATTTTACCTTTAGTTTGGGATTTTGCCTCTTCAGCCAACTTTATGCTCTACTAATTGTGCCTGAGTGGTTTATCTTTGCCATGAAAGTACCTAAACCCTACTCTGTTTCCGTTAATCTACATTTTCTCAACAAAATGCATTTACTGTTGTATATCTTCTAATGTTTGCTATTCTGATTTAGAGTTTTCACTTTGCTAAATCAATCAATAAATGTTTCATAAGTGTTTATTGTGTGTAAAGTATTGTACAGGTTACAGTAGGGGAAACAAAGTCATATAGCCTTTCCTCAAGTAGCTGCCTGTCAAAATGAAGATTTTTGAGCAAGGTATGCTTTTCATATGGGGGTAATGGTAGTCCTAGGGATGATTTATGAGGCCATTTTGATGTGAACAGGGCCTAGCCAAGAAAGGTAGCAGGAATAGAAAGAAAAGGGAAATTTTCAAGCCATGCACAAGCAACCTCAAAACGACACGATAAATGCAAAGTGTCTAAGTTTCCATATACTCTGAGGAAGGAATTGGGGCACACTAGATGAATTGCATATTCTCACATATGTAGGAATTCCCTGTGAGGATAAGATTATCTGCCTTGTAAAGGTAGATCCAATTTAGGGAAGGAATAAAGAGTCTCAGGAAAAAGTTGAAATAGCCAGAGTGGGACTCTTTGTTCAGAATAAATGGAAGCTCTCATTGAGGCGTTCCCCCTGGAAAGTGGAAATAAAACAAAATAAGGTTGTCATTTGGCAAATGCGTTTTATTTCAGTTAAGTGAGAAACAGAAACTTGGTCGGCAGGGACTGAAGAGAATAAGAGTGGAAGCAGCAGGATCCAGTGATAGTTATTTTGCTGGGCTTGGAGGAGGTGGAGGAACCCTCTGAAGAGGGATAGCAACTGGAAATGCAGTCCTATCTTGCTAATGAAGCACGTCTGGCTCCTGGAGTTTTGGTGCTCTCAAGTAACCCATTGTCTGTTCCTCAGCCTTCTAGAGCTCTGCTCGAGTGATCCTTGACTAGACTCTTGGAATGATTGTGCTTCCCTGTGTGACTGCTCTGTGTGCTGCTGAAATGGAACTGAACCTCGCCTGCCCACCCAGCCAGCCCAGGGGTTTCACTTGACAAAACTCGGTTTGAATTCTGGTTTTACTGCTTACTAGCTGTGTGATCTTAAGCAAGTCACTAAAAGCCTCAGTTTCCCCATTTGTGAAATGCAAATAAAAGTGGCTCTTCTATTACAAAGTTGTGAGAATTACATGAAATAATCTATTTATAAATTACTTAGCACATTAATTGCTTTAAAATATATTTATTTCCTTTTCTTTCTCTTTGTGCTTGGGCATCCCAAATATTCACTAGTCTCATTTTAGTCCCTTCTGCGGGCTTATGCCATGTAATGTCAATAGTAGTGGAGATGGAAAGGAGAAATCTGTCAATGAAAAATGGTAGCTTTTTTTCCAACCCCACTCTGACTTAGCGGTGGAAATATTTTGATAAAGCTAGTATCCCAAAGTAGGAAAAGTATTCAGATACTAAATGGCTGTAGGTGAGAAATATCTACTAAGACATGGTGACTAAGTGAAACTATATCTGTGCATGCATATGTTTAAGTAAAGATTTAACAACACATTCATATATTTAAAAATTGGAAGGGAACAAGGGAAACTGAAAACAAATTTGTTAGTATGGTAGTAATATGTTGTTCCAATGTTATCTTAATATTATCGTGCCTGTGGAGAGGGATCCTCTTCCCCTGACATACTTAAATATCCTTACCCTCTTTCCAAAAGAGCAGCAGGAGGACAGGGTGCTGGGATGAAGGGACTTGTGCAGTGGGAATAACATGCCCCCATCTCATCTGTCCTTCTGCCCAGCTTCCATTAACCATCATGATCTACCAGAGGCCTGGAGAGCTTCCTATCTGTGGTGCTTCAATACCCTTGCATCATTAATATCATCATCTCTACCCTTCTTCTAGGAGTGGATCTTATGAGGGAGGTATGGAAGAAGTTGTGCATGCTTAGCTGTCAGTCCGAACCTTTGAGAGCCAGCAAGGGACAAAGGCAGTAATCACTGTGTAATACTCTGGACTTTCTTGGCAGGTGAATACTGCTATGCATGAGGCCAAACTTATGGAAGAATGTGACGAGTTGGTAGAGATCATCCAGCAGAGGAAGCAAATGATTGCTGTCAAAATCAAAGAGACAAAGGTAAAGCCCAGCACTTCAGTGATGCCAAGCCAGATTTGACTTTACAACTGTCAATGTTTTATCCCAATGATTTAACTTTGTACTTGGATCATGAAAGCAAGAAGTAAGGTTGTAGAGAGAGAGGGGCAAAGAAGAAACAATGTTTGACCTGGTGCTATGAATCCAGTAAAAATGATGGCATTCCTAGGGTGTTGGAAATGTTCTTTGTCTTGACCTGGTTGATAGTTATATGATTTATGTATATGCCCCCCAAAATCATTGAGTTGTGCACTTCAGATTTGGGTGCTTTCCTGCGTATATAAGACAATACAAAAAAAGAAAGAAAAAAGCTAATGGTTGAAAGGTGAGCCAGAATTGTGGAAGGACCATGAATGCTGATGTAAGGACGGACTCTGGGCTTGCTATGAAAGGCACTGGGAAGCCTTTCTAATTTCTTAGGAAGGGAGAAGACTGATTGACACAGCAAAGGTCTATACAGTATGTCAGAATGGGATGATACTGAAGTCAGGGAAACAAGTTATGAGGTTGATGAAGACCTAAGCCAGAAAATCAATAACCCAAATGGAAGGGAAGCACAGAATAGATATTGCTAGAAAGGGAATGATCAAAATCATTGACTGATTAGATATAAAAGATGAAGGAAAGAGAGATGTCCAGGCTTCCAGCCTGGGAACTGAGCCTCCATGCAGCTGTATGGTTTTAGGCTTGGTGCTGTGCTGCTCAAGGTAGTGATTATCAGTTCATGCTGTGTGTGCAGTGTGAGGAGTTGGACATCCTGGGGTAAGGACCAGGACTTTGTGTCATGTTAGTTGGTTCCAACTAATGCAGGAATTGAAATTTCCAAGAACACAGATCTGCGAACACACAGATATGCATAAAGAAATTAAGAGGAATCAGTATGTTGAAAAGTAGATCCTTTAAAGCATATTTTTTAAAAGCTTATATGTGAAAATATGTTGACAAAATGTAAACAAGGTGATTTCTGGGGGTGATAGGGTTTCTATTTATACTTTTCATCTTTTAAATGTTCTATAATCAGCATGCATTACTTTTATAATCAGAAAAATTGATGTTATTAATAAGAGAGGAGGTAGATAACCAACAAGAATACATGACTAAGTGCGCTGCAGCGTAAGTGAGTGGACTATAGGCGGCAGAAGGAAGGGTTGGCAAGACAGGCATAGACGGCAGGGTGAGAAGGTGAGTGGTTAATTCAGGACTGTGGGATATTTATAGACCTTATTTTTAGAATCACTGCATCAGATCTTCATGTTGTTTTATTGTTTTTAATTAACCACTGGATGTTTTATCTTATTTTTCTTTTTTACTTCCTTTAAGGTTATGAAACTGAGAAAGTTGGCACAGCAAGTCGCTAATTGCCGCCAGTGTCTTGAAAGATCAACAGTCCTCATCAACCAAGCTGAGCATATCCTGAAAGAAAATGACCAGGCACGGTTTCTCCAGTCTGCAAAAAATATCGCTGAGCGGTGAGTGTCTTATATTCTTTTGACATACCTGCTCTTATGAAAAGTGGCCAGCTTAAAGTCACATTATTCTGGTCATATGTGTGTCGCAGTTGCCACTGAAGATTTTACCAGCTAGGTAGTTACCAAGCCTCAGTGGTAGATTGCCCTGTGGATTTCTGGCACCCTTTTCTCTGTCTCTCCAGCCTACCAGCTCTGATGCAGGGCTGTGCATGCGCCCTAGTTATGCCACAGCTCTCTACTGCCCACTCAGGGCTGGCGTTTTCTATGTTGGCATTGGTGTAGGGACAGAGAAACTTTTGGCTACAGTGATAGTGTATGTACTTCCTAAGTCTATGTGCAGTTGCTATTGCTTTCACTTAGCTATTCCTCATATAAATTTTTAGGACCGTAATTCTTAGATTTATTTTGTTCGTCACCCCTTTGAAAATTTGATTGAAGTCATAAACCCTCTTCCTAAGGAAACACTGCATATTATATATGCACACATAGTTTTGCACACAGTTTCAGAGGACTCTCGGATCCTTCAAAGCCCATCTATACACCATTCATAAATAATCAATGGTCTAAAGTGAACATTGTTCAGCATAAACCATCAAGTCTTTAAGGTGTTATAGGGGCTTGTTAGGCTTGATTTGACCGCTCTCTCGTTTGATGAAGACTTTGGCTCTAGATTCTCAATCAGTTTTTCTACTGTTTCTGTCATCATTCTGCATGACTTTGGCAACGTTAACATGGCTAACGCCTAATATTGTAACCATCCAGTCTCCCTGACACCCGCTCCTCCAGAGATCCTCTCCTCTGCTCCACTTCCTCTGCCCACTTCCAAGGCCCCCATGCTAAGCCTCACCATTCAGAACTGCATCTAAATAATTCAAATACAGCATTGTAAACCAATGTCACGTCAATAAAAAAATACAAAGGAATTATACTGAAATCATAAATAAAACCTCCCACTTTCTCACTTCAACCCCGAATTTATAAGTATGTTTTTCTTCAACTATATCTATTCTTCAACTCCATTGGGACTTCTAAGTACTGACTTTTGCCAACCGAGTACCTACTATCTTCACTTCAACTAATCTTCAAGGGCATGAGTTCCTTTGTGCCATTGTCGTTTCTATCACACCAACCTGATAAAATCCCAACCCTGAATCAGTCTAGCTATTCCTGTCTTTTCCGTGTGTATATTTGAGCTGTAGAACCTGCTGGAGAAAAATCGCACAACCAAAGATGTTGGTACTACTGCACCACGAATTTATGGCTTCTAGCTTCTACCCTCACCTGGGGTCTCAGTAGCAGTGGGCCGAAATCCTTCTGGGTTACTGTAGTCAGTTTTCTTTTTCTCTTGTCTCCATAATGGCTACCTCAGATCTTCTGTACTCACCTCCAAATTCCAGCCCTGCCATCTTCCCACACAGGCTCAGCAAATGACTTTACCTTCTTTCCAGAATGGTAGGTATGAAATGATAAATTACTCATCACCTAATGCCCAGCTATGGAACCTGCCTATGTCTACATCCATCGCTTCCACCTTCCTCTGGTTATAATGGAAGAAACGTCCCTTCACTTGTGCCGTGGCCACATGCCCTCTTTTTTCCATGGCTTCAGTTTCTCCCCTTCTATAGTTGGCGTCCCATCCACTTTTAAACCCACTCACGTCTCTGCTCTCTAAAAATAACTGCCATAACTTTCCTCTGTCTCATACCCCCTCTAGCTATAGCCCTATCCTTTTCCTTCCTTTTACAGCAATGTCTTAAAATACTTTCTATTTCCTTACCTCTAATTTACTCTTCTTAAATATTTAAAAGTTACTTGTATTAAAGTAATACTTGTACAAAGTTGAAAGTTAAATATTTTTTTAAAGATTTATTTATTTATACATACAAGCTGGGGTACAGGCCAGAGGCGTGGGCGTCGAGAGGGTTCACCAGAGACAGTGGGAAGCAGACCAGGCAGATCAGAAATACACTGCTGAGGGGAGCAGCGGGCGAGGCAGGAGAGGTCTGCCGCACCATGTGGGATTCTCCCCAGCTGGGCGTCGAACTCACATTGCGCACTGCTGACAGCTCCAGAGCGCAGCGCCCAACCACTGCGCCACCAGGGAGGCCCGAAAGTTAAATATTTTTAATAGTCATAATGCAAAACATAGCAAGCTCCTTCTCACCCCCAAATTTTGCTTTCCAATAATAATGATAATAACAATAATAATAAACATTTGCTTTGTGCTGAGTTATTATTCTAAGAAGTCTTTAGAAGTATAATGCATTTAATCCTCACAAAACCTTATGAGATAGACATTATCCTTATTTTACAAATGAGTGAATGAGGCACAGAGAGGTTAAGTAACTTGCCTGTAATCACCCAACTGGTAAGGGATAGAGGCAAGATTCAAACCTACGAAGTCTAGTACTGTCATCTATACTTTTACAGCAAAGCCAAGCAATTCAGCTCTGTAGTTTTTTTTTTTTTATTATTATTAACATGACCATTTCTGGGGCCTTGCTGGTGATGCAGGGGTTAAAGTCAGCGCTATCAAGCTATCACCAGCCACTGCAGCATGAGTGCAATCCCCAGCCAGGGAGCTGACCCACATGGTGCAGCAGACCTCTCCTGTCTCACCCGCTGCTCCCCTCAGCAGAGTATTTCAGTAGATCTGCCTGTTCTGCTCCCCACTCTGTCTCTGGTGAATCCTCTTACCCCCCACACCTCTGGCCTGCACCCCAGTTCTTGTATGCATAAATATTTTTAAAAAATGACCATTTCTAAACAATATCCTTATATTGCAATTTAGTTACTTTTAGACATTAGCGGTTGAATTTTCCAAATCTGGAAAATTTTCAGCCATTATTTCTTCCTTTTTTTTTTTTGGTTTTGGTAATTTTCTTTTGCTATTACAATAGCATTAGTTTACAACATTGTATATGATCTAGAGGTATGAGATCACACAGTCCAGGTGTGTGTTACCAAAGCACATCCAACCACTAAGGTACTCATAGTCCTCCACTGTAGTCCATCGTGCCTGCTCCCCACTTTGTTCTCTCCCTTTCCCTTCCTCTGTGATAACTTCAGTTCTATAGTCAGGTTTATAGGGTTTATTATTAGTTTTTCTATAACTCACCCTTTGTTTCTCTATATTCCACATATAAGTGACACCATTCGGTATTTGTTTTTCTCCTTCTGACTGATTGTTTAGCCTAATCCCCTCCAGTTCCATCCATGTTGTTGCAAATGGTAAACGCTTATCTTTTTAATATAGCTGAGTAGTATTCCATTGTGTATATATACCCGACATCTTCTTAATCCACTCATCTATCTGTCTTTGGGCACTTAGTTTGTTTCCATAATTTGGAAATTGTAAATTCCGCCCCTCCTTCCTCTCTATGGGCACTCCAGTTACATTTATATTATACTGCTTGAAGTCATGCTACGATTCACTGATATTTGGTTCATTTTTTTAGTCTTTTTTCTCTGTTTCATTTTGTTAGATTCTAATGTATCTTCAAGTTCATTACTGTTTCCTTCAGTAATGCTTAATCTGTCATTAGCCTCTCCAGTGTATTTTTCATCTCAGATATTGTCATTTTCATCCCTAGAAGTTCAATTTGGATCTTTTGAGATCTTCCATATACCTTCTTAACATATTTTGCCTTTCCTCTAGCTTTCTTGACATATGGAATACAGTTAGAATAACCATTTAAATGTCTTTGCCTGACAATTTTAACATCTGGGACAGTCCTGGGGGAATTTCAAGGTTTCCTTCTCTCATTATGGGTAATAATTTTTTTTGCTTCTGCATGTCTAGTATGTTGAATTGGAATTTGAGCCTATCTGGTATATTGATTGGATGCCAGGTTTGTGAAAATTATCATGTTGGAAGACACAATTGTTGTATTCTTACATATATTCTGGGACACAGTAACTTCACAGTTACTTAAAGATTGCTTAATCTTCTTTTTCTGGTCTTGCTTGTATGACTTGTTAGGTTGAATCAGAACAGTGTTTAGTCTAGTGGAAATTTTTCCCCACCACTCAGGCAGACCCTTTTGAGTACTTTAATCAGTGCCCCATGAAGCATGAGATTTTCCAGTCTGACTGGTTGAACAGATACTATTCCTGGCCCTGTGTGACAACCAGAGGTTGTTCCTTCTGATATATATTTTTTTATGGCTCACTCTGTCGTTGGGTAATTTCTTGCATGTGTTAATCAATATTCTATTGAATATTAGAGTGGAACCTTCTGAAAGTCTCCAGAATCTCTCTGCACAGGTTTCTCCTCTTGGGTACTCTCCCCTGTGAAGTACAGGCAACTGAATCTCCCTGGACATCTTCGTTTGTCCTCTTAATTAGGGACTCCATCCATCTCTGCCTGATTACCCCCACATGTACCATTTGCTCTGTTAATTTTGTTGGAACAGATTTTCCCAAAGCTTCCTAGGAAAGAGTATCTGAGAAGTAAACTTTTGAGATTTTTTTTCCCTGAAAGGTATTTAAAATTAATTTTCACATTTCTAAGTTAGAAATAAATATGCTTTATAATTTTCAAGGGAGAGAGGAGGGACAGGGCATAGCTCTATTGTCTTCTAATTTCTTTTTTTCCTTAAGATTTATTTATTTATGCTTACAAGCTGGGGTATAGGCCAGAGGTGTGGGGCGGTGAGAGGATTCACCAGAGACAGAGTGGGGAGCAGAACAGGCAGATCGACTGAAGTATACTGCTGAAGAGAGCAGGGGCCGAGGCAGGAGAGGTCTGCTGCACCATGTGGGAATCTCCCTGGCCGGGGATCGAACTTGTGCTTCTGTGGCTCTGGATAGCTTCATAGTGCTGCACTTAAGCCATTGCGCCACCAGGGAGGCCCTGTCTTCTAATTTTGAGAAGTCCACTTTTATTTTGATTCCTGTTCTTTGGACTATGATCTATATTTTTAAATACAAAATTCTAAGGTTTATATCTAAGTGTATCTTGTATCTGCTATCATTTATTTTTGTTGTGCCCTTAGTGGGTCTCTCTAATCTGAAGACTAGTGACTTGTAGTTCTGGGAAACTTTCTTGTATTAGTTGCTAATAATTTATTCTCCTTTATTTTTCCTTTCTGGGACTAATTAGTCAGATGTTGGACATATTAGATTTTCCCTTTAATTTTTAATTCATTTGTTTCCTATTTTCTTTGACTTTGTAGACAGTAGATAGTTTTTGTTATCTAAGATATTTCCTTAATTTTTCATCCAGTTCTATTGCAATTTTAATTTCAGCGTTCATATTTATAAGAGCTTTTTCTTGATCTTTGCTTTTTTTAATAGGTGCAGTTTTTCTAAATTATATTTTGTTTCCTCATAAGAGGAGGCTTATTATTGCTACTAATAATAAAATTAAAGAAAGAAAAACATACACACTTATAGAGGTTAGAAGGTCTTTTGATTTTATATGCTAGGCCTTCAATATTTTAAAAAATATATAATGCTGTCTTGGATTGTATGTTCAGGGTAATTTTAAAAAATTGCACCAACATCATTAGTCATCAGGGAAAACTGAAATCATTATGAGATACCACTAAGTAGTAGTTGTAAAATTAAAAACCCTAATCCTAACCCTAACTGGATGGCATAGCTGTTATGGCTAAAATTAAAAAGACTGACATCATCAAATCTGTTGGTGAGGATATTAAGCAAGTGGAAGTTTCATATGTTACTGGTGGGAATGAAAAATCATTTTGGAAAAAGATTTGGCAGGAGTTAATTAAATTCAACATATATCTACTTTTTTATCTTAAGGCTTTCCTAGGAATTTATTCATGAAAAATTAAAACCCATGTCCACAAGAAGGCTTACTTAAAAATTGTTACAGTCAGCGACTAATGTGTCAGCTAAGAGTGTTTTCTGTATTACATTACAGTCTAGAAAGGCCCTTTAATGATGTCTTAATATTCTTAAAATATGCCATTAAAAACTGAAGATTTCTGGTATTACAAGGTTCATGTTATTTGGTACATTAATTACATAGGAGTATGGTTAAGTACAACGTAATAATGCCTAATATTTTAACATGCTACATTTAAAATAATGTTGGCATAAGCTGCTATGATTTATGAAATAAATTACCATTTATTTTCTCCTTAAAAAATAAAACTACTAATCTACAGTGAAGTGATAATTGTCTAACTTACTTTATGATCCTATGGCTCTATCAATGGCTTATCACATTTTAAAATCTTTTTCTCAGTGTTTTTGAGATAGAATTGAGATAGAATTGACTTTTATTGAGATAGAATTGACATATTACTACACAAATTTAAGGTATATATATATATATATATGTATAGCTTGATGGTTTGATTAAGCTAACCTCCATATAGATATAATTTAAAAATAAAGAAGAAAGGAAAAACAATTCTTTGTGATGATAACTTTTAGGATTTATTCTCTCTTAACTTTCCTGTCTATCACACATCATAGTGAGGTAAGCTGTACTTACCTTCCTAGTATTTATCTTACAACTGGAAGAAGTTTGTTCCTTTTCACCATCTTCTGCTGCTTCTTACCATTCTGTACTTGCTTTGTGGATACAAAGCATTTGTTTATCTTACTGAGGGTATTAATTACCATTTCCAAAGTTTTCTCCTGAACAGTGCACTGTCTTGATTTTCTCCAACTTTCTTTTCTGTTAGTTTGTTTTAGTTTCTGTCTTCCCCTAAATCTGGTAAGCTTTTGCCTGCCTGTTTGCATTTAAGCACCAAAAAGTGACTGAAGATCTTAGGGGCCAGGACAGTTTGTTACTCTGCAACTTTCCTGTAGGATTTAAGGTGAAATGCCAGATTTTTATTAAGGAGACCCCAAGCGTCAATTCTGCAGGTGTTTTCACTTGGGTCAGTTTCCCCTGAAAAGAATCCACCAATCTGCTTCTGGCAGAATAAAAGATATAAGCCTGGCTGCCATCATTCTGGGAACCAAGCAGGGAAAGGGAAGTGAGAGTCTAAAGACTTCTTTTAGCATAGTGTCAAAGCTCTGCAAAAAGAAAACCTCATACCTGTTGCCAGGATGGGAGAGGGGTAGTCTCTGGTTGAGTGGATCTGGGTTGTAGCTGTTCCTTGTGCAGATGTTCAGTTGTCTCTGGCACTAAATTAGCTTGATGATTGGCTTCCTGATCTAGCTTTCTCTGGTCTGCTGTTGCTTACCACTCATCCATCCCTTTCCAGCTTCCAAACATTCGTTGATGGCCTCTTAACTTGCTGGCATCTCTTTTTCCATTCTTTGTCCTTATGGGTTTATGACTTTTTATTCCGTAACTGTCATCTCAGCAGAGCAGAGATAAAACAAATATTTGAACCATTATGTTTAATTATCCTCACTCACTCTTCAGTCCTTTGAAATGTCTTCTCCCACTACCACACTATTGAAAATGTTCTTTTCGGGGCCTGCCTGGTGGTACAGCGGGTTGGGTCTCAGCCTATGAAGCTATCCAAAGCTACTTCAGCATAAGTTCGATTCCCGGCCTGGGAGCTTCCCACATGGCGCAGCAGACCTCTCCTGCCTCGCCTGCTGTTTGCCTCAGCAGTGTACTTCAGTCGATCTGCCTGTTCTGCTCCCCACTCTGTCTCTGGTGAGTCCGCTCACCCTCCCACACCTCTGGGTTACACCCCAGCTTGTATGCATAAGTAAATAAATCTTTAAAAAGAAAGAAAATGTTCTTTTCAAGGTCACCAAATGAATAACTTGTTGCTAAGTATAATAAACCTTTCTTTGTTTTATCTCACTGTTTCTTTTACTTAACCTCTCACTAGCTTTTCTCCCTACTGAGCATATTTACTTGAAATTTCTTTGCCTTTAGCTACCACAAACATGCCTGTTTTTTTTTCTACCTCTGATTTCTTTTGCTTTTGTGAGCAACTTTTCCTCCATCTATTACTTTAATGCTATTGTTCTTCATAATTTTGTCTTAGGCTCTTCTCTCAGCTCTCCCTGATGCAAACTTATTTGCTCCCAGTGCTTCAATTACCATTTAGATGTTCATGATTCCCAACTCTATACAGAACTTTTCAAAGGCTCAGATACAGCCTATAGTGTAAGTGGAATAGATGGGTATATGTGGTATGGCTTGAGAATCACCTGCTCAATCTGTGTCTCTCTCATTGGTGTCTCTTATGATCTAACTTTTTCCTCACCATTTTTCATTGTAGTTTGTTAAGGATGAAAGACTTCATTTAAAATGGAATTTTAGCTGGGAAGTATTTCCTCTTATAAATGACATTCATTATACTGTCCCTAATAGAGGTCATAGTCTCAGATTGTTAACGTGTTTTGCTTAAATATGGGGACACATGCACACACTCACACTTACATAAACCCCAAATTCATTTAAAACTCATTCTTAACCATACAGCTATTGTTAACACTTGATCATATAAAATATATATAGTAAATATAAAATTTATACAACACATAAAATATGTAGTATAATGTATATAGTAATCCCAAATATATATGTATATATAGATATTCACAAACATAAGGTCATTCTATATATATTGCATTATATCCTACATTTGAAACTTAGCTATCTATCATGTACTTTCTCCTGTCATTGAATGTTATTGTATAATTGGATTTCCAATGACCTCATTGTATTTCATCTTTTGATGTATAGCACATTACTTAGCTTGGTCCCCATTGTTGGAACTGTTAGGTTATGTACGGTAGGTTATGACTGGCATTGTAGTTACATCTTTACATACTTCTCAAGTTATTTCCTTAATAAAAATTTCATGAAATAGGACTGTGGTGTCAAAGAATACTTCATTTTAAGCTATTTTGATATTTAATGCCAACTTGGCCTTCAAAATTTATGTCAATTTCAGACCTAATAAAAATATGTAAGCACTATGCAATTTACACATAAAAGCTCCTATATCGTCTATTTTGTAACCTAAATGCTGTCTCATTTTGAATTTCTTTGACTTCTCATGTAATTGGACTTTTTAGTATACTTGAATATTTGTTTTCAGAATTAATATTCTGTTTTATGTGCCTATACTCCTGTCACTACTTTCCTTTTTGGTCATCGCTAGGCACCTAAAATCAGATCTCCCTCCATTTTGGTCCCTTCCAGTTCATCCACTACAACTGTAGTACTCTTCTAGAAGTTAAATTTGAGCATATCACTCCTATGCTTCAAACACTTCATTGATTCCCATTGCTCTTAGGATAAAGTTTGTAACATGGCCTACAAAGCTCTAAGTGAATTTGTCTAATTCTCCAACCTTCACATAGTTTTTGTTTAGCTAATTCCTGCTCATTGTCTAGGCTATTGCTTGCAATGAACTTCCTCCAGGGAGCTTTCCCTTAGCACTCAAGTCCCTACCAGGTGATACTTACATGTGATCCACTCGCTTTGTAGCCATATTCTTTTGCCTATGTAATGTCTTTCTTCTCCACAATTTGTGAGGGTAAGGACCACAACCGGGCCTCCCCGGTGGCGCAGCGGTTAAGCGCTGCGCTGTGGAGCTGTCGGCATCGGCGACGCGAGTTCGACGCCCGGCTGGGGAGAATCCCACATGGCGCGGCAGACCTCTCCTGCCTTGCCCGCTGCTCCCCTCAGCAGTGTATTTCTGATCTGCCTGTTCTGCTCCCTGCTCTGGCTCTGGTGAACCCTCTCGCCACCCCATGCCTCTGGCCTGTACCCCAGCTTGTATGTATAAATAAAAAAAAATAAATCTTTAAAAAAAAAAAAAGGACCACAACCACCATGTTTTCCCTATATATTTCTTGTGCGTAACACAGTGACTAGCACATTAGTTATGCTAACTAACTATTGGATGGATGGGTGGAAGGAAGGAAGGAACATTGAGGAGACTGGGAAGAAATATCACATGCCAATTTTCTGCCCTAACTCTTAGGTCCTGTTGTCTTCTTACTCATCAAATCCTAGAAGTTTGGCTACTTGGTGAGAGATCTTAATATTGTACTAAGTTAGTCTTACATTTCTTGATCCTGGACTACAGTTTACACTTGATCTTAGCCAAAAGGCTGAGAAACGATGTGGCCTGCAGTTTATTATGGAAACATCTCTATTTTCAGAAAGAGCCAAGAACTATTATTGTTAGACGTGTAGCAGAGTATGCATGCCTAAAGATATATGTTTGTTTAACAACCCATCCCCTTACAACTAATTCACCATAAAAGTTTTCTCTCTTGTCTTCCTATATTCAGTCCTCCTTTCTCCCCTTCAAGTGCATTTTGTTGCCACATTAATGTTTCTTTCCATCCTGCTATTTGCATGCCCAAAGATTTCCATTAACTCTGATTCAGAAGGTCTGACACAGGACCTAAGTGTATATGTTTTGGTTAAAGCACTCTGAGATCATTCCAGTGTGTAACCATGGTTAAGAACTGCCGAAGTGTATAAAAATATGCTTTGTTTTTATTAGAGGAACTGTTTAAATGGTTAAGGGTACAGTGTTTAGAATATGATGAACACAGGTTCAGTTATATTTCTGATCCTTGTTTATTATGTGACCTTGGGCATGTTACTAACCTCTCTGTATGTCAACTTTTTCATTTATTAAATGGAAAGAACAACTGTGGGCACTTGGTGGTAGGAAAACTATGGTGACTGTACCTGAGGGGAGAAATCCTATATTGTGAATAAATAAACAAGGATGTTTAAAAACAAAAAACAAACAAATAAATAAAGTGGAAAGACCATCTACCACACAGGCTTATGGTAAGGAGTAAATTAGATAACATATGTAAAGTATATGTATACTGCTTTGTATATACTAAGTGCTCAATGCCCAATTGTGTTGTTGAGTTGCTCATTCATCAGTTAATTTCATCACTATGTGTCCAACACTGTCTCAGGGACCGTGGAAATATGAGGTACAAAATATGAACCTGTTCTCATTGATATGCTTAGAATGATCTGGAATAGCACTATCTGCAACTAGAAAATAAAATTAAATCTGTGTCATAAATGATTAAATAAAGTACAACATTTAAGGGAAGGTTTTAACCCAGCCTTGGTATGGCTTGTTGTATTGCATAAGAAAAATAGAGGGAGAGAAAAAAATCTCTCAAATTGCTCTTACAAAGCCTAAGTTTTCAGAGGTCTACTTTTGATACTGCCTGCCAGATGGAAAATGATGCAGAAGGGAAAAAATTCTGTATTTACTTCTCAAAATTAAGACAGGATGGGGGAGTATGTTTGAGGGGTGAACATATGTGAATAAATATGGTATAACTCTTAATTGGTTCCTGGTGATTAAAATGTAACTGGTTTCTACTGAAAAAGCACAGATACAAGATTTTTAAGTTAATAAATCAAGCCCTACATGTTGTTTATTTTCACCTTGTTAAGCTAGAAATCGAACACTGGATAAAGGTTGTCAACTTATTTTGAAGTATATTGATGTACTTTTCTCTTTTCCAGAGTGGCTATGGCAACTGCATCTTCTCAAGTTCTGATTCCAGACATCAATTTTAATGATGCTTTTGAAAACTTTGCTTTAGATTTTTCCAGAGAAAAGAAACTTCTGGAGGGGCTAGATTATTTAACAGGTGTGAAAATATTTGCTTTCTTCCCCATTTTAATCCTTATCTTTCGGTGTGCTTCTCTGTTAAAGTAACTTGGAAAAGAAAATATGTATAATGAAAATGTTCTTATAACCTTTAAAATGACATGTGTTTTTTTAGATAGAAAATATTTTAGCTAATGTAATGGGAAAGAAAGATGATTTGTCAAATATTTCTGGGTGCAGAGTGGATATATTTTCTGTAGTAAAAGATAAAAAAACAAGTTGTTGATGGATTTCCCCATATGAACCCATCAGCAATGTGTTGTTACTTTTTGTGGGGCTAGAACACACGTGGCAATTAGGGAATATCAGAGAATGTCTGATGTTGAGTAAGTACCACTCACATGTTTTTAAGGAAACTTAACAATTAACAGATTAGGAAGAAAAATGTAAAAAATATCTGGTCTATATATAATTTCAGAAAATGAGGGACTAACCAACTGTTAAAAATGCTGTGAATTATCATTTTATGAGAAAAATGTACATAAACATGTGTATGTGCTACATACACATTACATAACATACATACAAACGTGTTATGTTTGTAGCTACTTTTGTTAATATAAAAATGGCTGCCATTTATTGAACATCTACTTTCTACCAAATTATATTAATTTTATAACACGAATTCTCACAATAAATATGGGATAATGATCATCCCATTTTACAGATGAGGAAACTTACTCATTTGCATTTGACTATGTTGTTAAAAATGCATAAAAAGCTTATTTTGAAATAAAAAGAAATAGGTTGAGGGTCATTTCATGAGAAAACCATGTGACCACATTGCTCTAGTAGCTATGTATGTGTTTATATAGGCAGAGTAGACATCTCAATAATTTATGCTTACATCTTTGCCTAAAATATCTTTATCATTGAAACAAATGTGGTTTCAGGGAACTTGAGGTCTCAGCACTTTGCTTCAAGTTGTGTGGTACATACAAGCTAAAGCTTCTTGTTAAGAAAAGCTCCTCCCTACAAGATGTTGGGTTGGGCAGCAAAAGCAACGATTGTAACATTCCAGAACAGAGTGTGTGCTTTCCTCACTTTTTTCTCTACCTTTCCTTTCAGCCCCAAACCCACCATCTATCCGAGAGGAACTCTGTACTGCTTCCCATGACACCATTACAGTCCACTGGATCTCGGATGATGAGTTCAGCATCAGCTCCTATGAGCTTCAGTACACCATATTCACTGGCCAGGCTAACTTCATCAGTAAGTCATGGTGTAGTTGGGGCCTGTGGCCAGAGATAAGGAAATGTAAGGAAGCAGTAAGCTGCTCAAGATTGGCCGGGGCTCCACGAGGCAAGTGTTTGTAAGACATGTTAGGTGTTTCATAGACAGTGTAAGCTCCCTCAGGGCATTGCAAAATCCTTACTGATGGGGTGACAATCAACTTGTGTATTTCCTTGCTGGGTAGTCACTGGGGCCACTCCCATTTCTGTATGTAAATCTTAGATTTTCCTCAGTCCATGTCACTCTCCTCTCCCAAGGCAGAACACAGCTCAGAATTCATTCCTGGGTAGCTAAGCCACCGTCATTGCTGATTCTCTGTGTGTGAACATTTCTTTGCTTGACTTTCCACTTCATTATCATGGTAAAAGACATTATGTGCAGACTACTGCTTCCTTTACGCCACCTATTTGTATCAGTGAATATAGTGACAGGTCTCCTGCTTTTGTCACTCTTCCCTGTACGCCATCCTTCCCTGTATCCCATCTCCGCGTCCTTCAGAAATTGCGCTGAATATAAAAATGTGTCAGGGGCCACAAAATGAAACATGTTCAAAAAGCAGTCATTTAGCTCACATGTTGTAGTTTTACCTTCCGATAAATTGGAGCAACACAAGGCAGTAGGAACTCTGATTGCTGGACAAGGGTGGGGGGCAAGCTACAAATTCTCAGTGAGCTGGGTAAAAATGGAAATGAATCAGAATTAAAGCTGGATTCAAGACTTGAACTCATTCCCACCCTAAGGTTGCCTTTTTGTGTTTGTGCTTCTGTGTCTGACGCCAGAGGCCCGCATGAGAGGACTTTTTCCAACAAAACCCTCCTGATAGACTTCGTTTTCCTGTTCTGTGACAATTCTGAGCCACATGGTTGGGTCGGGGAGGGGAGAGGACGGTTGGGGTCAAACTCTTAAAAAACACTTGCCTCGTGCAGCTCCAACCTAAGCCACTTGGCCCGGGTAGCTGTGTTCCTGGGTGTTTCTTCAGGTTGTGAAGTCACAAACTCTTAAGGTCTCCCCAACATACTTGTCTGTACTTATCGCTCCTGCTCTGGAAGGTCATAGAGCCAGAAACTGCGCTTTTCTTTCTTGATACGGGGAGAGCAGTGGTCTCCTGAAAGTTAAGTGCAAGAAGTGACAAAGATTTATAGGCGGTCACCTCTGTTTTCAAGGATGTGTTGTCCTTTGTAAAGAAAAGCTAAAAGAAAAATTCTTCACAGTGATAGGGATAGCATCTTCGAATTGGAAGTAACCTTAGAAGTTACCTAATCTAACCTAGCCTTCTACCAGACACTTCATAGGTAGATGATTATCCTGTCTCTGACTGAACATTTCCAGTGATGGGACACTCACTGCTAACAAAAGAGCCCATTTAACTGTTGTGAAGCTCTAAATACTTATGAGTCCTTCCGTTAAAAGCCCTAACTCTTATTCCTAGTAAATAATAACAAAAATAATTTGCAAAAATAATTGAATGATGATATTACAGTAATTTGCTTTGCCATTTACAAACATTCCCACATACATTACCTCTTTTATTCCCCAGGAGTTCTTACTTAGCCTTATGAAATAGATGATGATAATTCTATTTTATATATGAAGAAACTGAGGCTCAAGTTAATTGAGTTGCCCAAGGTCACAGAGCTACAAACTGAGGAAGTCAAGTTTGAATCCAAGCCTGTCAAATGCCATACTTCAAACTTAATGCTCCTTGAATTAAACCACAACTACCAGTTGGTCCTAGTCCAGGCCTTCTGTGCCTCACCAAGAAACTTAATCCATTTTTTAACATGACAGTCATTCAGATAATTTCAGGTGGACATGATTTCAAAATTATAGAAAAGCTGCAAGACTAGCACAAGGAACACCCATATCCTCTTTACCAAATTCATCCATTGTTAATATTTGCTTCATTTTCTTTGTCATTTGCTAACCCTATCTCTCTATTTTTTTGACCCATTTGAGAGCAAGTCATATACATTGTGACCTTCCACCCCTAAATTCTTCAGTGTATGTTTCCTAAGAATAAAGAAATTCTCCTAAAATACCACACAGCAGTTAAACCAAATATAAGACATTTATGTTGCTACAATACTTTTATCTAATCCATCATTCATATTTCAATTTTGACATGTAAGATACCCAATAATATCCTTTATAACATGTAAAGGACCCAATGTTGTGCATTAAAGTCT
Source organism: Scalopus aquaticus (assembly GCA_004024925.1). NCBI lineage: Eukaryota > Metazoa > Chordata > Mammalia > Eulipotyphla > Talpidae > Scalopus > Scalopus aquaticus. The sequence continues at coordinate 334,799 of PVIJ01000157.1, forward strand.
AGGATCAGGTATTGTCCTTAATTGACATATCTCTAGCCTTTGTTAGCCCAGAACTTTTGATGCCATTGACATTTTTAAAAGTGCTCTTTTATTTCAATTATATTGTTTCTTACTTTGAGTTTGTCTGCTGTTTCCTCATGATTATATTCAGATTATGCATTCATGGCTGGAATAGTAAATAAAAGATGTTGTGTCCTCCTTAGGGCATCATATCCCCTTCCTTGGGGATCCTGATTTTGATTTTCGTCAAAGACGCTGCCTGATTTCTTTATTGTGTAGTTACTATTTATTCTTTTTCAATTAAGTAAGAAAACTATGCAAAGTAATTTATGCAGTGCAATTTTAAGTCCATGAATGTATCCTGCATCCTCATCAAGTGCATCCCACTCCCACTCATGTTTTAGTATTAATTGATAATTCTTATCTGATCCAGTGTTTACTGTGATGATTGTAAAATGATGATTTTCCAGTGGAGTACTCCTTCCCACATTTTCAAGTTGGCACACCAGCATTCTACTGTAAACAAGAGCCCCACCCTCCATTTGTATGTGTATTTGTCTATTTATTATCTATATCAACTCATACATTCTCTTTTTTCAATAATTTATATAACACTTTACTGTCCTTACTTCTCTTGGTGTTCAAATTGTTCAGATTTAGCCAATGGGAACCTTTCAAGCTGACTCCTGGCTCTTTATATTCTCCCATCATTTTCTTATGCATGTCTGTCCATCCTTACTTTTGAGTGTAAGAAAAGATTCTTGAATCAACCATTTTTCCAAGTAACCCTAGTTCTTTTTAGTAAGAGAATGGTATTAGAGACCAAAGCCTGGATACTGTACATACACACATATACCCATAGACACACATATATATGTTCACACATGCTTAACATGTGCACATGCATGTGTGTGCACGCACTATATATGTTGTGCTAGAAATCATGTGTTAATACCAATATTTCCAGTCTCAATATATCCCCCATAGATTTTTCTTTCTTGCCTTCTTTGATTCTATATTTGCATGTTCTTACTTCCACAATGAGAACTTTGTCAACAGCATCAATATATGTACGCATTTGCTCAATCCCATCATATACCTAAAATAGTTACAGAATTATTTTGCGCATACCACTACAAAAGCAAACAATAGTTCAGGATTTGTTTGCCATTCTCCTCCTGTCCTCATCCCTTTGGTGTGGTTGGTTTTTCATTTGAAATGCAGTTGAGTTCATTTGTTTTGGTTTGTCTTCAGCTTTTGTCCCCACTCTTCTCATTCATACTGATTTCAGTTTAATGTTCTGAATTTATAAAACAACAGTGTGTTTCCAAAATAAAATACTATACAAAAAGGGTATACTCAGAGAATTGTCATTCTCTCCTATGTCCTTTTGATCCCTTTCTCCACCCTTATCCCTTATCGGTACCAAAGTTTATTATTTTCTGATTTTCCTTTCCTGTTGCTATTGTTTTGGAAATCCAAGTAAATATATGTACATTTTGTTATTTATTTGTCTTTCTTTCTGGCAAAAATAGTACCTTACTATAAATGTCTTTTGCGATTTACTCTGAAAATCACTCCATGTCAGTTAATAGAGATTTTTCCCATTCTTTTTTTTTGGGGGGGCTGCATAGTAGTTCATTGTAAAATTTGTTTTTTGTTTGTTTGTTTTGTATTGTTGGAAGTATATCTGGAAGATCATGGAATTTCCTCTTTGAATTATAATTTTACTTCCCACCCAAATTAATTATAAAAATTTCCTGCTCAGATCTCTTTCAACTTTTTAAAATAAAACTTATTATTTTTTAGTTTTTGACCTCATTAATATTTTTACTAAAGCTGCATAACTGGCTAAATTGACCACATATTTTTCTTTCCTCCCTCTGTATAATTGTAATTAAAAAGTGGTAAACTGACCAAGAAGCAAATAACAGAAGAGAGAAGACTAGATAATCCATAGAATAGAATGTTGATCCTGTTTTTATGAAAAGTTAGCCTAAAAGTTTACTAAAATTTTTAATTATATACACTTTTCTCTGTTTAAGTAAATATTTATGGTCTAAAGAGTTTAAAAAGCAGAAACCTACATCTCTGGTAGGTTTCCCTACTTGGGAGGCAAGAAGGTTCCAGATAACAATGTGCTGTTGGATCATCCAACCTTAAATGAATATTGGAATCAGAGTCATAAAGGGGTGAAACTGTATAGTGTCAAGTGAGGAGATGCTGTTTCACTTTGGTTATAATGTCATCTCCTTGACTTCCCCGTGATACCTTGGGGCCTTAGTTTTGTAAGCGAAGGTGAGGAAGGGGTAGGAGAGTTTAGTCATAAGCCCTGAGAGCTTTTCTGTGTTGCAGAGACAGGAATGTTGTTACTCATCCCTTGACCAGTGATGCAGTGGAAAGAACACTGGAGTAGGATTAGAGACCAGGGCTCTTAGTGCCATCATCAGCTATTTGTGGCCTTGGGCAAGTCACTTTTCTTCTCTGAATCTTTATTTTCCATTTGTAAAACGAGGGAGCTATGTTGTCTAGGTGTCCTCTGGACCCTGGGATTCCATGTTCCTGTGCTTTGTGCAGAACTTCTCCATCCATACAAGGCCAGGCTCTCAGCTCTCAGAGGATTGGATCATTGGGGTAAAGATCTAGAGACCCCATAAAAGTAATGATTCTGTGATTTTTGTATGGTGACCTTTCCTGTATTATTTGGCAGAAAACTGAAGTAACCTAATTACTAGCAGTAATGTTCAATTGCCAAAAGCAAGGATCCTGGCGTAAGCCTAGCTCTGTGAGAGAAAAGAAATTGTCTTCCAGGATTAAGAAACAAAATGAAATTTACATTTTTGTGGGCGGGGAGCTCTTGATGAATTTTGACTGTGCTTCTCATCCTGTCTCCATTACCTGCTGGTTAACGTCCTTGTCTTTCCACATGTCACAGGCCTGTATAATTCAGTGGATAGCTGGATGATTGTGCCCAACATTAAACAGAACCATTACACAGTGCACGGACTGCAGAGTGGAACGCGCTACATCTTCATTGTTAAAGCCATAAACCAAGCAGGCAGCCGCAACAGCGAACCTACCCGACTAAAAACGAACAGTACGTTGTGATGATTCCAAAAGGAGATATCAGTTTCTCCTTCATGCCAGGGAGTTCACCTAGCACCTCTGCAGGGCGGGAGAATAGAGGCCCTGGCTAGAGAAGCTTTGCTGGTGTAGTTTATGTTTTGGGTAAGGGGTATGTTTCTGCCCCTGGGGCATATGTGGACATAAAGTAGCTATACATAAAATATCTGGTGACTTGGGAGGGTATTAGTGAAGAGTTTTTCTCTACACCCTACCCCATTGCTTAGGGTGAAATCCTACTGGTAGAATCCTACTGCAGAAAAGCTGTACCTATTAGGAATACTTTTGACTACTATTGACAGAAAACCAACTCACTCAGCTTAACATAATATTTGTTAGCAGCTTAAACAAATAATATTTTTTTTCTCAAGTGGAAAGAAGTTTGAAGGTAAGGGGTTCAAGGCTGGTGCTGCAGCTTTGTGTTGTCGTAAAGGACCCAGGCTTATCGCCACATGGCCACAGCAGCCTCTGGATGCCATAGTTCCTTTCAAGATAGGAAGAAGGGGGAAAGTGTTGGTACACATGATGGCTATTCCTTTTAATCAGGAAAACACTTTCCCACAGGCTTCCTCTACCTTGTCTGACTTCTCCCATGAGCCAAACCTAGCAACAGGGGAGGCTGGGAGCTTGACCATTTAGCTTTTCTGGCCTCTAGTGAAAGGGAGTAAAGGATGAAAAAGTCAGGGATGGGTGTTGTGTTCGCCAACAGTGTTTGCCACAGGTGCATTTTTGTAGTACACTGGTTCTTGCCATACCTAGCTATTGGCCTCTAGTGACTGCTTTTGCCATGTGGTTATAAGGAATTCTCTGTTAGGAATGATCCTCCACAACAAATGTTTTCTCTGGTCATTCATGATGCATCAGTGACCCCAGTGATGTTTCCATGTTATTTATTTCCATGTTATTTATAATACCCACTGTAAGAAGGTAAAAAACTGTCCTATTGCTGAGTGCTTCTCATTTTTTGTTCTGCTACCAAACAGCAATTGCTTCATCAATTCCCCTCACTTTTTCGCACCTCAAAGTTTTTTTACCTTAAAATCTGCTCAAATCCCAATCTACCAACTGAAACCAAAGTATAAACCATATTTGGAGAATCTGAGGCCCCAAGAACCCCTTTTTAATTTGACAGTATATGAAGGGGGCAGCTCAATCTTATTTTATTGAAAATAGTGGCATTTGGCCTGCTTCCTTAATATAATCCAAACAGCAGCCAACTTGTACTGACCCAGGAATGATCATCAATCATATCGAGGCTCCCCCCACTAACGATGGTGCTGAGGAACAAAGATAGAATTTGTAACTACTTCCTCATGTGTTTTCTTTTTTCTGCTTTTCTCAGGCCAACCCTTTAAACTGGATCCCAAGATGACTCACAAGAAGTTGAAGATCTCTAATGATGGATTGCAGATGGAGAAGGATGAGAGCTCTCTGAAAAAGAGTCATACTCCAGAGAGGTTTAGTGGCACAGGGTGCTATGGGGCAGCAGGAAATATATTCATTGACAGTGGCTGCCACTACTGGGAAGTGGTCATGGGGTCCTCGACGTGGTGAGTAGATGCCACTTTTTCTTTTCTCTTCTCTCCCCGTTGTAAGGTTCCTGGGACGTTCAATTCTGTAGCACAAATGTAATACCAATAAGTCAAGGATAAAAGGCATGTTGGAAACCAGTTCTAGAAAAAACTGTCAGCTTTTTAAAATAAAGTCATGGGAAATCTACTGGGCTAAAAGTTTGAAATCACTAAATCATTCTAATCGCTATCTTGTTAAAACTCAAATAGTTTTGGTATTTTGGATATAAATGAAAATTAAGAAATACATTTTCTGTGATATGTCCTGTATGTTATATAGCATACCTCAGATCATTAATAAGGCTTTTTTCTCTCTCCTTTCTGCTGTGTCACAGGTATGCAATTGGTATTGCCTACAAATCGGCTCCCAAGAATGAGTGGATTGGCAAGAATGCCTCCTCATGGGTCTTCTCTCGATGCAACAGTAACTTCGTAGTGAGACATAACAACAAGGAGATGCTGGTGGATGTGCCCCCGCAGTTGAAACGTCTGGGTGTCCTTCTGGATTATGACAACAACATGCTGTCTTTCTATGACCCCGCTAACTCTCTCCATCTTCATACTTTTGATGTGACCTTCATTCTTCCAGTTTGTCCAACATTCACAATCTGGAACAAATCCCTAATGATCCTGTCTGGCTTGCCTGCCCCAGATTTTATTGATTACCCTGAGCGGCAGGAATGCAACTGCAGGCCTCAAGAATCCCCTTATGTTTCTGGGATGAAAGCTTGCCATTAAGTGTCAAGAGAGCACAGAATTCATTGGCTCTCCAGTTCAGCAGTTCTTCCCTCCTAAACTTCAGTTAGTGTTCAATATATGAGATACAAAATAAAGTTGATTTGAAGCATCCAAAATAACTAGATACTACAGATTTAATTTTTGTGCATTAAAGCTTGTATTTGAATTAATGCATCAAGTTTTTCAGAACAGATTATCTGAGTAGTCTGGTTTTAGGCCATTGAAGAAAAAATTTAGGGAATTCATCTTTTCATTGGAAAATTAAAAATCCCCAATGCTTTAGGAGTATAATTAATGCTGGAAGGAACTAGGGTAATTTTAGAAAGATGTTCTAAATAAGGGGCTAGCCAGGTGAAAGGGGGGTTAGCCAAGTGGGATTTTGAAGTGTCAGATGATCACATGTTACATGTAGCTTTTGATAAATAATAGAAATCAAGGATTTATTATGAAGAAAACATGTATGTGTATATATAACATAAAATGAATAAATGATCTATTATATATTCATTTTATAATTATATATACATAAACTTTTCAATTTGCTCATTTGAGTGAGAAATATACTGGAAGAGAAAATAAATTATACCATCTATTTTTGTTCCCTTAAGGGATATCAAGATCAATGAACATTTCTCCTCCCGTTCCCTTTATCCCTCCCTTCCTCCCTCCTGTCACATACACATACACGTGCATTAAGGACACAGATGGTGGGAAGAGCACCAGGTTGAATAAGGAGAGACTGGGGGGGCAGGGTTGCACAAGAGATGCTATGTAGCACACGTCCACTCATGCTACCTAGTGGGTTTCTTTTGAACTAAGAAATCTGCCACAGAATATTTCAAAGAAATACAGGTTTATTACCTGAAGTACATACAGTTACTAGAATTAGGCTAACAATAAAAGAGGTTCTTTAGGAACCTGATTATTTACTTAATCTGTAAGACTGGATTGTTAGAGATGCCACACCTATTTGCATATCAATACACTTGTATTTTAGGTAAAACACTTCTGAAGTGCTTAAAAATACCTGAAAACAGTTTCATTAAACAGGCTAAATAATCATTCCTCTTGCTATCTTGTTCACACTATTCATCTACTTAGCCAACCCCTCATGGCAAATGCAGGCATAAACTACATCCCAGTCTTGATTGCTATAGTTGCTTTATGGTCTGTGCTTTTGTTAATTCCACTGCAGGGGTTGGGGTGTCAGAACCAGAGCTTGCTCCTTTCCAGGAGCTATGTGTGCTTCAAGGAGTCAACTCTTTGGGGATTGTGAAAATATTTCTGTTTTATAAAATGATAGCTGTAACAAGCCCCCAGATTGGAGCCCTGTAACAATGCCAAAATTTCTCCCTTCTTCCTTTATACCACATCAGTGGAGGTTCATTTATTAATTCATTTAACAAACTACTAGATGCCAGGTACCATACTGCTGCTGAAATATTGATGAAACACAGCCCCTATGGCTTACCGTTCTGTAATAATATAGACAAAATAGCAAACTAAACTCCCTAAATAACAGTTATGTATTACTTGTTTACCCAACATGGAAAACAAGACTGATGCAGATACAGATGGCAGGCTTAAACTTACATATGTAGTAGCAAAGTCAGCTTTTAGTTTTTTAAAAAAGATGTTATTTACTGCTAATCGGGAAATGAGCAAGCTCGGTAAAATTCAGTAGTATTGGGAGATACTTTCCTATAAAGGAAAGCTCATACCCTTTGGATTAAAATAATCGTCGTTCTTCTGTCATTTACTAGCTGTGTGACCTAGGGCAAATACTTCATTTCTCTGAGCCTCTGTTTCCTCTTTTGTAAAATAATACCTACCTCACAAGGCTGTTACAAAGATTAAAAAACGTGCAAACTGCCTAGCATAGTGCCTGGCATTTAGTAAGTGCAACAAAGATTAGTCTCCTCTCCTAGCCCCAATACAGTGTGGCCATGCTTTAAAACGTGCCCTTCACTTCTATATTACCCTGATCTCTAGGACCTGTCCCCAAATTCTTTAACAAAATAAATGATGTCACCTTCTCCTTTATAAATCTTTTCACTGATGCGCATGGCATATTGAGTAGAAGGTCCCATACTTTGGGCTTGGCTTTTCAGGCCCTTGTTTTCCCAACTTTTATCTTTTTCTCCTCGCTGGTTGCCCCAACCCTTACTAGAATCAGGTGACTCAGGCTTAAAATCACAGGTTGTTCTCTGGGCCCGAGCAGATAGTTCACAATTTTGATGCCCAGATGAAACAATAGAAATTGTTCCTACATTAGTGGGACAGCGTGAGAGTGCTGTAAGGGCAGAACATACCACCTCAGCCCCAGTCCAGTTTCGTTTTCTTTGTCCTTGGGTCTCCCAGACCACGCATTTTTGTGTCCTTTAGATGTTAGTGCTCTGGGACAATGCTTAAATTTCCCCACCAGACTTGAACTCTAGTCTGGACTACCTTTCTCACCCCCAACCCTCTCAACCAGGTTAGCTTCTGACCTCCTAGACTGTTTGAGCTCCTGATTCCTTGTCCAACTCCTTGGTTCTCTACAGAGCTCCAAGGCATCCTGACCATCCCCTCAGCAATAATCACATTGTATACCAGGTTTTTTCAAAGTGTGGTCCTTAGACTACCTATGTTAGAATCACCTTTGGTGTTTGTTAGAACAGTTGATTCCTAGACCCCATTTCTGATCTACGTAATTAGAATATCTGGGCACACAGATGGAATGTTACATTTTTAACAATCTCCCCAGGTAATTCTGATGCACGCAAAAGTTTAATGTATAAAAATCATCTTCCCTACTAGCTTGTGAATGTCTTGAGGACAGGGACTGTGTCTTCTGTTGTCTTTTTAACACCTGGAATAGTGAGTGGAGCAGAGTAGTCACCTGGCTAATGTTTATTGAATGAATGTATGAATGAACAAATGAATAATCAAAGTTTCCTTCTTGTACTCTGATACCCATACTGGTATTTGTTACTTCCCCGGGCAGAAAAGCTTGGTTACTTCTCCATTAGGTCTGTGCTGGTATTATTTTGCAGATGTCCCAGGATGCATACATATAAATGAGCATTCATTCTCAAAAACTCTTTGGAAGATATCTTGGAGAAATGTCTGTAGCATGAGGCACTATTCTTTTCAATAACTTTTCAAACTTCCTTTTTTGAAAGTGAGTTTAAGATTTTATTATAAGCAAAAACCATTCAGAGCTAAGCCTACTGAATAAACTGAGACATTAAACTGGGTTTGGGGTAAGCAATAAAGTTTTTAAGTCAAATAATGAAAAGTGCTTTCCAAGAAACAGCGTGGTAACAGAGTTATCAGAGGAGACTATCTTAAAGTACTGGCAACACTTGGGACCTTAACAGAAGTTGTTGACTAGCTCTGCCTTAACACTGTTGGACAAAGGGAATAGGACCTGTATTTAACATGATAGGAAGGTGACACCGTAAATTTTGGTTGTTGTTGCTCTGCTCAGTCTGTTCCCCTAAAATCTTTTCTGCTAGAAATGTTTTCGTTCTGTCTGCAATTGATGCTTGTTTCCACTTTTTATATGATCTTATTGAAGAAAGCACAAAAATAATCAAAAATAAAATCAAACCTGTTTTAAGAATATGAAAGAAATTTTAATGTCACATTCTGCCTACTTGTAAGTAAGAGTAACTGCATCTGGATGTATTTTTATCATGTAATTCCATTGTGTAAATTTAGATGCAGTGACATTCAGATTACAGCAAAATCACTTATGTTCTTTTCAGCTAAAATACACTAGGTGAATTTTCTACACTTCCATGGTTTACATATTTATATATGACTACCTGGATGGAGCGATCCATAGATGGACTTTTTGATAAGCTCACATCAAATATTTGATACACTTTCCTCCACAGAATGGAGAAGGTGAGGCTGATAGATAAGAACCACTCCTGCAATTATTTAAATTCCTGAAGCCATTTGCACCCTCAAAACCATTGGGCTGTATTTGGCTGTGTATTACAGGTTGACCAGGCTGACTGCCATCAGGTCAAGTAAAACTGCCTTTTATGGTTTGGTTTGCTGGCTTCAGACGTATGCTGTGTTGTTATGGGCTAAGAATATTTATTAGACTGTGGTTGGACTATTTTTTATCAAATGCTTTACCCCAAGCTTATTTGTACTGGGAGCTTCAGACCAATAGTGTCTCTCCTAGTGACAAATCTGAGCATCTGCGAATTACACAGCCTCATCCCTCAAAAATATCCCAGCCCATCTAAAATGCTATATTACAAAATAAATAAATATATATGTATTCATGAGTTCTTGGTTGTTTTTCACTAGAATTTAATTGGGGGAATTTGGTCGTCAAGAGGTACTGGAATTGTCTGACTTGAAGGGAATTATCAAAAAGAGATCTGGGCAGAGAAGATCTGGGAATCTGGAAACTGAAATTCAAAATGAAGACTTTGGTTTCAGGAGCAGAATTCAATCAGGAAGACTACGGAAATGAAAGTATAAGGCCGAAAGGGACATGATGCATTCAATTCTAGGGATTAGAGCAGAAAGTGAGAATTGAAGAAAAAAGAAAATCCCAGTTGCTGGAGTTGACTGATTAAATTCGGGATAAGGCCAGAAGCCAGTGAGCAGACTTGCTGTTAAACACCTGGCCTGTAGGAGGAGCCTAGGGAAGTTAGGAGATCCCTCAGGGTTGCATTTGGGCAAACAGGCATACCCAGACTTCACTGCATGTCACTTTATTGTGACTTGCATACTGCATTTTAAAAAAAAGAAGTGGAAGTTTTATGACGACCTTGCATGGAGAAAGCCTGTGGGCACCATTTTCTTCCCAACAGCATATTCTCACTTCCAATCTCTGTCATGTTTAATGACAGTATATATATTAGGGATTTTTTTAGATAATGCTAAATTGCACACTTAATAGACTACAGTGCTGTAAACATAACTTTTGTATGCACTCGGAAACCAAAAAATTCCTATGATTTGTTTTATCGAGATACTCGTTTTATTGTGATCTGCAGTGAAATATGAAATATCTCAACGGTGTGCCTGCACTCTAATCAGAGTTGTGGAAAATAAAGTGAGCACGCAAAGTGAAATGAAGTCAAAGTGACTTGAAACAGTTTGCCATACTGAGAGTCCACAGTAACTATAGCCCAAAGGCAAAAGGATTAAAATATAAAAAGATAAGGATTTGGAATATGGAAAGTTAGTGGTCCAATTGGACAGCAACCTGGATAAAAGACAAATATAGGGCTATAACATACAGCTATGGTTTTGTGTGTTTGGGCTGGTATGATGTTTGGAAAGGCTGGTTCCATTTAATGTGCCAGGTTAGAGCAGACTTGGGGAGCTTTATGTTCCCCCACCTCGGAACAGGGTTGATCTTAAGGTCTCAGTGGCTGTAGGTAAGGGCAAGGTGGTCTTTTACAAAGACTGGGAATAATATAATACAAAGATTAGAAGTATGTAGAACAAGAGAGCTAATGAGAATGACTCTGTGGGCCTTAGCCTGGTACACAGAATACAAGGCCAAACCAATTTCTACTCCTCCAGCCAGTTTGGAATTTGGAATTTGGTCTTATTTTGATGTACAGTGACACTATGACGTACGTATCTCTTTGTCCATCTCAACTGACTCAGTGATAAGGGAGAGTACTGTGATAGACTTGAAATGTAAGTCACAGCAAACAGCTATTAAGCACACTAAGCAAGGCCACTTTCAAGACATGATTCAGCAGGTGAAAATACAATGAATCACTTCTAGTCTTCTCATTGTTTACACAGTGAAAGAGAAAGCAACACAAGTTCCCTGCTCTTAATGGTCCTTGTCCCAAAGTCCAAAAAGGACAACACCCAAGCAAAAGGGATCAGAGGGCTACAGAGGTAGCTGCGGGATAGCCCTTTTCTAGAAGCCAGTTCTAGACGGCAACAAAGTGACTATCTTCTGTAACTGTTCCAAGGGGGATGAATGAGGAAGACTTGGATCTCAAACACAACCCAAGATGTGGAAAGCAGTGAAAACCTCTCGTGACAGCTTCCCAGGGCAGAGGGGGAGATAAGGGAGTGAGTGAGAGATGGCCTTGAGCAGTCCCTTGCCAGTCCCCATCCTCTCACGGAGGATCACAGGCAGTGTGCCAAGACTTCGATTAACTGCAGTTCAAGCTTTTTACCTGCAGAGCCCATGCAGACAGTGTGAGATTGCCAGCGAACCAAGGCGGAGCTCTTCTAAAGCAGTTAGCTGAAGTCCCAGGTATCTTCCCCGGAGACAGGCAAAGGGAAGTGAAGTCTGTTGAGGAACTGCCTCTCTCCCTCTCTTCTACTAGCCTATTTAGGTCCTTTCATTCTTCTCAGTCTCTGGGGGTGGGGTGTGGTGGGCCAGGGATTAAAGGGATAATAGGACACAACAAATGCAAGTCCTGCAAGATTCAGTACCAAGGCCAGAGAATTCCAAAGCTCATGTCTTTTGCTTTCTCTGGATTTTAGTTTTTCAGCTATGAATTGAAATCAGTTTCTAGGGTTCTTTCTAGTCCCGAAAGTATGAATTTATGTAAGTGCAAATTTAGTGCACCTAGCAGTAAGAGCCTAATTTTCATACCTACACCAAGAACGTTGGGTCATGGGGAACTCTATGACTAGGAGAGGTAGATAGTGTTATTGTTATTTTAGGATCTGCAGCGAATTCATTTTTGGGTGACTTGAATCCACCATACACACTCCCATTCACTCAAACCTCCCTTACAAATCTCCCCCACTTTAATTTGCCACCATTATTTTTCAGCTTTCAACTATCGTCTTCTCCCCTATTCTGCTTTACTCAGTAATTGCACAAGATGCAAATGCTGCTCTAGCTTGCCCTGTCTCTGTTTCAAATTTCAGGCAGCTGCCTGGCAGTCTTCCATGTCTGCATGGAACATGGAAAATGAAAAAGACATTCCATTTTCCAAAGGCAGAGTAAGTCACTTTGATGTAGCATCCGATGGGGGTCTTGTGTGCTACCTTTTCCAATCATAGCCTTCTTTCTCAAACTCCCACAAATACATCCTGCATATCACAGAGGAGAAAGTCTTGGTATAGCAACTAGTCCAAGTTATTAATTATTCATTTAACAAATAACTTATTGATAACCTTTAGGTATTGGAGTCCAGTGATGAATGAGACACATAGTCTCTACCCTCGTGAGACTCATAATATTGAGGGGAGACAAACCATAATGGATGAACACTTTTGTAGTAAGAGATCACTGATTGCTTTCCCCTGTCCCTGACACTTCTCTAAGCACTTGATATGTAGTAAGTAATTGAATCCTCCCAGCAATCCTATGAGGTAAAGACTATTATTCGCTCCATAGAACATGAAGAGTTAATCCCTGGGCCTTAGCTCCAACCAGCAAATTTCTTGGTGCCTGCCAGTGAGCTGCTGGAAAGGGTCTTGGCCATGGCTGTTTTGGGCAAGACCTAAAGGAACTAAAGACCCAGCACGAGGAAAGGACCCAGCCCAGGGTCTCCTGGATTCCGAGTTGACAGGCAGGATTCCCGGGACTGTGCCAAGCACCCTTAAAGCCTCCCGGCGGCAGTTTTGCCATCTCTTTTACCTCCCGCCCCCTCCTCCCCCTCCCAACCCTCTCCGCGTACCCCCCTTTTCCAAGCCGGCCCCTCCCTCTGAGCCGCCTCCTCTCTGAGTCATTTCCCCTTCTCCGCCCCTAAGACCTTGGCTCGCTCTCGGAATCCCTTCCCGCTGGCAGGAAGTGGAGGAAAGGCAAACTGGCCTTGGGAACCAGGTGAGCACTTTCCCCAGCGAGGTAGAGAAAGGCGGCCCGCGGCCAATGGTCCCGCCCGCTCCCCCATCAAAGGGACCGGAAATCCAGGGTGCTCCAGCAGGCAGAGCAGCTGGCTTCCCTATCGTCTGCAGGCCCTGGTGGCCCAGCGTGGGAGGTGCCACACCCGCCCGGTGTCTCCTGGGACTTGAGAAGGGAAGTGGCGGCCCAGTCGGGACAGGCCTGCTGGCGCGGGCTCAGGCCGGGTGAACCCGGCACCTGGGGGGTGAACCCGGCGCGTCTCGTGGCTCCGCCAAGTTGCAGGCTGGGGGAGGCCTCGGGCCGTACCCCAGGGTCCAGCACCGGCGAGGGGAGAGGCTCCCAAGGCTGTACATGGGTGTTGGGGTGCCCAGAGGGGCCGATGTGGAGATGCGTGGTGTGTAGCCGCATGTGCGCGACTACGTCTAGGGGTGTGCGTGGGGCTTGCCAGAGCGTGCGTGGGGTGCGTGCGTGTGGGGTGCGTGCGTGGAGGCGTGCTTGGGGGGAGGGGGAAAGCGAACAATTGCTGACAGACCGCGGGAGCTGTGACAGACTGCATGCGTGCGTTGTGGGCCTGAGGTAAAGTTGTCCCCGACGTTCTGGCTAACTGAGCTGAAAAGCAAGCATTCTTAACTTTTGGGGGGAGTGGCGAACGGTTCCGGAGGGGAAGGTGAGCAATGACCCTTGGGAAAATCTGAGGAAACCTATTGACTGTCTACTTAAAAAAAAAAAAAGAGCTTTCCTGGGACCGTGGGACAACAGCCAGGCCATCGTAGACCCCAGATGACAGAAAATGATGGAGCTGGGCAGAGTTGGGATTTGAACTAGATTTGTCTCTAGAGCTGAGATGATGAAGAGGCGAGGAAAGCCAGTAGGTTACTTTAGTATTTGGCATGGGGTCTTTTGCTCCTGTGAGAGGGGAAATGGAACAGGTGATTGAGCTGTTGCCTACTGTTTCTGTGAACCCGTCCTGGCCTTGGTATGGCTTAGAGGTTAGAGGTTAGGTTGTTGCTCCTCTGGGACATGGTGTGTGTCAAAGGGCAGCACTCCCTTAGGCTTCATGGTCCACAACACCATGGTGCGGAATGCAACAAAATCGCTTTCCCAACCCCCACTCCCTCCCATAGCACTCTCAGGTCTGCTGCTCAGCTCCTTGCAGGTAGGAGCACTGAGATCTGTGTCCTTGTCTGATTTTCCCTTCCTCCCTAGTCCCCAAGAGTCTCAACAGCCTGTGTGTAGAGTGAGGAGTGTGACTCAAAGACTGAGACTTGGTGTTGGGTGACTAGAATATCCCGTCTTTGCACAATGAACTCATTGTGTGACCTGAAGCAGTACTCTTCCTGTGACTCATTTCATCATTTACAAAATTGGAGAGGAGCACGCAGGGTTTTTGGAAGTGGAAATAAGACCATAATATATTTCCAGCACAAGGAGCATTTAATAATGGCAGCGTACCTAGAAATATACCTCTAGCTGTAAGTATATTCTTCAGGTAAGTTAATGTAAAAATTTTATTCTGAAAGAATGTACTAAACTGCTGATTTCTTGCTGTTTTCTTCTAGGCATATCTAGCTGTGTGATCCTCAGTCAAAGTCCACCAAGTTCATCTTTGAAGTCCACATCTGAAGTAAGTGGAACTTTAGTTTGAATTCTTTGCAGAGTTTAGGTAGATAATTATTAGTCCAACATCGACTCTCACTTTGTTTGCTGCCTTGCTTGCCAAACCTTGCCTGTTTCCCTCTCCTTCATTCTCCCGATTGGAGCCAGAGTTAGCTTTCCCCCTGAGAGACAAAATAACTGACTGGTTCAGAGCACAGACCTTGGTGTGAGACAGATGTTGTTTCGATCCCAACTCTATTCAGCTCCACCACTTTTTAGTTGTGTAACCTTGGACAAATTGTTTCACTTCTTTAGGAATTATTTTCCTTATCTGTGAGACAGGATAATTATGAGTTCCTCCTCATAAGAGAAAGAAGTTACAGAGATAATGCATGTAGAAGAGTCCTTGGTAACTGCTCAGTAAATATTAGGTCTAAAAGGGTAAGATCAGCGAGGTTGCTAACAAGAGTGGGTGAAGTGATGTACCATGGCCTTAGATTGAATAGGGAGTAAAACAATGAGGTGATAATGAGCTGGACAATGGGAAGAGTCAAAGGATAAGAGATCTTGGTGAGAATGAAGAGTCAAATTCTGAGAACCAAGAAATTATAGGGGGTAGGAGGTTGTAGCCAGACATAGTCATAGCGGGGTTCTGGAATTCTGAAGTGGAGCATCTCCATGTTTATCAGGTGGTCTAGGACACTAATGGTTAGAAAAGGCTTGTGAAGTGGCATGTGGTCAAAAGTTGTTTAAGTAGAGGAGATGGATGAAGGGAAAATGAGGTTAGTGTGATGCGTGAATCATCTGCAGTCATTGAGGCTGCTTATATGGATGGAGTGTTGAAATGGAGAGGAAAGTCGAGCTTGTACCAAAGCCAAGTGCTTATAATCGGAGGACCTGACCCTATCTGGGAAGTTAGGAAAGGCTTCTCTGAAGAAGTGATGAAAGATTAATTGGGGCAGATGGTGGTGGATTGGTGGGAGTGGAAGAAATGCCTGGGTAGAGGAAACTTACAGCATGTGCAAAAGCCTGAAGCTAGAACACTTTTAAGGGACTTGAGGAACTGAAAGCACCTCTTTTAACTACAAAATATTAAGCAAGGGGACAACATTGTGAGCTGAGGATGAGTAACAGGCCCCTTAATTATTTGGGCTTTATTATAGAAGCAATGAGAATACATACCCCTATTAAAGGGTTTTGATTAGATGAATGACATGAGCAGATTTCTCTGTATTTGTATGTGTATTTTCCCCAGTATATTTATATATAATTGATGTATAACATTGTATAAATTTAAGGTGTACAGTGTAATGATTTGATATGTGTATATATTGCAAAATGATTATCATAATGCTTGTTAAATAATGAAGAACTTGTGCTCCTTATAAAAAATAATTGAACAGAAAAAGTACACAAATTGTCAAAGTCCAATATGTATCAGTGTGTATGTGTGTATGGTAGAATATATACAGGCATATCTCAAATATACTGCAGGTTCCAGACCACTGCAATAAAATGAATGAGGCCATAAAGTGAGTCAGATGAACTTTTTGGCTTCCCAGTGTCTATAAAAGTTATGTTTACACATTACTGTTGTCTATTAAGTGTGCAATAACATTATGTCTTTAAAAAAACAATGTACCTATGTAAATTAAATGTGACAGAGACAGGCAGTGAGCGCTTGCTATTGGAAAAATGGTGCTGCTAAACTTGCTTGATAAAGGGGTGCCACAAACACTCAATTTGTAAAAAAAATGCAGTACCTGTGAAGCACAGGAAAGTAAAGCACAATAAAATGAGGTATGCTTGTATATGTGTATACATATGCACACATATTTATAATACAATAATTGTATACACTATGTTATATCTCATACCTTATATTATGTATAATGTAGCAATTAGGTTTTTTTTCTACTGAGAAATGTCTTTGTTTTCCATGTTCATGGTAAAACGTCAAATATACAAGGATAAAGAGAGTAGACTTCTTTTTTAAAAGGTTTATTTATTTATACATACAAGCTGGGGTACAGACCAGAGGTGTGGGGCGGCGAGAGGGTTCACCAGAGACAGAGCGGGGAGCAGAACAGGCAGATCAGAAATACACTGCTGAGGGGAGCAGCGGGTGAGGCAGGAGAGGTCTGCCGCACCATTTGGGATTCTCCCTGGTCTGTGCCGACAGCTCCACAGCACAGCGCTTAACCGCTGCGCCACCAGGGAGGCCCGAGAGTAGATTTTGAAACTTACCTTCTCTGCTACCTTCTTATTTGCTGTCCCAACACATACAAACACACACACACACACACACATACACACACACACACACACACACACGCACACACACCCAAAAACCAAACCAACTAACTGCCAACAGCTCATATTGTTATGCAGCTTTAAAGTTTTTTATTTATTGACTTAAAATGATATATGAATACATTTTTTCTTTGAAGGGATTGAATATTATAAAGAAGACTAAAACCACTCTTGGTTATCATTGATTTCCTCCCCTCCATACTCAATTTGACTTAACTTTTCCCAGACCTTCCTATTATTTATTTGCAAACATTTCACACACACAGACACATGAAGAATATATAGTATTTTTTAGTGTTTGTAAAAGATATAAATTGTATTATGCTTATGTATTGTTCTGCTACTACTATTGATACTTTCACCCCAACATTATGTCTGAGAACTTTTTCATGTTAGTAGGTATAAATCTAATTTGTTCTTTTTCACCATTGCATAGTATTCTGCAGAACAGATGGTCTGTAATTTGTGTAACCATTTCCCCATTGACATGGTTATTTCCAAGTTTTTGCTAGTGTAAAACATGCTTCAATATATTTCCTTGTACATGGATTTCTCTTTCCTTTCTCTACTGGCATTTCTTTAAATGCTACTTTTAAGTAATACTTGATTCTTAGGTATACTCAAATTTGTTTTAGAACTCCCCGTTTGATTCTACTGATCCATTTATATATGCTTGCATTCAGGCACACTTATAAAGTTCATAGTTTAGAATATATCCAATATTTGGCATGGAATGAGTATTTTTTTTTCAGCTTTTTACTCTTTTTGAATGCTTACTTTTTCATGAGGATTTTAGTTTCACATTATGATACTGATACAGAATCTCACTGGCATTTTTGTTGGCATTGCATTGAGCTTTCATATTTAATTGGTGGAGAAGTGGTATCTTATATTAATGACTCTTTATATGAATGAATGTGATGGCTCTCCATTTATTCAAGCTTTTAAGTACATTAATGATAATGTTTCATGATTTTCTCCATTAATATCTTAAACATATCTTGTTTGGGTTTTATTTCTGGATACTTTTATAATTTTTGTGGTTGCTATATTTTTTGAATTAATTATTTTAAAAATTGAGGTAACATTGGCTTACATTACTGTAGGTATTTGGGAATCGTAGGATCCCCCCACTCAGGTGGTAGTGCTCCCACCACCAAATCACCTATAATGCATTACCATAGTCCATTGTGTTCCCTTTTTGTTCTCACGCGTCCTCCACTCCCTCTCCCCCCTTGCTTTAGTTCT
This sequence comes from Scalopus aquaticus, assembly GCA_004024925.1. Taxonomy (NCBI): domain Eukaryota; kingdom Metazoa; phylum Chordata; class Mammalia; order Eulipotyphla; family Talpidae; genus Scalopus; species Scalopus aquaticus. The sequence goes on from PVIJ01000157.1 coordinate 353,174, forward strand.
ATAGTCAGTTTCATTCTATTGCATGTGGCTATACAGTTTTCCTAACACCATTTATTGAAGAGGCTTTCCTTGTATATGTTCTTGAAAAGTGATGGCCTATAGTTTTCTTGTGCTTTTCTGATTTTGATATTAAGGTATTTTCACATCTAGGTTCATAAGTGACACAGGCTTATAATTTCTTTCTCTTCACTTGTCAGTTTTGGTAGCAAGATTATACTAGCTTTATAGCTGTATGGTGTCATTTTCCTTTTACTTTGTTATGAAAAGTTTTATATGAAATTTAACTAATCTATTCCTAGATGGTTTGATTAAGCTTTCCCAGAAAAAAATGGGGAGGCTGGTGACTTTTGAGGTAGATTATTATTTAAAATTCTATATTTAATTGATCTATTTAAATTTTTCAGATTTTGAGGGCTGTTTCAGTTTATTTTCTTGGGAAGTATTCATTTCACCTATATTTAAAAAAAATACTGGTAAAAAGTCATACATATAGTAGTTTTTAAATATTATTAAAATCTCTCCTGTGTCTGTCATTTGGCTCCCTTTCATTTTTCCCTAAGTTTTATTTTATTTTTACTTATTTTTATTTATTTATTGCATTTAGGCAACACTGGTTTACAACATTGTTTGTTTCAGGAGTATAGCTTCATACTTCATTAAATAAATGTATCACACCACACCCGGCACCAAAGTTATAGGTATCTTCTACTACCTTCCAATTGATCCCCCCTCGGCATTTCTCCCATTGTCATTCTTGTGATAACCACCAGAATCTAAGGTTTGCTTTTGTTTGGTTCGTTCATTTCCTTTGTTTTTTTATATTCCACATCTGAGTGAAATCATAAAATATTATTCCTTCTTCTGACTTGTTTGACTAAGCACAATCCCCTGAAAGTCCATCCACATTCTTGCAAATGGCATGATTTCATTATTTTTTATACCCGAGTACTATCCCATTGTGTATGTATACCACATCTTCTTTATCCATTCACCAATTGATAGGTTTAGGTTGTTTCCATGTCTTGACTATTGTGAATAGTGCCACAGTAAACATAGAGATATATATCTTTTGAAATGAGTGTTTTCATATTTTTGGATAAATAGCTAGGAGTGGAATTGCTGATTCATATGGTAGTCCTAATTTTTAAGATTTATTTTATTTATCTATGCATGTAAGAACTAGGGTGTAGGTCAGAGGTGGGGAGGGGTGTGAGACGATTCACCAAAGGCAGAGTGGGGAGCAGAACAGAAGAATCTACTGATATATACTGCTGAGGGGAGCAGTGGGCGAGATAGGAGAGGAGAGGTCTGCTGCCCCATTGGGTTAGCTCCTTGGTGGGGAGGGGGCGGGGTTCAAGCTCTTGCTGCAGTGGCTGGTAATAGCTTGATAGTGCTGAGACTTTAACCCCTGGGCTACCAGGGAGGTTCTATTTTTAATTTTTTGAGGCTCCTCTATTTTTCATGATGGCTGCATCAATATATAATTCCCACCAGAAGTATATGAGGGTTTGTTTTCCTCCACATCCTTGCCAACACTTGTTGCTTCTTGTCTTTTTGATGTAGGCCATTCTTCTTGTGAGATGATATCTCACTCCAGTTTTCATATGCATTTCCCTAACAGTAAATGACGATGAGCATTTTTTGTGTGCTTATTGCCATCTTTATGTGTTCTTTGGAGAATTGTATATTTTTTATGTTAATTTGTGCTGCCTTTAATGTTGAAATTATACTTGCCAAAAATATGCCCTTTATACTGGTCTTATCAAAGAGCTATCCTTCCCTTTTATTGCTCTACTCTAATGTTTATTGTTTGCTTTCTATTTCAGTACCTATTGACTTAATTGTATTTTTTTTTCAGTTGTTCAATATTTTTAACAAATACATTTAAGGCCATAAACTTCTCTATCGCCACATCCCATGAGTTATTTTCTCATTATCTTATTATGATAATTTTTAAACATGTCAACATGTCTAGTGAATAGCCTTGTACCCAACACTTATTCTACAATTTTTGATGGTTTGCTGTATTTGCTTTATCACATAACTGTGTATTTATCAGTTTGTTATATTTCAATGCATTCAGAGTAATTTGCACTTTTGTTCATCCCTGTATACCTTTCAGCATGCATATCATTAATCAGAGTTCAATATTTATTTATTTATTTTGCGTAAAACCGGGGTGTAGGCCAGAGGTGGGGGAGAGTGAGAGGATTCACCAGAGTCAGAGGGGGGAGCAGAGTAGGCGCATCTATTGAAATACACTGCTGAGGATAGCAGCAGGCAAGACAGGAGAGGTCTGCAGCGCTGTATGTGGATGAACTCCCTGGCCAGGGATCGAACTCAGGTTGTTGCATTGATAGAGCTGAGCTTAACCAGAGATGCCCTCTTTATGATTTTTTAAAGATAAAATTTACTTATAGTGAAAGAAAATGTTGCATTGGGTGAGTTTTGACATAACTGGAACCTCTACTTTCCCACCAGAAGCAGTCACTATTTTATTATGATAGATTGATTTAGCACATTTTGGAGCTTCATATAAATAGAATTGCCCAATATGTACTCTTTTGTGTGAAGTTTCTCCTTCTGCATAATGATTTATCCACATTGTTGCCTGTATCAGTACTTCATTCCTTTTTATTGCTGAGTAGCACTCTGTTGTAGGGATATATCATGGTTTGCTTATACATTCTTTTGTTGATGGCTGCCTGGACAGTTTTAGTTTGGGTTATTGTGAATAAAACTGCTGCAGTAGATATTCATGTATAATTCCTTTTGTGCACATGTATTTTCATTTTTCTTGGGTTAATCACTAGGAATGGAATTGCTAGGTCATAGGATAAATGTGTGTTTTGATTTATGTGAAAGTACCATATCATTGTACCATTTTACTCTCCCAGCAACATACTTATGAACATTCAGTAATGCTAATCCTTTTAATATTAATCATTCTGGTGAATATGAAGTAGTACTTCAATGCAGTTTTTTTTCTTTTTCATTTCCCTAATAACTAATGATATTGTACATCTCTTCATGTGCTATTGACCATACCTGTATATTTCTTTGTGAAAGGTCTGTTTAAATATTTTGCCCATTCTCTTTTTTATTGCAATAAAAAACATATAATATAAAACTTATCACATTAATCATTTTAAGTGTACAGCTCAGTGGTATTAATTACATTCACATTCTTGTGCAACTATTACCACTATCCATCTCCAGAACTTTTTCATCTTCCCAAATGGAAACTCTATAACTATTGTCCTCTCCCCCTAGTCCCAGGTAACCACTTTTGTACTTTCTGACTTTATTAATTTGACTTTATTAATTAGAATTTATTAATTCTACTTATAAGTAGAATATGCAGTATTTGTTCTTCTGTGTCTGGCTTATTCATTTAGCATAGTGTCTTCAAGATTCAACCTAGTAGCATGTTTCAGAATTTTCTACCTTTTCAAGGTTGAATAATATTCTATTGTATGTATACATCACATTTTGTTTATACATTCATTCATTGGTGGATATTTGGGTTGTTTCAGTTTTCCCATTTTCTTTTATAATTGCATTTTTATTGATTTTTTCTACTTTCATAATTTTCTATATCTTACTAGATATAATTGACAAGTTGCATTGATTTTAGGTATAAACATATTGATTTGGTATGTTATAGTGACATGCTTACCACATTATGTTTAGTTTATTTCATTTAATTTATATTGGTTGGTTTCATTAACATACCCTAAAGTCCAACCTTTCAAACCATGTAATTTAGTGATTTCTAGTATATTGGTTGTGCTGTGCAACCATCACAACTAATTCCTGAATGTTGTTGACACCACAAGCAGAAATTCTGTAACCATTAGAAGTCACTACTTATTCTCCCTTTCCCCAGTCCATGGCAACCACTAATCTACTTTCTGTCTCTATGGATTTACCTATTCTGTACATTTCATATAAATGGAATCATACAATATATACAATGGTTGCATAATATTCCATTGTAAATGTATATACCACATTTTATTTCTTCATCTGTTGACAGACATTTGGGTTGTTCTACCTTTTGTTATTTTTTATAGTGCTACTGTGAACTCTCTTTTACAAGTTTTGTTTGCATGACTTTTTTCCAATTCTTTTGGTTTTATTCCTAAGAGTAGAATTGATGGGTCATATAATAATTCTATGTTTAACTTGTTGGGGAGCTGCTTAACTATTTCCTACGGTAGCTATACCATTTTATATTCCCATTAACAATGCATGAGGGTTCCATTTATAAAATTATAGCCAACCTAGTGGATGTGAAATAGATTATTGATTTATGAAAAGGAATGACATACTGATATATGCTACAATAGATGGCTCTTGAAAGCATTATACTAAGTGAAAGAAATCAGACATAAAAGGTCACATATTGTATGATTCCCGTGATATGAAATATTCAGAATAGGTTAAAGCCTTAGTGACAGAAAGTAGAATTGTGGTTGTCAGGAACTGGGGGGAGAAGAGAATGGGGAATGTTTGCTTAATGGGTTCAGCATTTCTTTTTGGGGTGTTGACAGTGTTCTGGAATTAAATAATGATGTTGGTTGCAAAACTCTGTGAATATAATACAAATCATTAAATTGTACACTTTAAATTGGTAAATTTTATGATACATGGATTTCATCTCAATTGAAAAAAAACAGAGCCTCATTTTAGGCCTAGAGGTAAATTTGTACCATTTTTCTCCCCTGTTTTTGACAGCATTCGTACCATACAGAGTCATCATCTGCAGTTGTGCAGTTTGTTGGCTGAAAAAGCACACAGCCAAGGATGTGAACAGGAACTGAAGTTAGCCCATGCCCTGCTCTCTAACTTGTGTGCCCCAGCTGGGTGCTGCCTGAACGAGAGAAAGAAGCACCGCTTACTGTTTTGTAATTCAGCAGCGCAGAAGGGTTGTCTTTTTTTTAAATTGTTAACTGAAGTCCAAAGCTTATTCAGATTTCCTTAGTTTTCCTGTAATGTCTTTTTTCAGGGATTCAATCTGGATACTATATTACTTTAAATTGCCATGTCTCCTTAGCCTCCTCTTGCTAAAGGAGGACGTTCTGAGATTCCTTGTTCTTTTAAATTGCATTGTTTTTTATTGAGGTAATGTTGGTTTGCAATACTGTATGTGGTTTAGGGGTATAGGATCACAACTCTTCACATTTCTGTTACCAGACCACACCCACCATCAAAGTACCCACTATCCTCCATCATAGTCATTTGGATCCCAGAAGGGACATTTTACTTTATTTGCTTTCTTGGAGCAGGCTCCTTTTAGCCTTTTGCATAAAGATCCCATATGGTTAGTGAAGATTCTAGTGCAATGGATACTGCTTTCCCATCCTGGAATTTGGGCCACCACACAATCTTTTAACTCTAATAACCAGTTACAAAATATCTCCATAATCCCCCCAAATGTCTGTTGATAATAACTCATTCTATAATTTCTATATCAGACTTCTTCATAACAGTGAGAAGAAATTTATCTGAATAAATTAAGCAAAAATAAGGATATTTGGAAAAATACTGGAGTTGGTCAAAACCAATGAAGCGCAGACAAATAAGGCTACAAGAAAGTCAGTAACCAAGGAAACCTGGGGCATTTAGGTAGTCCCTATAGTTTCCACTCAGGTTTAAAAATCAAGCACAGAAATCACATTGTTCCACATAGAGGGCTAGAATCGCTTATTAGAACAAAGATCAGTGAAAGAATGTTTTACAAAGTATACAATAACTACTTTGGTTAGAAAAAGAGGGGTGTCTACATACAAGTGGAGGTGTTGAGTAAGCCTTCAGATGTTCAAATCTGTCGTTCAGTGGACATGGCTAGACTGGGGTAAGCAATTAGGAGTTGTAAGGATTATTGAAATATGGGCATTGTTGTGATTGCCCAGAAAGAGAATGAAAAAGCATCTTATTTAATCCTCACAGCAAATAATAAAGTAGCTATTATCCACCATACTTTACAAATGCGCTACCTTTGTCTGGGAGAGGTTAAGTAAGCTGTTGCTAGAATGTTGTGGAAATAGGATTTAAGTAAGGTCTATCTGGCTCAAAGATATTTCTGTTCATATCAAAGAAACAGCAATATAAGCATTGTAGTCTAAGATTATTGAGTCCCTCCTTACTGTGTACCATGATGCGTGCTCAATACTTCATATGGTTTATCTCATTTAATTTAACAAGTGAAGGATCTGAAGCTCAGAGAGTTGTTAATTCCATGGTTGTCATATAGCAAATGGTAGAGTCAGGGCTTGAAACCTCCGTGCTTCACCAATGCACTCTCCTCTATCAAAAATCGTAGAACAGTGGCTCACTCTCCTGGCTCAACATTAGAAATACCTGGGGAGCTTTTTTAAAAAAATCAATGCCAAACCTCATCATTAAAGATTCTGATTTAATTTATCAGAAAAGTGGACTAGAAATTGGATTTGTTTTAAAGCTTTTATTCATTCATTCAGTTTATTCAATAAACATTTAATGAATGTCTACTCTGTTGAACACAATTATAGGCATTCACAGGCTAGCAAAATGTATCAGTTAGCTGTTTCCAATACCATATGTAGCAACCACAAAATCGCATTGGTATGAGAAATTAAGACTTTATTAAACACTTATTCTCATTAATCTGCAGGCCTCTGGGATTCAGTGGAGCAACTGTTTTGAACTCTGTTGAAAAACTCCGATTCAGGCTGGGGTGATTCTACTACTGCTGCAGGACTGTGAGTAAATTGGGGTGACTGCTTCATGTATTTCTCATCCTTCTTGGATCAGTGGATTAGCTGGAAGCTTGTTTTTCTCATGGTTCTTCTCATGCTAGTGGCAGAATCGAGAAGGGATGTGTCCAACTGTGCACACACATTTTAAGTCCCTGCTTGAGTCACATCTGTGTACACTCCTTTAGCCAAAGCAAGTCTCAAAACTGAGCTTCACAAACAAGAGGTGGGAAAATAAGTTCCACTTCTTTTGTGTAGACCTGCAGAACTCAGACAAAGGCTGAGAATTGGGCTCGATAATTCCATTTAGATGGGAAAGACTGACAATGACCAATAAGTATATACATAAATAAATAATCAGTGTGTTAGAATGTGGTAACTAATATTGCAAAAAAGGGAAAAATAATCTGCAGTGTGTGTAGTATGTGAAGGTAATTCTAATGTGCAACTAAGATAGAGAATTACTGCTCTTAACAATGTTCAATCTGGAAAGAAACCTGCATTAACATCCCTTCAGCCATTTTTTTGAGGATTCTTGCTATTTATTACCAATAAGATCACATACTTTTCAGGGTACTTACACATACGAAGGTACTATAAGCAGCAAAATTCCATCATTTTCTCACTACATGTAATCTTAGTATGTATAAGCTGGAAATTTTTATGATTTCTTTTTTTTTTCAAATTAGGTATAATTGACAGTCAACATTTTATTAGTTTCAGATATACAACTTAATGTTTCACTATTTGTATATATTGCAAAATGATCACTACATAAGGTCTAGTTAACATTATTATCATATAGTTACAAAAACTTTTTTTGTGATGAGAATCTGCTACTGTGATTAAGATCTACTCTAAGTAACTTTTAAATATGCAATAGGATGTTGTTAACATAGAGAACCTGCTGTCCATTACATCCCCATTACTTCTTTTATAACTGGAAGTTTGTACCTTTTTGCCCACTTCATTCATTTTGCCCATCCCTCTGACAACCATCTATCTGTTGTTTGTTCTGTGAACTTGGTTTATTTTTCAGATTTCACGTGTAAGTGACATGATGTGGTGTTTATCTTTATCAGACTCATTCACTTAGCATAATGCCTTCAAAGTCCATTCATGTCACAAAAGGCAGGATTTCCTTTTTATGGCTGATAATATTCCTCTGTGTATGTGCGGACATACTTATGTACAGATGTGATATATTTACACTTGTGATTGCATTTTCTTTATTCATTCATCCATTGGTGGACACTTAAGTTGTTTCCATATCTTGTAAATAGCGCTACAATGAACACAGCAGTTTTGAATAAGTGTGTTCCTTTTCTTTGAAATTATATCCAGAAGTGGAATTGATAATTCATATGGTAGTTCTATTTTAATTTTTTGAGGAACCTCCATTACTGTTTTCCTTGGTTGCTGCATCAATTTACATTCTCAGTGACAGTGTACAAGGATTTCCTTTTCTCCATTTGCCTCAGCCATTTAAAAAAAAATAAAACAGACCATGAAAGAAGAAGAATCTCAGTAAAGGTCCATAGGTAGTCACAGAAATGGGACTAACACCTATGTCTCCTGACTCTCTACATGGTTTCTCTCATACCACAATACTGCAATCTATAGTCATAACTCTCCCTTTTCTAATGACATCAAAAGTATGTTGTTAAAGGACACATTCGTTCTTTCTTATCTTGCCCCCAAACATGAGAGGTATACTCCCTTTGCTTCCCATAGTAACCCAATTCAGAGCCCAACTTTATATTCTCCGTATTTGCAAACTCTTCAAAAGTCTGTCCTCTTTTCTCATTTTTCTCTTTAGCTTTGGTCTGTCTTCATGTCATCTTCCCAGGCCCACCCCAGTTATCTACTTAGTTATTAGATCTTTTCTCTTCCTCAAATGTGAAATGCCTTAAGTGAAGGGTCTTGCGTTTTTTTTTTTACTCTGGTCTTCCACTAAGCTTTACAATCATCATTTCTGTTTTACATTACTCTCTTTTTGATTTGCCAGGATGAATACTCAGAAGAAAAGAAAAGATATGGAACCTGCTTGTACTTGGAGTTTATTGTCTAAGCAGAAAGGTGAGTAACTGAATGAGGTCAGAGAGAGTATGTTTAGATAATTCTGTTCATTCTCTTTCCTCTACTTTGCCTCATAGCTTTTGGAATTCTTCCAGACCTTTAAAAACTTTTTGCATGTGTATAGATGTGTGTAAATTAAGGTACTACATGGATGCAGTATTTACTCATTAATAATCTCTTGAAAATGCAATTTTTGTGTTTCCCAAAATGAGGGAAAAGATGGAAAGGAAAGAGACAACTGCGGTACCTACTGCTTTCCATAATCATAAAAACTTTTATAATAATATAAGGCTCTTAAGTCTTTCCCTTTACTGTAACAACGGAAAATAGCACAAAAGAGTGAAGCATGAAGATTGCCTGAGTCTTTCCCTTTGTGACTGATTCCTGAACCCCAAGCATGTTGAGTTATGGGTAATAGAAACCTGTTATTTTCAATAGACCACTCATTGCCTGCCCATTTCTGTAATCTTCTAAAATCTACTTCTGTAGACTCTGCTTCTTCCTCTATGCTTAGCCACACTTCCCAAATACACTGGTCAACAAATTTTTACAAAAGTCATATTACTGAAATAAAATTAGTCATTTCCTATCAATTTGTATGTGCTCAACACGAATGTGACAGTCAAATTCTAATTTTGGCTCTAGCTTTTTTGTAATCTGCAATAAATGGATGTTTACATCACGAAATGCATGCCAATAGTAATAGGCCTACAGCTAATACCTGTAAAAAATCAAGTTATAGCCCGCTTCTTAGATTTCTTCACTTGTTTCTTGTTCAGGAGCATCTCTGGGGAGTGTCCAGCAACAGTCAGCAGTGTTGTAGTGGACCATTTTCCCTGGTATCTTTGTTCCATTGATGCAATATCTTAATGAAAACTTTCACCATGTTCATCACTAACCATATCACAGTTTTTAGGGAAAAAATCCAGATGGGAGTGACGGAAGTAGATCTTTAGAGACATACTGCAGCCAAGTTACTGATACTGCATCAGCATGTCTACTACTAGTTCCTTGTAGTTTTCTGCCCTAACATTTCCAAGAAAGTTTGTAGACACTAGGCAAAAAGCATTCCATGCTTGTTTCGCATCACCCTGCAGCAAGTTGTTGAACCGGTCATCTCAGTGCAGACAGAATATTTGGGTAGACTATTCTCGACTTCTTTTACTTTGTTATTCCGCCGGAAAGAGGAGGAACCAAGCAGAAGAACAGTCTTTTATGTGGTTGCTTGGCTCTCTCCACACCATGGGGACTGCAAATGGCATTGATGGTCTTTTGTTATTTAACCACTGTGAAAGCTGTATTGTACATGTAGCACAGCATATATGCGGGGCCCAAGGCTTGTTTTGGTCACCAACCTTGCATCCAAAGTAAAGATGATAAACCTTCTTCACTTGAGAAGTGATACTTTTCTTCTGGTTGGCAAATGTCACTTCCCCACAAATAGAGCAGAAATTGTCCACGCTATTAATGCACTTTCGAGGTATGACTGTTCTGTATTGTGCCTACATGGATCAAATAATAACAGTTCTATAGAACAGTACCTTAAACTGTCTCTCACAAAGTCCGAAATATTTTCAATGCTCAACCTTTCTGACAGGGCTTTATCTAGTGCACTGCTGACGTCAGCTTACTTCAGCAGCCGCCTGGCAGTAGTATTGCATTGCATCAGAAAATGATGCTATCAACTCTGGATGATGTGTGCATGATGGTATTATGCAACACAATGCAATATTACATCATTCTAGACTGATTTAGGATGTTGTTGCAGTCCTACTGGATAAATTGACATGGTAAAACATATAAAATGAATTATAGCTTTAAAACGAGAGCTAATAAAAAAATTTTCAGGGTTATATTCATGTTCAGCACACCAAGATACTACAGATTAGGGCCTTTTTAAGTCAGTAATATCTCACTGTTGACCAGTGACATAGGTCTTGCTCTTGCTTTTAAAGGTGTACAAACAGTACTAAAAACCTATAGGGATATGAAGATGTGTTGTGTGCTTGTTCATTTTTATCTATATACTTGTGTATGTGTTTGGATTGAGTGTGTGTGTATGTATTTGAATGTAGATCGTTGTATATCTGTCAGACCAACACCAGCAATGCCTTTTTCTCTCACATTAACACATTAATTTTAACAGAAGCACTAACGGAAGCAATAGGCTTCACTGGAAAGCAAAATACCAGAAAAAAATCACTTCAAATAAAGAATGTCTCTTTATATTCATGCCTAAAATTTTCTTTATATAGCTTATAAACAAAATTTTTAATCTTACATATATCTGTATGAGTTCTGATGTTTTGTTATTTGCTGGATATTAGTTATAAACTATCTTTGCAAGCAAGTTAGGATAGGTGACTGAATTTATTCATTCCATTTCTGTTTGGAGAACAGTGTGAGGACTATAACAATGTGGCTAAATTTCTCCATAGTTCATGTACTGGTAAGTCAGTGTATTTGTGCTACTCTTAACTCCAACTCTTTTCCTCCCACAGCTACTTCAAGTTCTCTGGCTTCATTTTCATGGAAGGAGCTTACAGGTAAATGTCTTTTCTGTTTTACTGTTTTTCTGTTTTGGGAATAGTGCCAAAGAGCCTGGCTGCTCCTCTCCACTCCTCACCCATTTCTTCCCCCTTATTCATTGGGGTAATAATAATTGATTTTTGTGATGTCTAAAAATCCCCAAACTGTCATAACTAATAAGATGTCTCCCATATAGAGTTGATAGACCACTAATGGTAGTGGTTAAGTATCAGATGTTAAGAGAATTTTATTGTTAAAATAGACTAGTCCGCCTCTGGAATGATCTAGATTTTGGTCAACAAATTGCAGCTAATGGGCCAAATTCAGCCAGCTGCCTATTTATGTAGATGAAAGTTTTACTGGAACGCAGCCATCCCCTTTATTTACATTTTGTCTTTGGCTGCTTTTGTGCTAAAATGGCAGAGTTGAGTAATTGCAACAGAGACCCAGAAGCCTCCATTATGTCTGCATTATTTATTAAATTTTACAGAAAAAATTCGCAAACCCTTATCTACAGTATTCCCCAAACCGAGTTCTACAGAACACTATTTCCAGAAGTTGATAGTTTTGCTTTTAGAAAAGGGTTCTGGAGTCATTTAAGACCAGCAGTGCTGGATTAAACAAAGTTAAAAGGCCTTTTTTTAATAGTAGCACTTCTCAGAACTTTTCATATGCTAATATGCATTGAGAAATTCTAAAAGGAGGTAAGGGTATATTCCCCTCTACTTAACTGACCACAGAACACCTCTTTGTACACCTCTCCTGTCAATGTATTTGGGAAATGCTCACTTAGACATTCACCTAATGGAAGTTTGAACTTATTAATTGACACAATGAATCATTTTTAAAAAAGATTTACTTATTTATGCATACAAGAACTGGGGTGTAGGCCAGATGTGTGGGGTGGTGAGAGGATTCATCAGAGACAGAGCGGGGAGCAGAACAGGTGGATCAACTGAATTACACTACTGAGGGGAGCAGCGGGTGAGGCAGGAGAGGTCTGCTGCACCATGTGGGAATCTCCCTGGCTGGAGATCGAACTCGTGCTGCAGTGGCTGCGGATAGCTTCATAGGCCGAGACCCAACCCATTGCACCACCAGGGAGGCTCTCAATGAATCATTTTTTTTCTAGTTGCAGAAGGTGAAAGATGATGTAGTACTCTACTTTTTACCACAGAGCCCATGGATTCAGGCGAGACTGAATCTTAAGTCTCTGTCCAACCTTGGACAAGTTACCTAAAGCTTTAAGCATGACTTAAATGGGTACATAATTTATAGGATGTGGTGCAAAATAAAAGGCAGAACTACATCTTCAAAAATTATTAAGAATTTCATAACAGCAACAGCAGAACATTGCACCAACCATGGGTCTTTCTGACCCACAGTTCTTCACTGTGAGAATTCAATCAGAAATGTATGTGAAGGGCCTAGTATAGTATATGATATGTAATAAGCAACAATAAACGACTTTCTTAATTCAAAAGAATTTATAGCTATATTCATTAAATATTTATAGAGTGCCAATGCTGTGCCAGGCTGTACCATGCTAAGGACTTAGAATACTGTGGTGAAGAAGACAAATAAGGTTTCTATCTTGATGTAGATTGTTGTTTTGTGGGAAAAAGAATGAGAAAATAAATAAGGCAATTGTAAATTGTGGTAAGTGTTATGAAGTGAATATAGGGAGAGAAAGGGAATAGTAGAGAGAGGATTGACTTCAAATTGGGTCATCAGGTAAGTCCTTTTCTGGGAAGTAATGTTTAAGCTGTGATCTGAATGAGAGAAGAAGCTCTCCATGAGAAGAGCAGGAGGAATGGTATTGTAGGCATAGAGAATAGCTAATGGAAAGACCCCAGAGTGGGAAAGAACATGGCATTTTTGAGAAACTAAAAGCAGACCAGTGTGAGGAAATGATTATAAAAGGAGGCTGGGAGGGGAGGTAGGTTGCACCCAGATTGTGGCACACCTTCTAAGATAAGCTAAGAATTTAGCATTTTATACCACGTGTAAAGAAAAGTTCTTGAAAGGTCTTGGACATGGCAGTGACATGATCTAATTATTACTTTTAGAAGATCCTGTTGGGTGCTGTGTGGAGAGGAGCTATAGATAGGCAAGAGTAGGTGAGTAGGAGTCTCTTCAGCAGTCCAGGAAATGGTTGATAATGCCTTGGATTTGGGTGGTATTTGAGAACATAGAGATAAATAAATGGATTGGGGCTTATTTTGGAGGAATAAATGCTAAGCCTGCTAACTGATTGGACATAGAGGGTTGAAGGAATGAAAAGAAATAAAGAATAACTCCTAACATTTTTCTAAGCACCATTGACTGAGATTCCCGAAGAGGGTTTTGGCTGTGGGTGTGGGGTAGTCATGTAGAAATCAAAAACTCAGGTAGGCCTGTAAAGTTTGAGGAGCTTTTGAGACCTCTAAGTGGAGATAGTGATGGTGGTATTAGTAATAGTTGTTGTTTGTAATGTATGCTAACTCTGGGTGTCACCTTATTAGATTACCGGGAAATATTTAGAAAACATCTAAAAGAAAAATACCTAAAACTAGGAGGTGATAAATTCTATCACTCTGGCAAGCATATAGAGTCACGACTGCTTATTGTAAAAGATCATGGAATATCAGAAAAGACACCATGTGGAATTCCTCAAGAAGATACTTTCATTGAGATGGAACACATATTTGATCCTGATGAAAAGGGCGTCAGCGCATCCCAAACTGTGGTGCTTCAGGGGTGTGCTGGAATTGGGAAAACAACTGTGGTGCACAAATTCATGTTTGACTGGGCCACCGGAATGGTTACCCCAGGCAGGTTTGACTATCTCATCTATGTAAACTGCAGAGAAATAAGGCACATTGCCAACCTGAGCGCTGCCGACCTGATCACCAGTGCTTTCCAAGACGTAAGTGGACCAATCCTGGACATTATTCTGACATATCCAGAGAAGCTTCTGTTCATTCTTGATGGATTTCCTGAGCTTCAGTCCCCTGTAGGTGATGGGGAAGAGAACCTCAATGCCAACCCCCTGGAGAAGAAGCCGGTAGAGACCCTCCTACATAGTTTTGTGACAAAAACACTGTTCCCTGAATCTTCCCTCTTGATAACTGCCAGGCCTACGACTATGAAGAAGCTCCACTCTATGTTAAAAGAACCTATCCAGGCAGAGGTCCTGTGTTTTACAGAGGCTGAAAAGAGAGCATATTTTTTGAGTCATTTTTCAGGTGCTAATGCAGCAATGAGAGTTTTTTATGGTCTGCGAGAAAATGAAGTCCTTGACATTTTGTCTTCTCTTCCCATCATCTCCTGGATGATCTGCAGTGTCCTCCAGTCCCAGGAAGATGGCGACAGGACTCTTATGAGGTCACTTGTGACCATGACTGATGTGTATCTTTTCTACTTTTCCAAGTGCCTCAAAACCCTTGTAGGCATCTCGGTGTGGAAGGGACAAAGTTGCCTGTGGGGCCTTTGCTCTTTGGCTGCAGAGGGACTGCAGAACAGTCGGGTCCTCTTTGAAGTCAGAGATCTCAGAAGACATGGGATAGGTGTGTATGATACCAACTGTACTTTTCTCAATCACTTTTTGAAAAAAACGGAAAGCGATATCAATGTCTACACTTTCCTTCACTTCAGTTTCCAGGAGTTCTTAACTGCTGTGTTCTATGCCCTGAAGAATGACAGCAGCTGGATGTTTTTAGATCAAGTGGGGAAAACATGGGAAGAAATATTCCAACAATATGGAAAAGGGTTTTCATCATTAACTATACGGTTCTTATTTGGCCTCTTACATGAACAAAAGGGAAAGGTTGTGGAATCCATTTTTGGAAGAAAAGTTTCTCCAGGACTTCGAGAGGAGTTACTGCAGTGGACTGAGAGAGAAATTAAGGATAAATCTTTTAAGTTTCAGATTGAGCCAATGGACTTGTTTCACTGTTTGTATGAGATTCAGGAAGAAGAATATGCAAAAAGGGTAACTGGTGATTTACAGTCAATTATACTGCTTCAGCCTACCTATACAAAAATGGACATTCTAGCTATGTCATTCTGTGTGAAAAGCAGTGACAGTCACCTGTCAGTGTCTCTGAAATGTCAACACCTACTGGGATTTGAGGAGGAAGAGCGAGCTTCAGCATTCATGCCATCAGCCTTGACACTAAATCAGTGAGTATATGCATGTCTTTCTGCCAGTGTTTTGGCCTTCAGAAATGATGGGCCTATTTGTTTATCCCAAGTATTCAGGCATAAGATCTTTTCTAATGTTGTTACAAAATGAAAGAAATCATCCCTGATTTCCAAATTTTATGTCAGTCCACACATTAAGGAAACTTATTGAATAGCCACCATGTGTTGATCATTGGCCTAGGGAGACACTGAGGGAAAACTGACAATTTTGAGCACTTACATTGCCAGGCTCTGTGCTAAATCACCACTTAGAAGTGTGTGTGTGTGTGTGTGTGTGTGTGTGTGTCTGTGTGTCTGTCTTCATTGTCACTCTGTAAGTGTACTTATAACTATAAAGTGTTAAGAGCATGTAGACCATCAAGGTTATCATTGAGGACTCTGCTGTACTGGTGTAGATGACCATTCTGGAACAGGTTGTAAACCTAACACTGAGTTGGTTGTCACTCTCCTCTACAGATACTTTATCACTGAGGCCTCACAAAGCTCCAGGTAAGTAAGGGGCTGAGCCGCAGTTTTGTATGTATTGCTGGAAAGCTTGTGATCTTGTACCTTCACAGAGGGTTGAGAGTAGAAGTTCCAAAAGACTTAGGTAAACCACTTAAATAGTAGGGATTCCGTATTCTACAAATACAGTCTTACTGACTTATTCACAAAAACAGCCAACAAGACTTAGACCTATGTTATCTAGAAAATGCCACTGGTCATATCTGTTCTCAGTACTTGGGTTCTGATGGACAGTGCTTTTTCCTTATTTGTGTGTGAGGGGTAAGCTATCTGGAGGAGACAAGAAGTTGGCAAGAAACCTCTCCTTGGAGAGTGAGCTCACCTGAGTCTTTCAGAGTTGTATATCCTCAGTGGGCAGGAACATGGAGGTGGAAATGAGCATAGGGCACATATTTGAGGGAAGTTGGGAGGGAAAGGAAGGTGCAGCAAGAGTTTGTGTTTGATACTAGTGGAAAAGAGGTAGGGGAGGACTGGGAATTATGACTTAAATGACTATAATGCCTTGACCAACTCACGACAGCTTCAACCCAACTGTATACTATAAAGTAAAATAATGGAATAATACATTGAGAGATCTTAAACACTGATGGAGACAAAAGGGCTGCTGGTTCATTCTGTGTTTCCAGAACATCTGCCTTAGATAGAAGCTCCATCTCCAGTCCTTACGGCCTTTATCAAAGGGCTTAAACTCTCCTCAAAATTTAACTCAGAATACTCCTTTCCCAAGCATGTTGACTGAGAATTTATTATTGAGCTTTCCTAGCTCTCAGTTACTGTCATTAATTCTTCTATTAGCTGACAACCTAGAATCAATTATATTGTAAAGATAGTTTGGGCAAGTCATTGACCTCTTGAACTTTTACAAAATGGTGATGACAATACCTGTCTCTGGGTTAAAGGCCTCAGGAGATATTTTGTGTTGGTGCTTACCTCAGTGCCTGACACTTAGTTACATGGTTTTGGCTTTGGAGTCAGGCCTGAGTACTGACCTCAGTTTTGTTCTTGCCCACGTGACCTTGGGCAAATTACTTTTTAGGAGTTTAATTTCCTTACCTGGAAAATAGGATAATGCCTCCTAAAGTTTTCGGGAAAGGTAAATTAGGTAACAGAGGCCAAAACAAGCCTTTTACTTAAAATTGTGCCTTTAATTAATTTATTTAAAAGTATTTGTGCTTTGATCCAGATCAGAACAGGGGAGGGAAGAACACAAGGCACTATGGTGATGGTGCACAGGTGAATTGGTGGTGGGAATTTTACGGGGACTACACCTGGGAGGAGAAAGCAAACGTTGTACAAAAATGAACAATGATGTAAAATATATACAAATAAAATAAATTAATTAAAAAATAAAAGTATTTCTGCTTTCTCATTTCTTTTAGATCCTTCCAGCTGCTCAATTTGCCAGTATCTCAGCTACACTTGCTTTGCCAAGCAATGCGAAATCCCAGCTGTAAAATTAAAGACCTGAAGTAAGTTGAACTTTGCTTTAAACTCTTATGTATTTGCAGGTAACGAGTGGGCTGCTAGAAAATGCACTCCCAGATGATGGTTTAACTATTGTTCAAACATTACCTAGTTGTGCAGCAAATGAAGAGCTACACTATGAGCCCAGAAGGGGTAGGGAGTTCGGGCACAGCGCCCTGCCGTCCTGTCCTGCCTTTTTCCCTTTTGAGTATGTAGCTTTTGCTGTAGCAAGTGGGTGACAGTGTTAGAGATTTGTGTCCTGTGCCCTTCCAGGCATCTGGCGCCTCCTCTTTCTTCCAAGTTTCCTCTGTCCTATTCTTAGGTTTTCTTTTAGTTGAATCCTGTCCCTCTCCATGCAGGCGATCCTTTTCTCTGTCTTCATTCCCCACCCTGGCCTCTGCAGTTATTTCCCAAAGTGCCACTGCTCTTTAAACACCCCTCCTTCAGTTCTTGCTCACCCTCAGGTGCCTTGACTGGTTGTCTGTCCACAGCAGAACACACAGGTAGGGGCCTGCGTAGTCCCCTACACCCTCACCACAGAGATTGGTGTCTGCTCCTTCCTTCTTGTCCCAGAGAAAGAGGTGTGCTTTCCAAAGCCACTCAAATCAATAAATTCACTTCTTTTTATTTTTTTGTATGTTTGTGAACATTTAGTTGTTTCACATTACACAACACAAATGTAAAGATATTAAAGAAGGTACAAAAACCTCCCCCTCCCCGTTACCTCATACCCCACCTGTACCCCACGCCAGCTGCCTTGACTCTGACCCCATCTTCCTCAGCAACACCTTGTTTGTCAAATATCCTTCTAGACCTTCTCTATGTTTATGCAGACATAAATCTCTAACACAAGGCACACACACGCATAATATACTTAGTGTACATATACACACGCAAATTTGGGACTGGTGGCTGGAAAAAAATCTGCCCTGTCATACTTATTTTTTTCACTGAACACATGAACAGGCCTCCACTACAGCAGCGTGTGTGGTCTAATTCTTTGACATATTTCTTGTGTTGTTGAACTTTCTTCTGTCATCTCATTCCCCAAGGCTCAAGTGTCCCCCATATTCAAAAGAAGCCTCTCTGGGCTGCATTGACCACCTCACCCCTTCCCTTCACAGTGGGGTCCTTGAAGAAGCGCCTCCCTCACTGACTGCATTTCCTCCATTCTGGCTCCCTCTGCAGTTTGGCTTCAGGGCCGCCCCCACCCAGATCTGCTACAGATCCAAAGTGCACTCCTGACCAGTGAACACTTCCCACCTCGATCTTAGGGGGTCCCTGCAGCCCGGCACAAAGCAGAGCACACTAACCTTGCCACTCCCTTCACTCCCTTCCCTCCCATCTGAGGGCCTGTGGACCTCACTGCCTCCGGGGTTCCCAGCCTGGGCGATTTTGCCCCCCAGTGGCCATGTGGCAATATCTGGAGCCATTTTGGGAGGTTATAGCTGGGGCTGGAGCGGGGATGTGCTAGTGGCACCTAGTGGCCAGGAATTACAGCTCTTAAACATCTAGACATCT